>LVTN01000226.1:339336-367270 GCA_001649415.1 Musa itinerans | reverse complement strand
ACGATCATCACAATGTCAATGGAAATGAAACTTTGGCACGCGTCAAACACTATGGCTACAATTTCATTGAGCAAAAGATATTAAATGGAGTTCATGTCCTTTCCATGCATTAACCGTGAGCTGCTAATTTACTCTTAAGAAAAACAAAAAATGAATATTCTCAATAAGTATGAGCAGCATGGAAGATTAGGTGTAGCACATCCATTATAATGTTACAGAATTGGCAATTCATCAATTATCCATATTTCATTTACATTAAGCAACATCAGAAAAGAAAATTATGGATAATCACATTTGATATTTTCTCATCACTACAGATGTTTTGATCTATATTTTAAATGATTCAAGCATTGCTTTGAGAACCTTCTCTGAGAGTGGCCATTGTTTGTCACTGGCACTTGCTACAAATAAGATTACAGTATTTCCTTTGGCAGTTGCCTTTGCTAGATTATGTGAACCAGTCAAAGCAAATGGAGTCTCAAGCTCGTATTTGTAATACTGCAACCGAAAATAAAATTGGATCAGAAGCCGATAGGTAGTAACTGTTTTTCTTGAATATTCATAAAAAAAAACCCATGAAATTTGTCATTGTGTAATATCAACTTGAGTTGGTGCCCACAATCCAAGGAGTCTCAGAAATCACTGAAAAAACAATTTACTGAAAGGAAAGTAGAATCTATTATAATTTATAAGTGAACAATATATGAGGGAAACATTGTCTTAGGATGTGAATCTCTAGCATCTCACCAGTTAAGGAAAATATCTCGGACACCAAAGTTAAACAACTTTTTATTACCATGCAAAGTTTAGCTAATAGCTCTTTAGGTTTTTATTTTCTACTTGACTTAAGTTATGTTGGTTACTGTAGATGTAATCGGAAATACTTAATGAAAAGAAACAAAGTGATACATGAAATGAATAAAGTATGACACTAAACACTCATGATACAAAAGAACACCCTACCTGAAAAATTAGAAATAAACCAAAACAACATAGAACTGCTTAAGAATCAACTAAAATCAACCAATCAACAGCTGATCTTGACTAAACTTGGTTGGTACCAAACAACAAAAGAGCTCCAACCAATACTGACCACTTACTAATTGATCTCAAACATGCATATCTTGAGCAACCTTTTGTTGATTTAGATTAATCAATCAGAGGTCTGATTCAGATGATCGACAAACCTGATTTAATTATGATCTCAAATTCTAGTGCCTACCACTCTCAGTCCCAGTCATGGTTTCTCAATCCACGCCACTGCTAGTACCTCTTCAGGAACAATGCCACGTACCATGGCACAATGTGGCTTAAACATGAGTCCTGAAAGTGGCAAACATCCAGAGGGTGAGAGGGGAGGGGTTGCGGGCCAGTTTGCTTCTGGTTGTTCACCACATCTGTGACTCATGCCTCGAGATTGGCACCAATTTGTGGCATGCAGCATTTCTGCCTTTTAAAACAACATTTGATGTATAGGTAAGGTCATTAAAAGTGCATCTGAAGTTATCAGCAAAGATACAGTAATGTCCAGATCCATTCATGGTCTAGATCCATTTCATGTTCATCGTATATTTTTCCCAAATTATATTAAATCTGAGTCCTCTTAAACCATTTTTTCTAATATGGTTTTATAATGCATATTATAAAAATGATAATTTTATCAGCACAAAGTACACAAATGGAGAAAAATGCAAGACCATATAATATGCAGAAGTCCTCTTAAAAATGATAATATGCATTAGACCATATGGTCTAATATGGACCATATGTTGTTTTGCATTAGAACATGCTAATATGGTCTAGATTCATTCTGCAGCAACAATAAAGTAAAAGAGACCATCAATTTTTGCATGTATTTGCCATTGGTGTGACAAAATGGAAAGGGATAACTTATTGATCTTTTCTGTTGTCCAAACCAAGGAACATTAGTCTCCATGAAAACACAGTCACCATGGTTAATTACCTGTAACATAATCTACGTATCTCATAATGCAATACATTGAAAAAAGAAGCCATTTTGTATGTGCTATTTGAAGTAATAAACTGAACCTGGAGCATGAGAAAAGGTCAAAGACATAATAAAACCCATGCAATTCTCTCAATACCAAACAAATACACAAAGTTGAATATAATATTTTAATCAAATCCAGTGTATTATAATCTCAAGGTTTAAATGCATCAAAGTTCCAATAAGCTAAACAACATGATATACATTAGCACTTTTGGTGTTTCCATACACTTCATCGGAAGTTATTGTCTTTAATTTTCATCTCATGCAAATGAGTTCATCTCATGTAACTCGAAAGCTAAAGATAATACAGGCTAATTACAAATTACCCTCTATAGTTAGACTTCTTTAGCATCCTGATCCCTAAACTTAAAAAATTTACATTGGAATCCCTATAGTTATGAAAGTGAAACATCTAGCTCTATTTACCCTAATGCCGTTGGTTTTACCAATGGAAGCACGAAAACGATGGGCAAAAAAATAATTTCAATGTCCCAATTACATTTTTGGTGGTGACGGATGCCGACACCACTAACGGCCACGGGTGGCTGTTGTGAATGAGGAGGGAGAGAGCAGCAAGAGGTGAGGCAAAGGGAGAGGAAAAACAGGATGATGCAGATACCGACGCTTTGCATCTGCGTCGACGCCGCTCAACAACTATGTCGGCACCACTCGACATCTGCATCAGCGCCGGTGCAGATGTAGAGCGATGTCGCCCTTCCCCGCATCATTGTCAATTCTGACATAGATGCAGAGCATTAACATCTATGTCGTCCTCTTCCTCCTCTTCCTTTGCCTCACCTCTCATTATCGCTCTCCCTCTTTATCCACAACAGCCACTTGCGGCCCTCAGAGATATCGTTGTCCGCCACCACCGAAAACGTAATTAGAATGTTGAAATTACCTTTTGCCTATCGTTTTCGTACCTCCGTCGGTAAAATCGACGATGTTAGGACAAATGGAGTAAGATGTTTCACTTTCATAACTATAGGGATTTCAATATAAATTTTTTAACTCTAGAGACTGGAATGCTAAAAGGATCTGAATACAGGGGGTAATATGTAATTAGCCCATATAATACACATATTTTGCCTTGTCTTATGCAATTTAGGATTCCCTGAAACTGAAAGGCAACGTA
This sequence comes from Musa itinerans, assembly GCA_001649415.1. Taxonomy (NCBI): domain Eukaryota; kingdom Viridiplantae; phylum Streptophyta; class Magnoliopsida; order Zingiberales; family Musaceae; genus Musa; species Musa itinerans. The sequence goes on along the minus strand of LVTN01000226.1, from coordinate 364,124 downwards.
GTTTTACTCGTCACCAATTCCAATGTGATGTAATCGGTAATCAAAGTAGTCCAGGTTGAAACTATTACAAGCAAGGCTATATGTAAATTTACTGATGGTCATCTGTGTTATAAGCAGCACCCAACATCAAGAGAAATATATGGTTCAGAAATTCCCATTGATCTGATTTGAAGTTGTCACATTCCACAACACAATTGTTACATTATGAGAAGGCTACACTCAACTACAAATTTTGGATGTTTAAAGCAAAGTTCTGAGTAACAGTTTGATATTGATTTTGACAACCTGTCGGACTGGCACATTACTAAGATAGCAGATAACATATCAAACTAGAGCATCCAATGTCTCTGAATAAAATAATTTAAAAAATAAAATAAGTGATATATGGGCAACACTGACCTAAATGGTCCATTACCAATGCTTGGTCAGACTGCTAAAATAAGTCTGACCAGTGTTTTAAACCATGGTTTAAAGTATTTACATGTCAGAGATTCAATTTATTTTTAACTAAAAAGAAATCAATACTAACAAAAATCTAAAATTGTTATTATGTAAGCAAGTTGGAAGTTAAGAAGTTTACCGTTTGATCCCCGCTCTTCTCAATGGATGCTTCAAGCAACTCATCAGAGTCGAATGTATTTCCAGTCACAAAAGGTCCAAGAGAAGCAATCACCTTCTCAGGGCTACCAATATCTTCAATTGTAGCATTCGGTTTGTTTGTTAGGCGAACTAATGGAGAAGCCACAATTTGAACTTTGCCTTGCTTTTCATCTTCAAATTTCACCTCCACCCATGGTTCAGCACATTTTGGTTGGCAGTAATTTCCAGATAGTATGTTGGCAACTCGTGTTTGTTTCCATGTTGGTGGGAGCATAAATTCATATGGTTGCACATTTCCTGCAAGATGCAGTTCCTTGAGATTCTCAAATGTGATAATCATGCTAAAGTATAATGATGGATGCAGCATGCATGGCATACTGATGATGACTGTTTCCAGTTCTGCATTGTAAATACTATGGCATTGAATGTGTTTCTCTAGGAAAACAATGCTTCTTTGAATCTGAAATTCCATATCATGGTTTTGAATTTTGAATTTGGTACATTCAGGCAATGACTTAACATGCCAAAATGTTGTAAGACATGGAATGTGCCGTAGAAAATTAAAATAGTATATACTAAGCACCAACGAGTGAAGCTAATATGCAGCAAGCTTATCTCAATGATAGTACAAATTAAAAAAAAATTGAAGTTTATATGTGTGTGTGATTGTGTTTGTGTTTATACAAAAAAAAATTGAGATAGAAACCAACTAAAAGCATTGACGCCTATCATGTCATTACTCACAGTATGTAGAAGCATTGCTTGGTGTACCATGTGAAACGGTAGGAAACAAATGATATGTACTAGTATGCAACTGGTTGGTAAAGTGGACTAGCCTGTTTCGAGCGGTACGCAAGAAACAAGTATTGACCAGCATGAGTGATGTATCAGGCGATACAGTCATGAGCTATCAGCTGATACGGGTCAATACCGGTAGGAATTTGACGAACTAAATCAGGTCAAATTTGACCCCTTTGGTCAAATTGGCCATTGGAGCCTTTTTGGGGATTTAAATCACCCTCCTTCTCCCCGTCTTTCACTAACTCTCGCTCATTCTCAATTCACTCTCTCATTCTCACCCTCTTTCTCACTCTTTCTCGCACTCTCAGCAATTAGTGGTAATCAAACTATTGATTTGGATAAGGGATTGGAACTTGAGATCTGATGGAATTTCTCCAATTTGAGAGTATTTAGCTTCTTAGTTCTTTCTATATTTTATTGATCATTACATATAATTAGAAAAGTACTAATGCATATTTATGATGATTAAACATGATTAAGGTCATTCTCTTATGTGATTAAGGTCATTCACTTTCTCATCCTTTTAACCTAAAATTCCTATTCATTTATGCCCCATATACACTCTATTCTTATTTAAACATAATAAAATTGCAGTGGATTAGGATTAAAAAAATCCTTAATAAGAGTTTTTGTGATTTTTTGGTCATTTTGACCTTTTTTCGAAAACTGGTAGAGAATATAACATAGGAACTGAATAGAAAGAGAAGAAATGGTAGACAATAAGGAGAACAAAAACAGGATGGAAAGGGAAAAGAAGGAGAAAGGGGAAAGCTATCAAAACAAATTTCAATTCATCGTACAAGAAACATAGGCAATATCAAAATAAATTTCAGGACACCAAAATTTTCTGAAAGGAAAAAAAGAATAATTTCCATCAACTGTTGTAAACTCTTTATGATTACCTTTGCCCCAAACTTTGACATCTGACTATAAATAGATATCCTAAATAAGTAATTCATAATACTCATAAGTACACACGAAGAACTCTAGGGAAAAAACAACCAAACAAAACCAAAAGAGCTCAATCCCGATGAGGCAAATGCAGACCGATGACACAAACCCGAACGACCATGTAATCACTGGTCTAATTAACACCATAAAATAACCCAAACCAAAATGTAGAAGGGAATACTACAATCGACCGCTGCCAATTAATTCAGCAGAAATCAGAGTTACCACGAAATGCCTGTTCATGCCATTTAGGGTATTGTTTTAATATAAAGCTCATTATAAGTTGGCAGTGCACAATCATTTAATACAGAGAATGTCGAAATATGGACATGGCAAATGAAACACTATGGAATCATCTTTTAGCACAGAAAGGATTACCGCCACGATCGTAGTTTGTCACATTTTTAGCACAACATACTAGGCATCACATCGGAAGAACAGAAAAACCGAGAAGAAATTACCAGCACGAAGAGCGGGAGTGTCTTTAGAGGTGGCTTTGAAGACGACGAAAGCGGGGTCGGTCGGGGCCGGCGGCAGATAGGAGCCCACCTCGACCTCCCGGGCCGCCACAGAGGGTGGCTCCTTCGTCAAGGCCGCGGCCAAAGCAATCCCGGCAACAAGGTCCCTCCGACGAACCAAGGGAGACTTGCGCGAGGAGGAGTCGGCGGTGGCGGTCGCGACGGAGACTTTGCTTGGGTTGGAGGCGATGGGTACGTATTCGGGGGGAACAGAGAGGAGGGAGTGAGATCTGGAGGAGGTCGACGTGGAGATGATAGAGGAGGGAAGGGGATGGAGGGGAGCGGCGGAAGCGTTCGCCATTACGAGAGCGAAGAACCAGAAAGGGAAGGGGAATGGAGAGGTGGGGAGTTCAAAGTTGGGGATTGAGCCCGCTTTCTTATCCAAGCTGATATATGGGCCCACCGTAAGAGCAATTCCAATGCCCTAAAAATTGATTTGGAGGATTAAAAATAATCACTTTTATCTAAAGGATTTTTAGTAAAAAATTAGGTTTTATTTTTTTTATATATGAAGAATGAAAATATCTTTTTTCGACTTTGTTATTTGCTTTGGTAAAGATTAATTAATTAATGGTGAGATTTATCCTTTCGATTGGGGAGGGGAGGGGAGGGGAGAGAGAGAAGCGCCTTGTCATCATATTATTCTACTATTCCCCCGTAAATAACAAAAGGCTGTTCCCTGCGAACACATGCTCTCAGCGCAAATGAAGGGAGCAGAGCCAATCCGTCAATGCCGTATTAGCTGTCAGTGGCATACGCACCTTTAAAGCCTACGAACGACGTCGTTTCCCCTGTGTCCCTCTCCTCTGCCCTTTCTTCTTTAATCGATTAATTAATTGCACTCACGTGGCCAATCCAATCCTAATCTAATCCTCCTTTTACTCACTCCACACTGCCCCAAAACTATAAATAAGAATATTGCGCTTCCCCCATGAATAAATGAGTATATACATATATATATATATATATATACAAAAGAGTAATAATTGTAGACGAGGGCGGTGTCGCACCAAAGGCAGCATCGAATCGGAGGCGATGGCACTGTTTCATCTGCTTTAATAAGAGCAGGCCAACTTTAATCGCTTCCATCACCGTCGTCTTGTTTACCCTTTTTCTCTTTTTTGCCTTTGTTGCTTCTATCCAAGGAGGAGAGGAGGAAGGTAGGTAAGGTATGGCGGATGCCTGCAACTCCCGAAGCCTCTCGTGGCTCGTCAAGCCCTGCCGACCCGATCCTCGCCGCGAGATCATCGCCCACCCCTCGCTGGAAATCGTCCACCATCACCACAACCTCAGGCCGTCAGCCGTCGCCTCAGCGTCTGCGGCAGCCCCGATCATGTCGCTCCCGGACGATCTCCTCTTGGAGTGCCTCTCCAGGGTTCCTCCATCTTCCCTCCCCGCCCTTCCCCTCGTCTGCCGCCGCTTCTCCCTCCTCCTCGACTCCCCTGCCTTCCTCCGCCTCCGCCGCGCTCACGGCCGCCTCCGTCGTACCCTCCACGCCCTAGCGCTCTCCGATCTCGGCCTTCTCTCCTCCACCTCCCTCCCGGTCGACGCTCCCCTCGCCTCCGCCTGGGCTCCATCTTCCGCCTCTGCAGTCCTCCCCCTCGAGGCACTCGACGGATCCTTCTCCTTCTCCCACGCCCGCGTCACCGCCGTCGGCCGCTCAATCTACATCATTGGCCGCGGCGCCACTCTCCGCTACGACACGTGGACGGGTGCGGTTGCCCCTCGGGCCCCGACCATTTTTCCTCGCAAGAAATTCGCCGCCGCCGCGATTGGCGGCAAGATCTACGTGGCCGGAGGCGTCGCCCGGAGTTCAGCAGTCGAGGAGTACGACCCGACGGCCGACGCGTGGCGGGTGGTGGCGGAGGCTCCGAGGCAGCGGTATGGCTGCGTGGGCGCCGTCGCCGGAGGGGTGTTCTACATTGCCGGAGGATTGCGCGTCGGCGGCGGCGGAGGGGAGGGCGGGAGGCTGGACGCGCACGTGTGCGCGGGGTCGATGGACGCGTACAACGTGGTGGCAGGGGCGTGGGTTAGGGGGCGGCCGGGCGCGGGGACGGTGGCGGGTGCGGCGGCAGCAGTGCCGGGAGGCGGGTGCGTTGTCGGGGCGTGCGGGACGGGGGTGCACGTGTACGTGGTCGCGAGCCACGCGGTGGAGCTGTCGTTCTGGCGGTGGGAAGCGAGGGCTCGAAGAAGCGGCGGCGGCGAGTGGGCGCGATTGGAGCCGCCTCCGATATCGGCTCGGGCGGGTCTCGGCGGGGCTTTGCGCTTCAGCTGCGCCGCAGTAGGGGAGGAGAAGGTGGTGGCGCTCGTCCATGTCTCGGTCGGGTGCGGCGGTGGGGGGAGGAGGGGTTCGGACGCCGTCGCGGTGGAGGGGGCGGTGCTGGTGTACGACATCAAGGGCGGCGAGTGGACCCGCGGGCCGGACCTCCCTCCGGGGCTTCGACGAGCGGCCGTCGCCTGCGTCGAGTTCTGATCACCGCCATGTGGGTCAAGGTGTTTATTTTTGAGGTGGTGTGGGACCTGTGCTTTTGTTAAAAGATATTTGAAAATTGAAGGACGGAAAAAAAATAGAAAATTAAAAATTAGAACAAAAGACTGACACTTTTTAGAAGAAGCAGCACTTTTAGAATCCTTTATAAATTCTTACAAAAAGAGGAAGCACTTCTGGATTTCTTTATAATTATTATCATGTGTATGTGTATTTTTATTTAAGGAATTTTACATCTCTGCTTTGCTTTAATGTAGTTATGTATATTCTTCCAATTTGTCCCTTTATATTTAAGTTTGGCAATGATATACCTTAAAAACTTCAAATGTATACATTATATATACATATATATATATAAGTAGAATCAGATATTAAAATTATTAATGAAATTTACATTATACAATCAGTCATCTTTCTAAAAAATAACTCAGAATGCTCTTTAAGTTTACCTATATAGGTGAAAAAATAAAAATGGTACACAGTCATGTCGTCCTCACAGTCTTCACAACGGTCACCACCTCTCCCTTGTTTCTTTAGCTCCTTTTATCTTTTTGCTTTGTTATCTTTTTTCTTTACCCGACCAAAATAATAATGATAATAAATACATCAAAAAACACCACTCTATGTTTGAGTCATCATACTCTACTCACATATCCTACCTGTCCCTATCCCTCCCTTTGGTCTATTTTGACACCTTGGATGGGATGAGAAACCTAAAATACTGAATTTGTTTGATTGTAAGCAACAAAAACATGAATATTAACGACCTAATTAATGTCTACAGGCTATTCAAATTACATAACCAAAAGAAAAACATTTACCACAAGCTTCTATTTATCGAAACTTTTACATGAGCTTCAATTTGCTCACAAACAAGTTAAGTAAATTGTAACCCTAATAAACTTGTACTTAAAAACGTATATAAATATATATTAATTTTTATTTTGCTTCAAGTCAATTAAAATAAAATAATAGTCTTATACAAGTGCATAAGCCATTGGTATAGATCAAGTATGCAGTTATTAAGTAAATTCATCGTCGACGTACGTTTGAGTTAACTCGACATGGTCCAAACTCGCATACAAGTATTCAAAATATTTTTGAGATGGCTCCGTGGTGATTTTGAGAAGGCTATGAAGATGCTCCAAAGTGGAAGTGTCGAACACCTGAGTCACCACCTAGATTAAAACTGATATCGAGAGAAGTTTCCTGACCCGATTACTTCAACACTCAAGTTAATGATTAAGATATCTAATGAGCATAGTTTTTTTTTCGAGAAGATAACCCTCCAACGTAGCATTTAGGATTATCCTTTATAGTTGGTCTTAGAGATGATAGCCTATAACTGTTCTAATATTCTTCTCTTAACGTTTTGTCTATGTGGGCGACAGGAGGGAGACAATTCCGAATGATCTATCTTAGACTTTTATTCACGTGGGCAAACGTGCGGAGGTGATTTGAATTTTTTTTCTTCCACATTAGTTTTGACATTGATCTTATATATTAGATGTTGATTGATCGTTACTATGCCCTCTATCACCATTGCTAATTTGATATATATATATATATAGGCAAAACTTGTTGGAAAGAGAGTCCCGAATCAAGACCTTTTTATGGGATTTTACGTTGGTACCAACTCCTTAATGAGGTCAGGTGCAAGAGTTGGTGCTCTTAATAATAGCAATATTAGGGGTTTATATATTCTTAGATTTAAGAAGGATTATGTGGCATAGTTATAAAAATCAGATCGAATATGTTGGATTGAAAATATCATAAACCAAATCCTCACTTGATTCGGTATATTAATTTGATTATTTGAGCTTAAAAAGATCCTTAACCCTTTATTTATTGTGAAAGATAAAATGAATTGTTCGAGAATGTTTAAGTCCTTTTCATCACTTATAAGAAAAAAATCTATTATATTTATTCTCACGACCCTGTCCTCTCCGGTTGTTCTTGTCATTCTCTTCCATTACTTATATAACTATTTGTGAATTATCATATATATTATACCTTAACATCACATTTATTTTAATTATATTTTTAAGATTTTTTTAATATTAATTAAAACATACATTCAATTCTGATTACAAAGATTTGTGACGGTTGAGCGATGCGTCCCTGAGAATATATTGTGTGAGAACTACTTGCCATCGTAAATAGGATGGGATACACCAATGATTAACTTGGTTCACAAAGCATTGCTCAACCATAACACACGATCGAATCCAACTATAAAACATCTCACGATGATGATACAACTGAATTCAATCATAAAGCAACCCCTGATGATGACATAACTGATTCAGATCATAAAGTATCTCTCGATGATATCACAGTTAATCTTCTAATAATAACATAGTCGAATCTAACCATGAAATATCCTCAAACCACACAAAGATAACCACGATGCATCATTTAGCAATAACGCAATCAAGATCAACTACTAAACAACCTAAAGTCAATACATCCTGAGACACAATGGATGACGTGGCCGTATAGCCTACCACACAAAGCATCGTGTCTCGACCGAATCCCAAATCGATGTGTTAAAACATGAAACGAGGGTCTTGAAACATAGGTAATATGATGTCACATCATATATCCATTCATAAGATTACCAAGTCATCATCATGGTCCTACAGGGATGATTACTCAGTACCAATGAGGACGATACGATGACTCACACCAACAGGATGGTCTACTCAGCCAAAATTAAATAACAACGAGCTATTCCCACCATCAGCGCGAACGAACAATTAATTACCTTATAAGCACAACATATAATGGTCGGATATGATGACTTGGGTAACTGTTTATGAAGGTAATCTATCACTAAGACCCACCCAGATGGATGATGCATCCTTGGCTCGGTAAGATAGCCCCCCGACCCCGTTTCTTATAGAACAGAAAGATAAATAGCTAGAAAGCACAACAAAATACTCCTTTGCTATCCCCAAATCCTTTAAATAAATTTCCTTATTTATCTTGTATCGAATCTCTCATCTTCCCAACATCCAACCTACCTGTGACAAGCTCGACATTGGATCTGAGGTGACAACCACAATTCAACTTATCAACTAATCATATCAATTAAGGAAATATCCATGTTGCAAATCTCATGAACTTGTTTAGTCATTTTCTGATTGATTAAGTTCCACATGTCAAATCTCAATTGATGGTTAAGAATGTTCCTGTTCTAGGCTGAAAAATAACAAATTGAAATTTTAATAGATTTGAGTTTATGAAGGAAGCATCTAGTTATACTATTATTCTCTTTTTTTTTAAGGAAGCATCTAGTTATACTATTATTCTCTTCTTCTTTTTTCCAATTATGATACACTATTTTCCAAAACAAGTAGTTCAAAAACATGTATCAACATCTTTCTTTAACAAACAACAGAAACTAAAACGTGAAGAAAGAGCAAACTCATATAAGACAAACAAAAACCTAAACCACAAGTTCTTCATGCACTCATGGCCTTGTTGCAGTTTTTCTTGTTTCATCACTATCATTAGGTATTAAAGTCCAAAAGCTATGCACCAGATGCAGATCTTAGGTCAGACAAAAGTAAAAAGTAACTCGAATTGGTAAAGAATAGTAATACCCTCAGCTTACTCCAGTCGAAATCATGGCAACAGAGCAAAAGGAGGAAGAGAAACTAAGCATCCATTGTTTCCACGTGCTCAGATGAATCGTTTCGGCTAAATGTCCATCCGATTCTAGGCATGTCTTTTGTTTCCCACTCTCAATTTTCAGATCTTGATCATACATTGCAAGCAGTAGAGCACCGAGTACATGATTTCGGACCAGAATCTGAATCAGATTCTCGAAGACCAACAGAACTGAGCGCAAATTTTTATGCCTGTGGAACAGCAGATGCAAGTTGTATCACTCCCACAAGAAAGACTAGACAGTTTAGTTATTTCTTGTATAATATCAATGAGGAAATAGAAAAGATTCACATTCTAAACATAAACTTGAAATTTTAAAAATTAATAATGCGAAAGGAAAACAAATTTAAAAAATGAAGGCAGATAATCATTATAGTTTATTCCATCAAGGTTGTCATTATAGTTTAACCAGAAAAAATCCAGCAAACCCAGTGGTTATAGTTGACAAGTGATATGGAAAAGAAAGATCAGTGCACGAACCAACAGTTTCTACCCAAATCCTATATTTCATCTAATTGGCCAAAAAGGAACAGGTGATGTCATAGTGAACGGGAGAAAAACCACAGACGAATCTGGATCAGAATTACCTGATGACACCCATAGACATCAAATGACAGCTTGCTCCAACAAACAAGAGCTAGACTACCTCCATGGCAGAAAGGGATTCCTCTAATATATTCTGCAGCTCCTTCATTCTATGTTTTGTGAGAACGATGCAATCCTACAAATAACAAAATGTGTTAGTAGCCTTCATGGACTCTGTTCTCGATAAGTAACACATTATATTTAAACAAGAGACAAGAAGAGTCTCTAGCATATGCCTTCACTGGTCTTCCATCACACTCTCCCAAAGTGATGTATAATGAGACAACACAAGGAAAAAAATTAATTAAATCAGAAACTGTGAGACCTAAGTGCTAAGCCATTAAACAATCATAAACTCTAACTGATATAAGCAAATGAACTGAATCATAACATTTTTTAAGACAAAAACAAAAAAGAAACAGGTTGTCTAATGCACAAGACTTCTACCAATGTGGAATATGAAGACAATCAAACAATGGAATTTTACCCTTGCAAATGAAAAGACTTTGGATATTGTTTAAGATTAATGTATAATCAATTAATTGTACTTTACAATAACGCTTTGTGATAACTAAAATTATGAAACATCCATGGGAAATGCACATCATAAAAACTTTCACTTGTAAAATTAAATCTCATCAATATCTCATCAAAGACATCATTAAGATGTTTAAGAAGTTAAGAAGTTTATATATCTCACTTAGCAATAACATTTCCATTGTCATTTACCTAGTTGCTTTGCAGAAAATGGTATTGCTACGAACCTTAACAGTTGACGTGTGGGCAAGAACTGGTCCCCCTGGTTTATAGATCGACACCAGCCGCTCTGAAGAATCCAAAACTACAGTTATAGAAGTTTCCATAATTGACTCTTCCTCAGCAGTTGGGTCTGCCAAGATGTACTTTTTGTGAAGTATGCATGTTAGAGAAAATGGGATACAGTGGAGCAAAAGCTTCCTCTCTTTATTAACCAATTCTGGTGTTGATTCATCTTCCAGTAGATCCCCAGAAACAGCAACTACTCTTCCATCATCACTGAGAGAAACAAGGGGGATTTGCACTGAAGAACAACAGGATTCATATTATTAATCATCAAAATCCAGTATAAAGTTCATATTTGGAAAATGTGAAAGATGTTATTAATTTTTTTTAAAAATCTTCTAATAGTTTATTACGTAGGACTCAAAATCATGTATACACTACTATCAAAGAGATGAAAAAAAATTGATACAAAGTTTCAAACACAACAGAGAACAACAAGCAACAAACAAGAAGTGCTTTTTAAATGAGATCAACATGAAAATTTTCAACAAAGTGCCATATGAAACTTATACATGGCTAAAGAAGATAAATAAACATAAGAGCAACAAAAAAAATGTCATATGAAGCTTATAGATGGCTGAAGAAGATAAATAGGCATAAAGTAACATGAAACAAACTATCAGACACTCAACATATAAGGTTTCCCAAATAATTTGTTTAAAATAAAGTTTGACTTGTTTTGACCAAAGCAAATCAGAATTTTTTTAGCACTAAATTATACACTAAGAAAATAAGATACATATAAGAAGATAATGTATTTCTGCACCTAAACTAGAACATGCTTCCTTAAAGTAGGCCCATTGATTGCCACAATAAAGTGTGCATGTCATTTGCAACGTCTATGTAAATTGAAAACCTTATGTAAGGCAAAATTGCAGAGTTGCAATCTTATTTCACTAGAACATGAAATATGGACAAAAGAAAATTAAATTAAATTAAAAAATAAAAAAATAAGCGAAGGAGAAAAAAGATCCAAAGAGATGTTTCTCAAATACACCCTCAAGGCTTACAGAATGAGAATTGATTCATTATTGAAATCAAAAGAGACTTTACAGTGAGAGAATGCAGCAATTGCAGAAAGTAATGAGGCATCAAATAGAGAGCCATCAGCATTGAGACAATAAATATCCTGCAAAAATGAAAAAAGAACATGCAGCTCATATTAAATTGAAAGAGAAACACTGTGGGACAGATTATCAAACTTTAGACTTGTAAACATAATTTTAAAATGAATCAGAGCCAGCATGTACAGCATCCTTTGTCTTTATCCAGAGAGAATTATATGAATATGCAAAATAAGCATCATCCAGAGACAATATTAAAATATTAATAGAAAGACCATACCAGATAGGCCATCCATGCAGCTTTTCCACTAATCAAAGAAAGCTCCTTTAAATTTATCATCCCAGAACTGCAACAACTCAAACAACCCATACAAAATCTATAAGCAGCATTAGAAAAAATAATGGATTAAACAGTAAAAGTAGTGAGGTGAAAAATATTTCTTATACAGATTCAGAGGGTCTTCCAGCGACAAAGGACAATTGAAGGACTTCTTAGGTCAAAATGCAGGACTCTGGAGATTAACATCTAAAAGGTAAAGAGAGTACGCTGCATTTTAGAGACCATGTATAGTAAAGATTATCAAAGTACGACTCGTTGTCGACTAAGGTGAAAGGGACAAATAGCAGGTAAGGTGGGGCAATTTTTTAGCATCCTCAACTGCTAGTTGATGCCCAGCATTTGTTCAGAGGATTTCTATAGTATCAAGAAAACAACTAAAAAAGATGCCACTGGAAGTGCTTCACTGCACAGTTCATACATCTCATTTTAGTCAAGCGCAACCACAATTATAATACTATAAGTACTGAAAATAAATAAATAAAATAGAACCAAGTTTGCCATTTTATAAAAGGAACAAACAAAAGCATGTTCATACAATGGTAAAGCCTCTCAACATTTTGCACAGATAAAATATTGAACACATATTCACATATAGCAAAATTAACACAGCCTAACTGAGTGGAAGTTTGTCATTAAGGATAAGATGTGATGAATTTACATTTTATGGTTCTAAAAGAAATATGTAAACTTGTTGAGACCACTTCAATTCTCCATAAGCCTAGTGCGATCCTATGAGCTGCAGAAAACAAAAACTCTAACTTAATGTCACCTTAGCCTTTTTTTCTCAATGGTTTTTTTAGGGTATAAAACCTTCACCATATAAAATTATTTAGGTAAAGTTTATTTCATCATAAGTCTCCCATGTCTTTAATTGGGCTTCTCCACTTGATTTACTACTTTTCTCCAAAAAAAATGTGTCAAATTAACTTCAGTAACCAACTAATCCGATTTGATCCATTAAACCAAACAAACCCTTAAGCAGGAGAGTTAGTTTCTGATGCTGAACAAGTAGTAAAGTAGGTACATGGTTCATGTTTTGATAACACAGTTAAATTCGGGCTCAGGTGAAATTAACTGCTACTTGACTAGTTGCCTTTCATATCTGAAACCAAGAGACAGCCAATCTAAATCTCATCATAGTAGATTTCCATGTAGAGAGAATAGTCGAACCTAGATAACAGTTACTATGTAGTCTTACTAGCACCTGGGGTCAACTTGAAAATAGCTTGGCCCAGTTTCAGCATTAAATGGTGGTGACAACTTGATCAAACACAAAAGCATTTTGTCACCCACCTTTCTCTCCCACAATATACATGTTTAAAAAATTCAAAGATAAGAAATTCATCATCTCTATAATTTTTGAATAACCTATATCCTTCTTCAACTGAGCAATTGTAATGAAGTAATGGTGTTAACCGAAAAACAATCTTCTTCATTCAAAATAAAAAAAAGGGACAAAAAATTCGAAACAAAGTATCAATAACAATTTTAGATGATGATTCAAAGGGTCATGTCTTCTTGACCCATAAGTACATAGCAACTGTTTCAACAATTTGCAGTTGCGAAAGGAATGAATTTTAGACACTGAGCTTTTCGGCAGTAAAAGGAAAATTAGACAACTCAACGGTGCTATACCTAAGAGCTGACTGAAAATATGGGATTACCTCACTATAACATCTGACACTGAGCTTTTCGGCAGTAAAAGGAAAATTAGACAACTCAACGGTGCTATACCTAAGAGCTGACTGAAAATATGGGATTACCTCACTATAACATCTGACAATTGCTTCGAAATTACAGGAGCTACCTCCGCTGGTCTCCCAGGCCTAACAATCGGCGAACAAATTGGTGGCATGTGGAACTCAATAGCTGCACATAAAGCATTACACGATACTTAATATTATTTAGAAAACAAAGATAAAACTGCGAAGCAATAAACCCCTGGAGAGAATAACCATTGGACAGACCTAAAGAGCCCTCATCAGGCGCATCAGCGGATGGGGTCATGACCTCAAGCTTGATCGCTGCTAGCATTGTCTGAACAGCAGAAGCATTTCATCAAGCAGGTGGTACACGTAAACAGAAAACCAATTTCTTGGCTCAAATGACAAAACGAAAGAGGAAGAAAGGAAGAAAGAGAACATGTACCGTGTCGCCAATCTTGACCAAAGCAGAGCCATCAGCAGAAGCAACAGGGCCTGTCAAGGATGATAGAGAGTTCGATAGCAGAGTAAGAACATTTTGGACTACATATTTTCTGTAAAAGAAGGCGGAGGGAGCAGAAGAAGAAGAAGAAGAAGGAGAAGGAGAAGGGAGCGGAACCGAGGGCAATGGAAGTGTCACGGGCGCGATGAAGAGGGCGGGCGTCGGGGCGGACGGAGTCGAGGAGGTGGCGCTCGTAGAAGGGGAGGGGAAAGAGGCGGCGATACGCTTCCACCTCCATCTCCCCTGCCGCCAACCCTCCTCCGCTGCCGCCTATGTCGCGGCCGCTGCCACTCGTCGACGACGCCGCCATGTCTTCCTTTCTCTCTCTCACACACACAGACACACTGACCGCCCAAATCGGCCGTCCGGTTCTCTTGTGAGCTGCCCGAGGGAGACTCCACAATCACTTTTGCTAAAATAAAAGAAATTTACTATTAATTGAGGTAAATATGAGAGCTACCTCCTAATTTACACCTTTTTATGCATTATGGGGCCACCCTCATTTTAATTTTTTTCATAAATCATGAAAAATTCTTTTATTAGCTCTATTAACTAAATGATTAAAAAGTAAAAGATGCGAAGAAAATGAAGCAAATATAAAAATAAATAACCATATTGATAATTCATGAATCATGTGAATGATCGAACCAATTTGGTTCCATCATTTATTAGAATATGCCTCGAATATATATATTTTAATTATTTAGAGTATTTTAAACTTTTAATTTGGATCGAGATAGTAAAATATAAGTCTTATTTCCCTCAAACTACTCACGATTTTTCCTTTTTGCCTGGCCTCATAATTCGTGCAACCCTTTCTCTTAGCCTCGGATGAAATCTTCCTATTACCACAATAAATCCACCCTCCTACACAAATATTTAAATATTTACCAACATAAATATTTAAGATTGAGTATACTTATGTGGTAAACATCTAATTACTATGTGGTACGGTATATTTTGGCACCCCGAACACGTCACACCACTACACATCGCACGTCCTGTCTTTGGCAGCCTAAACACGTCACGCCACCCCACACCGCACGTCCCGTCCAGGAAGCACTATACTTATGTGGTAAACATCTAATTACTATGATCTTTTAACTTAAGGTACATTAGAGAATCTTCTTCTTCTTCTTCTTCCCGTCCCGTCCAGGAAGCACGTCACATGTCCCATCCCGGGAGCTTGGGGCGGTGCCGTCTGACGTCGCTCTGCACGTCTCGGAACAGTGGTCAGTCAAAAGGGTCGTCCCATCCCTCGAGGACAGCGACGACGTCAAACCGATGCACCCTCAGCCCTCGCGCCATAGTATAAAACCCTCGGTCGACCTCCGATTGGAAGGAGGTGAAAAAAGATACACAAAAAGAAAACGAAACCAATCCCTCCAGTTACTAACTTGTTCGTCGGAGGGGCCACAGCCAGGTACCACCCGACGGAGGCTTTTTTGCAGGAGGGCGACCACTCAACATTGACAGTGAGGAATTCGGCATGAGAGCACGATCCGCCCAACACCAAGGAGTCACTAGTCAGCCCAACCCCGGACAACACCAATCTGCACCCTTTCCCGAGAGCTCGACCACCTCCTCATCCGAATCATCCAGTAGAAAGCTCCTAACACTAACCCATGGACCTAATCGTGTGCTGACTCACCGACCACGGTACTTTTGTTCACTAACACTATTATCTTTTAACTTAAGGTACAATAGAGATTCTTCTTCTTCTTCTTCTCCTTCGATTGTGGAAGAGAAAAAATTTATCCAAGTGGTATTTAGTTATTTAGCAAAAGAAAAAACGAAAGCATTTTTAATGTATTAAAAATGCGAGTATTATATTTTTAGATGTAATTTTTTTTATTTATAAATTGATAAGTCATTAAGTATATGAGTCATAAGGAATTATTTGTTTTCGATCCCAAAAATACATTTGAAAAAATAGAGATGACTCTGCCTCGTTTAACTCATCAAATCGATACGGGAGTAATATGTTTATCGTAAGTAGAGTGATTTAATAATACTAACCGATATTATTTTAGTTCATTCTTATATATATATATATATATATATATATAATTATATTTTATATCTAATTTTCAATTTGCATTCTGACCTTGAGGTTAAGTATTTTAGAACAACAATTCAAACCTGTTAAATTAATGAATCAATTAGCTGATTAAAGTGGATCATGATAATGTTTATGTGAATGATAAGGATATATATATATATATATATATATATATATAAAGGTCATTACTAATTGGTCTCATTAAATCGAAAAATAAATCCTCAACAGATGGAACAAGTCTTGAAGAATATTAATTTAGCCTCGATAGCCACTGTGATCATTTCCAAATTCGACATTAAATTCATGTGGCATGACCCGATTGATGTCAACAATGTAAAAGTCGTAGGACTATGATTGAGGATTAAAGATTATATGTATGATACAAGTCAAATATGGATTGTTCTACATGACAGCACTTAAAAAGATGGAAAAATCGACAGTCAATCGACCCTCCATCAAAATACAAATCACTAATACTAAGTTTACAGAGAGACGGACAATTACATCAAATGAAAGATATCTCACACAATACATAGAGGACTGCATATATTGATCATCTTCGGACTCCACATTATAACAAGTCTCATGCACTTAATTTTTTTTCTTTTTCTCAGAAAACAAACTTTGTGCTAATGTGCTAATGATCATAATGATTCATATGTAATCCTTAAAATCGAAAATTATTTATATGCTTCATACATGTCAGACACCCAAAGTGTTCAACCCTATGAGACATGCCCCTCCACTAACATCAAATTGTTATTATTTATTATTTTGTTATTTTGTTGAATTGTTTTTAATCTTTTTATCTATGCATATATACATGATCCTGGCAAGCAGCGAAATATTTTCATATATATATATATATAAAGCTGTCGCGCCGCGTAATAGAATTATAAGAGATAACGACGCACCACAACAGGATTGGACGATCGCTGGCAGCTGATGCCAACGATACCAAGCGCCTCAAATGAAGAAGGGCCGCAGTTGCCCCCATCCACTACCACCTAAATCCCAATATAACCTAAATTAACACAAACCAATCCGCAACGATCACCCCCACCCTCCTCTCTTCTGACCACATCTTCCATCAAAACATCCAAAGCGAGCATTGCAGACGACGTGCATCCCACGCCTCCCTCCTTCAAGAACCCACCGACGCGCCCGCCGCGGTCCTCCATGACCGCAATGGCCAGTGCCGTCGTCCCAGAGTGCTCCAGCCCATCATCCCCCCGCCCCGCCATCACCCTCAGCCAGCCCAAGAAGAAGCGACCGGCTGTCAAGAATGCCAAGGCCATCCGCGCCATCCGATCCCTCTTCCGGTCCTTCCCGATCCTAACCCCTGCCTGCCGCTTCCACGCGACCCTCCCCCGCTGCAGCCGCGCGGCCAACGGACACATCAGCGGCGCGACCCGCGCCACCGGCACCCTCTTCGGCCACCGAAAGTCCCGCATCACCCTCGCCATCCAGGAAAACCCCCGCGGCGTCCCCATCCTCCTCCTCGAGCTTGCCATCCCCACCGGCAAGTTCATGCAGGAGATGGGTTCCGACCATATCCGGGTCGCGCTGGAGTGCGAGAAGAAGGCCGGTGACAAGACGAAGCTGCTCGAGGAGCCACTGTGGACGGCGTTCATCAACGGGCGCAAGATCGGGTACGGCGTCAAGCGCGAGCCCTCGGAGAAGGATTTGGAGATAATGCAGCTGCTCTACACCGTGTCCACGGGCGCAGGAGTGCTCCCCGACACCATGACCGACGCCGTCGAAGGAGAGACGACGTACATGCGGGCCTTCTTCGACAAGGTGGTGGGAAGCAAGGACTCGGAAACGCTGTACATGCTCAACCCAGACGGGAACAGCGGGCCGGAGCTTAGCATCTTCTTCGTTAGGGTATGACACCAGCATCTGAAGTATACAGATTTTAGCTGACTACGGAAGCAAACATGAATGTTTACTTCTGCGTTAGAACAACAAATGTGGGTGCATTCAAGTTGCTTTACTTATCGTTGATTACGAAAGCTACACATTAGCATCAGTGATTTGCATGTTGTTGTTCAATTTGATTATGTAAAATTATCATTGGATGGGAGATGTCAAACGATCGTCTATGAGAACATATCGAAACTTTGAGCTCATCAAGATGAACGAAACAAAGAATATTAAAATAAGAATCCTTCGTCCAACGGAGTAATTACTGGAATACGGAAGACTCGTTCCTTTGTTTCAGAAAAACCTGATGATCAAATTTTACAGTGTTCATATCCAAAATGTTCTTGACGAGGGTAAATGACTTTGAATAACTCACAATTCAGGGTCAATCAAAAGAAAATTGATTTTGGCTACATGACCCTTTACGCTCGACAAAAGTTGGTAGCGCTTGTGGCTTTCTTCTCCACAGACATTGTCCATATATTGTAAAAGGATCGACCCAATTACACCATCTGCAGTCTTAAAATGACATAATAATCAAATTCTTTGAAAGCTCTTATGATACTTACTACCCGCTACGAGTAAATTCGGTGTTGGCGATCAAATAGAAATGACCAGTAAAAGGGTAGTTTTATCGAACAACAAAGGAAGGTCAAGGTCGCGTGCAACTCCGGGGATTCGGAGTAGCAGCACCAAGCAGATTCTCCCTGCAAAACCGGGACTTGGAGCCACCTACACCCACAGAACGAAGCAACATCATGGGCAAGCGAGGCCAGTACTAGAACTCAGAAAACATTTAATAGAGAAGCAGAATTCGGAATAGATGTCAAACAAAGAAGGCTCAGTCTTTTATCAGCTTCCTCAATCATGAATTATCTGAAGCAGAACTGGCATTTTGAAGCTGTAAAATACGTCATCACAGCCAACGGATCAAAAACCCTAATCTGAAGCAAGCAAATACTTGCAAGAAGAAAACCATCATAAGAATTAAAAATAATAATCGGGCTCATATCAAGAAATTCAACCAATTTTCCGTTATTCTTCATGAATAAAAATCAGAAGCGCGGATAAGTTGTAATCATCGCCCAAATTAGGATCGATCGCTTCGAAATAAAGAGAAAAAAGGGGTTCATATGGCGAGAGTTTTTAGAGGCAAATTCATGAAGAAGAATATGCCACCACGTTGACCACACCGGTGTTCGATCTTTGCCTCCATGACTAAGCTCTATGGGCAACAAATCCCCAAAGAACTGAAGGTGAGGAGAGGCACAATCTTCAGATCCAAAACAAGCTAACTCTTAAAAGCGAAGGAAAAGATGAAAGAGATGCATTATTTAGCCAACGCATTGACACAGATCAGCCGATGGAGATCGCCAACCGATCTGCAACACAGCGCGGCCTAATCGATCTTGCACGGGCATTGGGGCTCGCGACGTCACCAGGGAGCGGAGCTCCTCAGAGGAGCCCGGGGTAGCACCATGCGACGATATGCTTCGAACCGAAACACGGGACAAAGAACGAAGACCACAGAGCAAATCAAAGATTGCAAACCCTACCCCTCGAGGGAAACTACAACCAAAGAGATAGAGAGAGAGCAAGACATGGAACCGATTAGGGATCCAGAACAGGAGGAGAAGCGATGGGGGTGGAGGAAGGGAGAAGATGATTGGAGAGGAAGAGTCGGCGGCACGGGATCCCCTTCTTATAGACTGGGGATTGTAGCAACGCTAGTTAGGGTTTTGTTTTCCTGGGTTTATTTCGGGTCCACGGTTCTCACATCCGTACCCGATAAGCGATGCCAGTGTCAATATTCCTTTTTTTTCTTTGAAAATAATATCTAATAATCCTATAAGACATAATGATTTCAGGAAAAAAAAAAACCAGATTCATTTTTTCATGCCATACAATATTATAATCTGGTAAAATGTTAATCCTATTTCAGGCATTTGATTAAATATTTTAGTCACGTCAACTTATAAATTTATTTAACAATTTATCTAATTAAAAATCTTTGATGGGAATATACCTTCCCATTGTAATATTCGAAAGGAGGATTCCATGTAGAAGTAGGTGAGTTCTTGATCCTAACCAACATAGTATTTCTGTTCATAATTTTTTTTATATTTTTTCAAATATTTAGGTCAATCTCATATTAGAACAATTCTCACATATGCAGTTCTTTCTTCAATTATTATTTTTTTCTAAAATTGTTTTTAACTCAAACTTTTATAAAATCTATGAGAAGTTCAATGTAGCTGCCTCATCTAAAACACTAAAGAAATATAACCTAGAAAATTGGGACATATTTGTCCAGTCATCATCATCTTCACAACATCGTGTGCCATTTTTGGAAATAGTCAATCAGGTAAATTGGCTCCTGGTTCAATCTGCTATGCTCAATTAGAACATAAACAAATTTTCTTCTTTTTTGATTTCATTTCATAAAGCTTTTGTTCACAAAGTAGTTGAGGTGCACCAAGAGATTATTGTGGAAGATAGAAATATGGATCAATCACCCAAACAGAAAGGTCACCACTTCCAGGCCGTGAGCCTCTTCGTTTTATTGCACCATACTGTGGAACAATGAGTACATTATATTCACATGGAAACATCAACGACGTAATTGTCAGAATGAATGTTTTTTGGACCTAAAAAATTCATGAATTCTTTCCCATTTTCAATGATACCACAAAACTTAAACACGAGGACAATGCATTGACACGGGAACTCAGTCCGGATGGAAGCATGAGAATTGAAATTTTGGATCGAAGAGTTCTTCCAACCCTGAGTCATTCATACTTGGCACCGAACACCTTAACAGAACTTCTTGAATGGTTCTTCCTCTGCACTATCAAATGCATCTGCCTCTACCAGAGCTGGGTCGCTCTTCCATGAAGTAGCAAGATATTTCGATCGCAACGAGAAAGTTGCTGGTGGAGATCCCACATATGTATCAGCTACAACAGGTTTAGAATTAAACTCTCTGTCGCTCTTCAAAGATGGTTCTTTTTCTGCACTGCTAAGAACATGAGCCTCTTGAAGCACCGGACTACTCTTCCATGGTGGAAAGCATTTGGATTGCAATGAGAAGAGAGCTGATGGAGATTCCATGTATGAATCAGCAACAGCTGTAGAATACAACTCCATATTATTGATACTTGGACCTGAGCACTCGAAAACATCATTGGGTTTGATGGTAGAAGTAATCGAGCTCATCTCAGATGGTTCCTTCTCTGCATCGCTCAGTAAATGCGCCTGTTGAAGCATCGGACCACTCTTCCATGGTGAAACAAAATTGGATTGCACTGAGACAGTTGCCGATGGAGATTGAACATTATAAACTGAAACGGGTGTGGCTGGGCAGGTAAACCTGCTGCTGGCATCGGTCTCTACACATCGGTCTGAAGGGAGCTCTAACTTTGCAGTTCCACGAGTGGGACGATAAGTAGAGAAGGTATCATTCAGAAGGCCATGGCTGCCAGGGATGGCACCTAACAAAGTTGCCAGGCTCTGGCTGCTGGGATCAGCACCATGGAGAGAACCAAAACAATTCCGAGGTGTGCTTCCTGAAGGCTGAAACAAAAATTGTGTGGTTGTAGGATAAACATCAGCAACACTACCACCTAAGGCAAGGAGAAAATTTTCAGAGTCTGTAGATTGCTCAACACAATTAGCTGTTGGATTTGCAAAAGAATAATTCTGGGATCCAAAACCCGCTGCATCCACAAATGGCATTGCATAGGAGGAAGCCCCATAACTTGTCTGGAAGTTGTCAGATATAATATCAGGACTGTCAAGGAAGCTTCCCTGAAGGAGCTCAATAGGTTGATCATAACTGTAACTGTACTTGCTGAGACATGAGCTTTGCACATTTTCCTCAGAGACATTGTGGCAAGCATTTGGAGGGTAAAGGGGCAAACCAGCACGCTGGCATCTCTTCTTTCGTGTATTCCAGTAGTTTTTTATCTCATTATCGGTGCGCCCAGGCAACTAAAAAGGAATAAAATGAGTTGCAGGATCATAATAGGGCAAATCAAATAGCTAAAATCGTAAGAAAAATCAACATACACCAAGAATAAGATGCCAAGATAGAACTACTACATTTAAATTTGGTATGAAACAACTTCCAAAGTAGCATGCATACAGAATTTTGTTATATAATCCTACTGGAGAAAGTTTAAGATGTGGATGGAAACTATACCTGTATCTAACTGTGTCGACCAGATTGAAAAAAAGGAAAAAAAATATATTGAAATTTTAATGGTGGCTAAGTCAAGGATATCACCACTTCAATGTTGGACACATGCCTTGAGGGCTATGCCAATATGATCTCTGATATGGATATGCCAATATGTCAAATCTTTTAAAAAAAGGGATCAACATAAAATGTAAGCAAAAATAATATACAAATTACTATAAATGAAAAAACTTGTAAATCACAACAAGTAAATAACTAGCATTAAACCCAGTTCTCATGAAAGAAATTTATTTTACTAATATAGTGGTTCAACAATAAAGAGAAAATTACAATAGTTTAACATAAAAGTTTTAATTTTTATCATTACTTTTAAAATTTTATACAAACACCATGTAATATTATTATAACATGGTGTTTGAAACATCAAATTATCTCCAGCCATAAGTATTCTTTAACAATTGTTAGTGCTTCATACAGTGCACAACTTAATAAGTAGGACTGCACTAATCTAAGCACAAGCCAAAAGAAACCATCATGAGAACATTCAGCAAAAACGTGCATAAGCAAATTAAGGCAGTATATTGCCATATATGAGCAGCACTATGTCATATCACAAGGAGGGAGAGAGAGAGAGAGAGAGAGAGACTGCCTTACAAATGCAGCCATCTGAGCCCATCTGTTTCCCATCCTAGCGTGGAGAGCAATGATCAGTTGCTCCTCATCTTCTGTAAGAGCACCTTTCTTTAAATTTGGCCTGAGATGATTAATCCACCGTAGACGACAGCTTTTGCCACATCGACGGAGTTGTGTGTGCTTCCGAAGGGCATTCCAGTTCCCCTCACCAAATCTGTTAACATAATTCACCAAAATCTCATCCTCAGCAGACGTCCAGGGTCCCTTCTTCAAATCTTCAGTTCCTTTGTTCGTCGATTCATCACAGCTATCTTCTTCAGATGCTTGTGAGTTTATCTGCTCCATTTTGTCTACGATTCATTTCACAGACCCAATGATGCAATGTATTTTAATGCAAACTAGTGAATACAAACTAGGAAAATCAAAGTCCTGAAGTTTAATCTAGTGAATACAAACTGAGATAACAGTGGGCTGATGCAATGTATTTTAATGGAAAGGACGAAAGAATAAAGTGTTAGTATAAAATCTATATGTAATACGAAAAAAATTTTATGTCAAGATTGAAATCTAATAAAATTAGATCTAACAATATTACAATGTGTACCTTTCATTATTGTTCAGAAGAATAAACAGCCTTCAGATCTGAGATATCAATCTGCAAATAGAACTAGATCCTTCTCCTATCTTCTAGATTGATAGATTAGGGGATTAGGAGAGAGAGATAGAGAAAGAGAACTAGATCCTTCTCCTATCTTCTAGAGAGATAGAGACTGAGAGAAAGACATCTTCTAGATTGATAGATTAGGGGATTATGAGAGAGATTGAGAGAAAGACCTTAACCCCTAAAGGTTCTGTCTATTTATAGGTGAGAGAGATAAGTTATCTCCTAAAGAATCCTATTTTAACTGAACTTCTTTTCTATTGGCCAATTACCATAATCAGAATCCAATCATATCTATACTATATTTTAATTAATTAAATAGGGCTACATAATATAACATTATCTCATTTGACCTATTAATTAGTAAGATAAAAAATATTTAAAATCAAAAATAAAATAAATAAAATTTATTTAAAAATAATTTGACTCAATTAAATTCTGAAATTTTAGAAAAACTATATACACGTGCGTGAATTTTAAAAAATAAGTCAATAAGTATAATAATAATAATAATAATACATTAAGTCTGACTAATAATATGAGTCATAACGATTGTATGTCATCAGAGTCACACTTCCTTCGTACCACAATACTATTAGTTTTTTCAAAATACTTTAGATTGTAAGTTATTAATTACTTTATACCATAATGCATATAGAAGCAATAGTACTTAGAGAAGAAAACTACTACAATGTCATAAAATATCTTCAACGACTTGGTAATTGAGTTTGACTATACCAAGTCGAGATAAAAATTTTACAGTCAAAAATTTAATTAGTGGTCTAAAAACATGCAACAAAATCAACTTCTATTATTAATAATAATAAATTACTCCTCTAATATAGATATTAACTGTGTAAATAGACTTATTATTATGGAGCAAATTTATACGATCAGCATTTGAAAAATACCATTATTTCAAGCTATAATTTCATACATACGAGCAATGTATAATTTTATGTTTGATCGATGAATTTACTATTTACTATTATCGATGTTGATCATCTCTGTTGATCGTTGTCGACGAAGGGCCGTGTCCCACCCCGCAGCTGCGCATCACGGTCGTGCGCGGGCAGCGGTCCGCTTGTGAGCGGTGGCGGCACCATGGCCATCCCGCACCGCCTGTGAACACGGTGCCTGCGGAAGGCGGCGACCGCCCTCACGCGTAATGGTGGCGCCTGCAGAAGGCGCCTACGGAAGGGCGGTGGCCACAGATGGCGGCAACCGCTGCCCCCCGTGGACAGAGGGCAGCGGCCGCA
>LVTN01000226.1:290043-329152 GCA_001649415.1 Musa itinerans | reverse complement strand
GTAGCATAAATCATTAAATAAAATTATATTAAATAATTAATCATAAATGATATTAGAAAACTAATATTTATAATGATATACTTAATTATGAGATTTAGATAACCTCAAAAGAAAATATATCACAAATAATTATGTGATGGGTAGGATAATATTGTTTTGAATATACTTGTAGTTTAAAGTTGTATATCCAAAGTATTAATAACATTATTTGATAAAGATGATTTTTTTTATAAATAAATTTAACTAATTTTTTATATATCTATATTTTATTCAAATATAAAATTTGAATTATATCAATAATTTATCATATTTAAAAACTTAAAATATTAATATTATTTTAATTTATTATGTGATACTTCTTTCATTATATCTTTATAAATATCATTATAAATTTTAGATTAAATTATTATAAATAATTAGAGCATATATAATTTATATTAAATGTATTAAATTTTGATTAGACTAATGAAAAAAGATTACAGACATAATTATTAAAATTATTATAAAATAAAATAATTAAAATATATGATCTAATTCAAATTATTGTTTTGCTTGGAGGAAACAAAAAGTAGATGCTCATGTGGTTCATTTAGTCATGCTGACATGCAGATTTGCTCTCGCCAACGATCGAAACACAACTGTCTCATCGATCTATTGCTGTGCCCGAAAGGTTGTTTGTCTTCCAAGGGAATGAAGAGTTTCTTATTAGTAAAATTTCTCGTATTAAATCAACATGCCAATAGGTGCTAAAATCATTAATTAATTAAAAGGATAACAGATTTATTATTAATTAAAAGAAAGAAAAACAAAAGAGCCAAACAAAAACGATTTTTTCCCAAAAAAAAAGAAAAAGAAAACATTCTAAAAGGAACGCCACGACTCGAGCGTCGGAAAACCGGTGAACGGCTCGCACTCATCCATCACCGGTTCAACTCGAGAGCAGTTCATGTCCTTCGGATCGGCCAGCCCGGTCCACCCGACGGCGAAGGCCGAACTGTCGAGCGTGGGCAACAAGGCCGGGTACAGTTGCCCTCCGCCGGGCCGGAATGGCTCCGGCCTAAGGACCGGCCCGGCTGCGCTGCCCGCGTCGAGCCGGAAGCCGGTCACCTGCTGAACCATCCGGCGGAAGTCGGCCGGGTCGACGCTGATGAACGTCGACGCCCTCCGCGTCGAGGCGCGTGACTTCCTCTTCCCCAGGGGACTGCCGGCTCGGAGAAGGGCCGGGTGGACGGCGAGCGGCCGAGGCGGCATGGGAGAGGAAGTGAGAGAGATGGCGTCCCCGTCGCGGGGCAACGCGTCGGAGAACCAGCGGGCGAAGGAAGATTCGTCGACGGCAGCCGAGCAGTTCTCCTCCATCAGCGCTTCCATCTCATTCCCTACGCCTATAAGCTTGCGTTAAAATAAGCATCTTGGTAAGCGCCACAAGTCAAGACCCACGACGCACCCGCTGATTTGTATTGCGACAGAGAGCGTGGGCCCGCGCTGCGTTGCCGCGGGGGCGTAAACCAGGCCGGTTTCCGGACATATTTCCGGGTCCGCACATCGTTTGCCTCGCTCGAAGGAGCCGTGGACGGTGGAGTCCTCCACGCCGTCCGATGAGAATCCTGCGGCTCAAAACGAAACAAAGTCTTCGTTGGCCAACCTCATTTTCCACGACGCTTTGCGAGATTCGACACATTAGTTTAATGGATTTGCACGTAAGGCCAAATTTATTACGTGTATGATGGGGATGGGTTTATGAAGTCATAGACATTAACGCCATCCCGTTCGTTATGTGGTGGACCAAACACAGTAGCGACGGATGTGTGGATGGCCTTTCGATTATGTCTACGATAAATGGATACCAACCGTGTGATCGTAGATGTACGACCGGAGAAAATACAAGGCTAAGAGACTCCGAACAGCAACGTATATTAAAACTACATACACTACTGTCTGTTCTCGTTCATGCAATGCGATGCACCCGTAAAATTGAGAGATAAGTTTTATTTATTGAGATGAAAAATATTTATAAAATTTTATTTTTTTTAATTAATCATAGATATAAGAAAACATAGATCCTCGATCCGATCAACTATTCTATCATGATCTTCTATCGACTCCTGTCATGTTCTTCGAAGATAATTAATAAAAAAATGTGACTGATTGGAAAATACTTGAGCCTTCAGTTTTTTTAGTTTTTCAAGTCATTAAAATACCTCAAAGCACCCCATCTAATGCATGCATAAAATCATTCTATTTTCTATCAAGCTACTTGATAATGTCCAATGTAGATAATATAACGTGTCAGGTAGTTTGGTCTATGTTTGTCACCTCAATAATTCTAATTCATAATATTTTTTTATTTTTTAATAAATAAAAAATAATTTGCTCGTTTATAATATTTCTTTGTACTGAGAAGTTATATTATCCTCTACAAGCATGTTATATTATCATCACCCTCTAAAACACTTGCTTTTAAGATTTAAAGATATAGTATTTAAGTAAACATTTTTTGAATCTTTTTATCATGTTCTGCGACATCAACATGCATATCGGCAAAAGCTTGAGCAAATTATTTTCTTTCTCAAATCAATCACTAAATATAATTAATGAAATATTGAGCCACTAGATACATGAGAGACTTGTTTATGCAGGCCGAGTAACTTTTCGACATAGCATTAATTTGTTATTAGATTATATAACTCTATATAAGATATATTATTATATAAGAAATATTATATATATAATTAAAATTTTATTATATTTATCGACTAATAGAAAGAGAGTTCAATTGAATTTCTCATATATTGATGAGAGGGACTCCCAATTCTTTATCAAATTCTAATTATGATCGAACTTTTTGTTATTACCTATAAAAATATAAGAATACGTGATATAATGAAATTATCGATCTTATCTCTTTACCAATAACGATCATATAAATGATAAAAAAAATAAAAAATAAATTTAATTCTCTTTGCATGTCAATGATGTGATTTTAACTCCTAAAATATTTTCTGATGATCATAAATTTAAATATATTATTATTTTAATTTTAAATATCGATATTAAAATTTTTTTACATAATAATAATATTTTTATATTTACATCCATAACATTAATTGAAAATGCAAACCCAAGCTCTAGACTCTCAATAACATTATTTTCATCCATAACATTATTTTCAATACAAATATAGTAGAAATAATGTCAACATCAGCAAGAGTGACAAGCGTCTCCTAACATGGAGGTTGCAACATTCCGTTAGGATTCAGCATCCTAACGGTGGAAGTGTTAGGAACATGTTGCAAATATCTTTCACCTCTGACGACAATCGACCTTCAACATCAGTTTGAGAAACTATATCATTTATGAACACGAATCCAAAAGCCTATATAAAAGATCACCATGTTTATTAAAGTCAAGTGGCTTTGACTAAGCAAATATTAAGAGTGAGGATGGAAAAGAAAAGAAAAAAAAAGGACCCGACAATACGGTAAATAAAACTTATTTTTCCCTATTTCTTCTTATTCTATTTTAAGTCAACTTGGATCGAGGACTTCACTACAATTAACGAAACTTATAAGGAAGAATTTATGGGACTAATGCGATTAACGAGAGACTCGAGGGATCGATAACAAATAAAATCGAATGGAGGGACTCATTTGCATAATGAAGAAGCATCGCGGAAACTTTTATTGTAATTAATAGGAAGTAGAAACTAATATGCAAAATGTGTAGGGACCTTAAAATAATTCGTAATAATTAAAGAAAATATATGAAAATGGAAAAAAAAATGAAGGGACCACTGTAGGCCAAAAAGACGTGTATTTATTTACTGGCCTTGCTTAATTAAAGAAAATATATGAAAATGGAAAAAAATGGAGGGACCACTGTAGGCCAAAAAGGCGTGTATTTATTTACTGGCCTAGCGGAGGCACTGCTCCTTCCGTCCGTTGCCAAAGAAATAAAACATTAGCAGCTCCGACCCCTCCCTCCGTTTCGTCGCCTTCTTCCCCCGTTCCCTGGCCATCGATCCAACCCTACGGCGGGAATCCTGATTTTTCGGGGCCGGAGGAGATCGCGTGGGAGTGGCGAGTTTAGATTGCCGATCGATCGCTTGTGGGTCGGGTCGGGTCGGGTTGGTCGACGCGAGAAAGCTAGGGATTCCGAGATCCGACTTTTCCTTGCTCGCTGAGACATCTTTTGTGTTTGTATTTTCGTTTGGGAGGCTGACTCTTCTGGTTCCCCTTCCTTAGATCCTCGAATTGGCGCCACCCCACGGGAGTCAATTTGTCTAGGTTTTGGAGCTGCAAGTTGATTTTTCTTTGGAATTTGCTTGAAAATGAGTAGTAAAAGGGAGGAGGTGAGGAATGAGAAGATCATTAGAGGTCTTATGAAACTGCCGCCCAACAGGAAATGTATAAACTGTAACAGCCTGGTAATGTTTGGCTCTTTTGTTTCTTGCATCTAAATCTTGTCGATTAAAGCCCTTGATCCTTTCTACTTATTGGACACAGGGTCCCCAATATGTGTGCACAAATTTCTGGACCTTCGTTTGTATGGTGTGCAGCGGGATTCAGTAAGTCCATACATATTTTACGACAGTTGCAAAACTCCCTTTTTTGCTTCAAACGATCGGTAGTTCTGTACCTACCATGAGTACAGATGGTTTGGTGAAAATTTTTTTCTATCTTTTATCTTAATTCTCTTTAATCATGAAAATGATTAACTTAGAACTCTTTATTCTATCCATAATGACCCATAGGAAGGTACTTTAAAGAGTTCTTGTACATCGTTTTGTTAGCCTGGACCAACTTTCTTGGTCACATTGTTGTCAATATCCATCAGAATATCTCGGTTGTCATGGGTACATTTTTTAAGCTTGACTGGTTTTCTTGTGCTTGCGATATGACTTTTTGCAGGAAAATATACGAGCCTGTATCTATGTGGCTTTGCTCAAACCTATTCGCTCTATTCAATCTAAAGTACTTCGTGACAGAAGTTTTTTTGGTCAAATTGACTGGTTCCTGGATTACATAAGATTCACTACTAGTCAAGCTGATATGTGTGAGGTTATGGACTATATTTGTGCAACTATAGAGGTTTCAAGATTAGAACATCATGAAAGAGTTTCATATAGTTCTGCACATTAGACCTAGTGGGGGAATGTACAGCCATTCGTATGCCCATGCTCATGCAGACACTCTCAAATTGCATGCTCCTGTATAAATTCATTGACATCCAACTTTGGATTTTGAAAGCTATAGAGACACACATGATGCATTTGTCATGCAGAGAAGGTGTTTAGACATTTTAGGAAAATGAAAATTAATAGAAAAGATGAGTTAAAAAGCCTATCTTGTTTAGCTTATACCCTGAAATGATAGGTGTCTTAGAGGCACACTTATTGTCTCTCTTTTTCTTGGAAGTCTAGCAAACAAAAGAAGGCTATCCTGTCTTCCTTTGCACTTACCTCTTGGAATAGACAGTACTGGGTTTGACTGCTGTTGTGGGCTCTCAGCAATTGAGTGTCTCATTTTTCCCTGTCCTATTTTCGTAACATGTATTCCATTTTGTGTCCTGTTTGTTTAACATATATAGAAACTCCCAGCGGCTTCTTTATCTTCTAGCCTTAACTTCTGCATGTGTAAGAAATATTATTAAACAGATGAATTTGAGTACTTGAAAAAAAAGGAGATTATAAGATCATTATTTCCATCATACAACCTAAAATTTATATGTGCTTTCACCTATGTCTTTTTCCTGTTCCTCTACTCCTTGAAACTTTCCTTCTCATGTTTCATGAGTAAAACCATGAATGACTCAGAGAAGCACTTACAAGTAGTGCTTATCCATTGAGACATGCTCTAGACCAAGTCTACTGGCTCAGCCAAATGTACTTCTTTAGAGACAATTGTTTCAGATCTTGTTAACTTACTACTTTATGTGTTCATCAAATCTGTTGGTTGTTTGTTCAGTCTGATGATTCAATTTCCCTATAACTCATGTCTTGGAGCTTGTTGATTTGACATCTGAATTTGTGTATTTTTGTCATTGTTTTTAGTGGTTATTTTATGATGCTTCTATTGTCCTATTTTGAATTGATTGGTGCTAAGGCATAGTTTGATTTAGGGTAGTTCTTTGCCTATTAAGTAGACGTCAAAGAATCTAGAGGTGATTTCATGTGAATTATGTGGGATTATTAGTTTTCTATGACCAAAAGTAAAGTTTTGCACCAAATTTTAATTTCCTGTAAAGCCTTCCAGTATTTAGGCTTTACTTTCATGTGGTTGGTAAATAATGGACCATGTAATTGGTTGTAATTGCTCATGCCATTGATGAATAATTAATCTAATTGTGATTGATGGTTAGGTATCTTTCTTTCCTTTTTGTTGTTTTTCTCTTTTTTATAGTCTATTCTCTTTTCTTTTAGTCTATTCCCTGTAGTTACTCTGTCGAGGTTCAAAAACAGTAGTCGTATTTCTTTGTTGCTGCTATCCTCTTTGATGACAATTTAGTCTTGTTTAGTCATACCACAATCACCATACTTTCTTTTAATCAACCATCAAACTCGTTGATTTTATCAGATCAGCCCTTAATTAGATCTGATCTGAAGTCCTAACCATCTCATTGGCCTTGCACGTACCTCTACTATGCATCCCATTGAAATATAGTGAACCATCCTCTTATCAAAGTAAAAGTAGAATCTTTTGCTCCATCTCCATGTAGAGTCTATTTTTTTCTTATTTTGTTAACTTTAAATTTGAATTTTCCTTTGCTGCTTCTTGCAGGTTCTTCTCATAGTTATATTTTAAATTATGTTGGTGCTGAGTCTTATCCTGTGTGTAATATATTTGCTTATTTTATTAAGCTATCAAGACACTTCTAGAAAGTTTTTTATGCCAAAATTTGTCGGACCTCTAAACTTCAAAAGAAAAGTTTTGCTCAACATTCTTTCTTTATATTGAAGTCCTTGTTTAGTTAGGACCTAGGTCCACAAAAGCCAGCCAGCTCAACAATCCTTCTTTCTTCTGAAGGCCTCATGCCTTACGTCTTTTATGCCTAATGAAATCAATCTATGCTTCCTTGCTGGTGAAAAGCATCAGCATCTTTATTTATGAGATTTATCTTTCTCAATCTGTTACAAAGCTTACACCCTACCTCGCGAGATGACGTGTTATATATGGTGATAAACTTAGGTTTGAAACATGATAAATTCTCAGCATTAGTCAATGGTGAATTGTTTTGGGATTTGGAAATTGTTCTGGTTGGTATTCCCATTAGAGATGCCAGCTAGTTAAATTGATAAATTTGGTTTCATCTTCTAGATTTCCTGCAATCTTCACTTCATTTAAAGCATACCCAACTATAGGATTCCATCAATGGTGGCTTCTGAGCCTCTTTTTTGTATTATTCAGATAGATTTTGCTTGCCATTTGCCTAGATTAGTAATATACAGTAGATGTGCAAAGTAATTCTTTATATGTAGTTCGTGCTACTCAGACATTTACTTATTTACTGACATGGTGTATTATTAATATACTTTGGCATTCTTGTGGCATCTTGAAAAGAATGTTTTTATAGTAAGGTATAAATGGTGCTTTTACAGTTCTATGACATTATAACCACTAGTTTTGATGTAAATTTATTTCCATACAGCCGTGAGTTTACGCACCGTGTGAAGTCTGTTTCTTTGGCAAGATTTACCACACAAGAAGTAGAGGCTCTCCAAAGGGGTGGCAATCAGGTAAAATGTAGCTGCTTTTGGGACATGTATATTTGTGGATTTATAGCCTGTTTTTCCATTAGTTAATAATGGTTTGTTACAGCTTGCAAGAGAAATTTATTTAAAAGATTGGGACATGCAGCGGATGAGATTTCCAGATAGCAGGTTTGAATATATCTGTTAGTCGAGCTCTCTAACTTAAAATACTTTCAACTATTTCCTGTTACATTTGCTTATTATTTGATTTGTGTTTTCTTGTTGCAGTAATGCTGACAAAATTAGGGAATTTATAAAAGATGTCTATGTGAATAAGAAATATGCTAGGGGGAATTCCACAGGCAAGCCATCTAGAGACATTGAGGTAATTTGGTCTTTATGCATTGAAGAATTATTCTTTCCTGTGTCTCCTCAAATCTAACTAATGTTTATGCACTTAGACATTGACACTGTTATATTTATGCATTGGACAGAGCTCCAAGAATCATGAATTAGAACAGAGGAGAGCCAGTTCTTACCACTCTTTTTCTCAGAGCCCTCCTTATGAGTATCAGTATGAGGACAGGCGCTATGGAAAACAATTTGGCATGTTAAACAGAAAGCCAGGTTCCAATCAAGGGCATTATGATGGGAAAATTGGTAGCTTCATATATAGTCCAGGTCATGTAACATATGAAGACAGATTTGCGAATGAAAGTTCTGGTTCAAGAATGTCAGACTTCTCCATTTCTAGTGCAGGTGATACATTCAGATATGATGTCCAGTCACCAAGTTCTCAAGATAATGGGTGTTGCAGCCCTTCTTTATACCTGTCAAGGGATGCCATAAATAAAGATGCAAAGCAACAAACATTGAATCAGTTTACTGAGACAAATGCCAAAAGGAATTTAGATGGGATGCGAAGTCCTAAGGTATGTGATCCTTACCCTGTATATATTGGATTCTATATATTGTGTCATTATCATGTTGATAAGTGACCTGTGCGGAAGTCGAAAGATAAATTTTCACAACTGACAATTTTGTACTTGATATGGTCAGAGAACCTCATCTGCTGGCAGCTTTGGTTCCTTGGATAGCAGCTCTATTTCTCATAGATCATTTAGTCCAGCGAATGCAGTAGGTATTGCTCTGGAGCCTGTGCATTCAAGTGGAACCCAGCAGGCAAAAGCAACTATATCTTCTTCTACACAGTCATCTGCTTCCATTGTTACTGGGAACAAGGATCTATTGAATTCATCATTCGTACAACAACCAATGAGTACATCTCCATCCATAGATTTCTTTGCCAATTTTAATAACCAATCTTCATCTTTAAGCCCTTTTGAGCACAAACCTGATTCATTGGGTGTAGTAGATGTTGTCTTGGAGTCTGTGCATTCAAGTGGTACACAGCAGGCAAAGACATCTACATTCTCTTCTGCTCAGTCATCTGCTTCTATTCATACTGGGAACAAGGATATAGTCGGTCCAACATTTGTACAGAAGCCAAACACTTCATCTACATCTGTTGATTTGTTTGCTGACCTTAGTAATCAACCTTCATCTACAATCCATATTGAGCACAGATCAGCAACAGATCCAGTCCCACAAAATGAAGGATGGGCTACGTTTGACCTACCTCACCATGTAGGAGTTGATTCTGCAATGAGTCCAGTTATCTCTGCTGTAGAGCTTTCTGGTAGTGGAGCACCCAAGGAAAGGGTGGGTGGATGGGTATCTCCAGAAAACGACTCAGGTTGGTTTCCGTTTCAAAATCCTCTCGCTCCTGGACCCATGGCAGTTACATCTGGCCAGTTGCATTCAGGTCTACAAGAACACACAAGATCTGCTGAGCAAAACAACTCACAGGTAATAGTACTTCTTGGTAACGTATTGCAAATTAAGAGTAAGCCTTTTTTTCCCTTGCTAGTCTAACTCATGTAATCAGATAATTACAACACAATCAATGCATCTGATCATAAGTTCAAGATCGAATGGCTTGAATTTGTTATTTTGCTATTCAGATTATATTTGATTTGTTATTCTTATTCGGATGAAAAGAGGTGACTGGTTGTGTTAGGTCTATTAGAATTCATGAGCATGAATCTTAACTATTTCTGGTACGGAGCTCAACAGTGGGAAAAGAACCATGAAGTTGACCCAAATAGTTGGGGTATTATGGCTTGTTATTGTTGTTGTAATTTGTTATTCTCACTATAGCTGTTTCTTTTCCTCTTTTCTTTTCCAGTTGTGGAACACCTTTGATGATTCAACTAAGAAAGTACCTCAGTCATCAGTTGGGGGTCTACCACAGAATAGTATATCATGGATTCATGTGCCTGACTTTGCATTGCATGATCCAAATGTTGCTCTAAAAGTAATGCAGGTGCTACCATGATCCCTATTTTCTATTTAGGTATGTGCCACTCATCAACTAAGATTTGTATACTTGATCAAATTCCAGGATTTTGATAAGGATGGATTTCAAAGGTCAGCTATGGATGCTGTAAACCCTTGTCTTGATCAGCCAGTGGGTGTTGTTGCAGGATCACCTTTGTCATTATTGGTTAAGCCGGTCTGCAGTAGTTCCTCAAACCTTCTTTAAGCTTATTTAGTTTTAATTAGTCACTTGTGATGGATTGTGAAAACATCATTGTTTATGCTTCATGCTTACTGCTATTGATCTGTTCTTATACATAATTGAGTTGGGAATTTTGCTGCAAAGCTGCATAACTCTTAAGGTTCTACTGCATAGAACCTTTTATCCTATACTAGTTCATAACTTGAGATGAATCTACTTGTTCTTCTTAATGATTTAGCTTAAAACATACTTCTATCACCATTTATTTGCTAACCACTATTTTTATACTATTAATTTGTGAAACCCATTTGCTTATCACCCATGCATTTGCTTTTTACTGCAGTAGATAATTGAATTTCTTTGAGAGTGCATCATAGTTTGTTTTATGTATTAAAACAAGAACAACAATAACAAAGGTGGTATCCAAAATTAAACCATTAAATTGATCAATTTAGGGAAACCCTATAACAAGGTCTAGCATTGCCTTGTTTGTGTAAACAAGTGTCCCAAATCCAACAATGAGTGACTCTGGCAGCATGCTCAATTCTGACAATCTTTAGATTATACTCAGGTATCTTACCTATTCCTGGCATACACCATTCAGAAAGAATGTTCCGTTTTTATGTCAACCAGAGCTGGTATCATGTTATTCCTAGTTTGTACCTCCCTCTTGCCTTATATGCTGATATTTTATCCTACATTGATGAGAACTACCTTGGGAACTACCCTTTAGAGTTTAAGAGGCATCTGAGACCTCAATATTGCTGAACTTCTCATCCTAATATTTGCAAATTCGCAAGATAGGAATCCTGAAAGGGTCATATGATCCACCAAAAACAAATCCTAGAAAATTTGAGAATATTGGATCGAAGCTCATTAGATCTGATTTAAATCACATCTCATCAAATTCTACATGATTTCTACCAAAATTCATCCAAGAGACAGCAGCTTTCAAAAGAGCAAGGGGGTATTTTGATCAAATTTTGGCAAGGTCTCCCCTGATTTTGGCGAGATCAGTCAAAGGATATCAAAATGGAAACAAATAAAAACAATTAAAAGATCTCAGTTCAGGAGCCAAATTTGTAAATCAAATTAGATTGATAATATAAGAGGGATTGATCACTTACCTTTGATTTCAAAGATGAGATCTAAGTCCGAAGTTTTTTAAAATCTAGTAACTGGTTGCTCAATTCATGATCTCCACACCTCAATATACTCGAGGAAGAAGCCACAGACAGATGGATCAAAACCTCCAGGTTTGCTTATATTTGATGGAGCACCAGAGAATTCTGAGGGAGAGAGAGAGTCTTTTGGGTTCACTAGAGAAATTCCCAATTTTAGAATGATTTCATGATTTAGGTTAAATTTGAAATCTGTTTGAACTGAGTTTAAGTTGAATCTAACTGAATCTAGTAATAATTGGGTTGAACATCAAATCTTAGAATGTTCCAACGTTAAACAACACACATGGATATGCAATATGCTAGATACATGACCAAAGCAAATTTATTCTTTGACAGCAAGTCCTTGCTTAGTAAATTTACGTACAATGATTACTTAACCTGATAAAATGACTCTGTCTTGCTTAACAGGGAGGGGTTGATCAACCACAAAAATCAACAAATCCTTTTGATCTTCCATATGATGCGCACTTGGAACCCATGAATGCGGTATGCTGCAGTTTCTTAGTTTTCTTAGATATTAACATCGAAAGTTTTGATATATGTACTTGTCTCTCTTAATATGTTTGTGCAATCTGAAGAGCATTGATCCTTCTTGGATGCCAAAAATATTTGTATTTACTATTTAAAGTACTCAACACAAAATTCCTAGCTATACTTCCATGGCACAAGCATCATGATGTCCTGGACACCAGCTTGTTTACCATGGTTTAACTGCTACACAATGGAGCAAATAAAATGTGGTGTTTTGTGAAAACCTAGAATTTTTATTGTAAAAAAATATGAAATATCTTAATTTTGGCTAATCACAGTATGTGCCATAATTAACTTTAATCGCAGTATGTTCACAAGAGATCCAGTATTTCCATGTTAGGGAAAATCATCTCCAGTAGAATTTCCTAATATTGGAATCGTGGTTACAAATCTTGACCAAAGTGGTTGATATCATCTGGTATTTAGCAGTCCAACCAAATACTGATATCTAAACATGTGATTTGATACTGGTACAATCTCATTCATTATTATTTTTTCTAATGATACTGGATGGTATGGAATATTATACCACCCAATATAGTAGTATTTATCGGTTTAATAGGTTACAGAGACTGGTATTGAATCCATATTGAAATCCGTGGTGGAAATGACTGATAACAGCTTCACAGGGGAGACATTTTATTTTGGGCCTTTTTTTTTCCTTTTTTGAGGAAACCTCTACACAAGAAAATCCTAAGAGGCATGCACTTTTTTGTGATAGTGAAATCAATAGGAGCAACTGTTGTGGGAGATAACTCTTTTCTAAAGCCAATCATCTTAAGCCTAAACATATTGAAATAGACTTATACTGTCATCTACAGTTTTTCTGCCTTCTGGCTTCATGCTTGAGTGTGCTTTTTCATCAACTAGTTAAAGGCTTTGATTACTGCAGAGACATTGATTGCCAATAACTATCTATTAAATATCGACTGAAGTAATCATGAAGGTATTAGGTGGAAGCTGTCCAGAAAACCAGTTAGATAAATTATCTCGTCATGAATATGTAAGAAGGAGAAGTCATGATTTTTTTGGGCAATTTTTAGGATGATGACTTGCATTCAATAATTACCAAAAGTTTGTCTGATTGTTGACTCGGTTGGTGTATATATGGTTTCAAATTGTTCTTTTTTTCTCTTAGGACTTTGATGCTAACAATTTAATATTTATGCATCTATGCTTTCAAATAGAAAAGGGTGATGGAGCTTACATTGGTGCACTTCGATGGGGTTTATTTTACAGAACCAACTTTCACATTTGAATGTGTTACATGCACTACTGTGTTGCAACAAACGTGTTGTATCGGTTTTCTTCTTCAAGTTATTATATTATTTTCATGGCAGCAGACAGTCATTGCCCTTATTTATTTGAGCCTCAGACCGCAATTGCATTGTATATTAGAAGTTAAGCCCTAATTGACTGTCCATGTTGATGATTAAACATCATTTGCAGTTCTTGGATATGAGCTCGTTAGAAACTGCATTGCCAAGCACACAGTTGATCAACGATTACCTTGCTGGTGTAGCTCAACCCTGGAATTCTCAGAATGCGGCTGCAACATATATTTCTTCTCTCCCTGAAGGTAAAGTTTTAGTGGCTGTTCTGTAGTGGGTCTCGATGTCTTTCTAATTCCATTGTCTTCGTATTTAGGAGGGTTGCAATACATGTCCGGGCAAGGACCAAGTTCTCATTTTCCGTAAGTTGCTTTAATTGCTTATATTATGAATTATTGATGCAATATGTTGTGTTACGATCAAATTTATTGATATCCACAGCAAGTTTCCTCCCCAAGGCCCTGGTGCATCTGTTGGTGGGAATCCATTCGCGTGAGTTCTAGCAACACAACTACATTACCCAGTTGCTTCAAGTGAATTTGCTTAACTTGGTCATCAATTTCACATGATCACTTGCGCGAGGGATGGTCGATCTAAATTTAGTGTTCTGCGGTTCATATTCTTTTTGTGGGTTATGATCGTGTCCTGTATTAGCTTTGGTGGGAGGCTCTGCTCACTAGGAGCGAAGTAGGTCACTGTAAGTTTGAAGCATTGGTGGTTTTGATTGCATCAAAGATTAAATCTGATAAGAGGCAGTTTCGGCCTATCCTGTGGTAGTCTCTCATATTTGGTCATTCTTTGACTCAGTAGAATGTTGTGAAATCATGGCTTATCGTCCAAGTCATGTAGATTCTTTTTAATATGAGGTTTCAGCTTGTTGCAACATTATCAATCAATAATCGTATGTATGCAACAGTTTTACTATGTTGTTTGCAGAAAACAACTGTTAATGCAGGATGCTTTACATATTCGTTGTGGTGGTCGAGATGCGTGTTGAGGTCGAAAACCCGAAGTTTGGATCACTCACTGATACTATTGTGCGTGGTTGAACGCGTAGGCCAATTTGCTATTTCGCTGTATGAAGGCATTCTATAACATCCTGATTTAATCCAATGTTATTCTAGTGATCGGATTTAGGCTTAACGAAGCTAATATTTACAATAGCTTCGCCACCCGGCCTAAGTAATTTCGGATATGATGAAGAAATATTGCTCATGATGGATGATCTAATGATATCAGTAGCATTTACCGTTGGTAAACTGTAACAATGTCTTGGAAATGCGTAAGGTTTTGCTGCAGGCTAATTATAGATTATCTTATCTAGTTAGATTTTTTTAGCATATTTAGATTTAAAAATTTTATATTGAAATCTCTATATAATTATGAAAGTAAAACATCTAGTTTTATTTACCTTAGCATCGTCAATTTTATTGATGGAAGTACAAAAATAATAGATAGAAAGATAATTTTTGTTAGTGACGAACGACGGACCAACTAGGGGTCACAGGTAGCTGTTGTGGATGAGGAGGGAGAGTAACGACGAGAGGTGAGGCGACAACACAGATGCTAATGCTTTGCATTTGTGTTGGCGTTGACACAATTGCTAAGTGGTGCCAACGCAATTGCAAAGCAGTGAAAGGGTCGCTTGACAACTACGTTGGTGTTAACGCATATGCAGAGTTGTGAAAGAGCCGCTCGACATTTGTATTAGTGCTAATGCAGATGTAGAGCAGCGCTGCGCTTCCTCACATCATTGTCGGTGCCGAAGCAGATGTAGAGCGCCAAAAGGGCCGCTCAACATTTGCATTGGCACTGATGCATGATGCAAATATAGAGTGGTGTTGCCCTTCCTTGCATTGTTGTTAGTGCCGACACAGACATAAAGCAATGAAAGAACCGCTTAGCATCTGCATCAGCACCAATGCAGATGCCGAGTGATGCCTCTCTGCATCTGCGTTGACGCCACTATGCATTTACGTCGATGCCAATGTAGATGTTGAGCGGCCCTTTCGTCACTCTACATTTGCATCAGCGCTAACACAGTTGTGAGTGACATCGATGCAGATGCAAAGCGTCAGCATTTGCGTCGTCGATGCTCTCCCTCCTCATCTACAACGGCCATCCGTGATCCCCAACAACACTGTCGTCCGTCACCATTGAAAACGTAACTGAGATGTGCAGAGGAGCATCACAATAAGTGATGATGTAAAGTATTAGCATTTGCGTCGTTGCCTCACCTATCGTTGTTGCTTGCCCTCCTCATTAACAACAACCAATCACGATCCCCAAAGACATCATTGTTGATCATTGTTGAAAACATAACTTGAATGTTAAAATTACCGTTTTACCTATTATTTTTATAGGTCCATAAATATAACTGACGACGTTATGATAAATAAAACTAGATATAATATTTCACTTATAGAGATTCCAATATAGATTTTTTATATCTATGCCATAACTTGTCCCACCAATCTCTAATTAAACTCCGAATAAAAAAATTCCAGTTCCATTATTATTACCGTCGGTATCATAAATCGAGAGCAACTAATTTCTGATCATTTTAAGATTTACTGAATTAACTAATTTCTGATCATTTTAAGATTTACTGAATTAATCTCATCGCATATAAATTCTGATCAAACTGATTCTTTGGATACAATCCATAGAAAGAGAAGGCAACTGATTCCTTTTATAACTTCAATATATTTTGCATCTTCCAGGTCAAAAAGTACAGTTCGCATAATATCCATCCCAACAATTATTGATCAAAGGAAAACAGGAGATCTAAAAAGACATGCGCTTATGCATCAGATACACAATCCAGAATGAAGAAGTTCCAATTTCTGTTGTTTTTGCACAGACCAGACAAGTAGCAGCAAAGAACAAACAGTCAGTTCAATTACAACACTGGTAGAAACAGACCAACAAAGACAGCAATTACACATATAATTCAGTTTTGAAGGAAACATAAGCACAACAGCCAAATATATGTCGGACTCCTACGCATAATGATGCATGTGCAAAATTAACAAAGCACTCCGGAAATAGGGTTTTCACATAATCGACTTGAGGTTGCTCCATTCATCAATTTTTCTTCGATGGCTCGGGTGACGGGAAGGTGCAAGGCAGCGAGAGACTTGTTACAATAGCTGTCTCCACATTTCAGTTCTCCAGTAACACCTGAAAAGTCCATTACCTCCACCTTTGATTGGCAAGGACTGTTTAGTGCAGCTCTGGCACGAAGTGCTTCCAACCTGAAAAAAATGATGGAATATGAATCAGTGCTAAGTATTCATCCATGTCAATAGTATCCTATGAGAAAAGCAACAGATTGAGAATTATGGTTCACTTGGAAGACAACCTCAATATCCTGGAATCGATCATCGTGCTGGTGCTCTTCCGAGAAACATGTTTTCTGTCAGCACTGCTGCCCTTGTAGGACTTGCTTTTGCCATGTTTTTGCTTGTGATGATCCTTCCTTAAGGTCTTGAGACGTCGGATGTGACCTTTCACTGTGTGTGATTCAGATGTAGCAGGTGGGTCATACACTTCCGGTGCCCATTTGACACTCAACTTTGACTTTAGTGGCTTCCCCTCCTGAGCACGACCTCCTTTCATAGCAGAGACTAGCTTTGGGGCAGTCTGGAGGAAAAAGTAAATATGCAATTATTCTAAAAAACAAGTTCTTTGAATTACCTATCTTTGCCTGAATAAACTTGAACATATAGAATAGGATAAACACATATCCTTGGCAATATAAGATTTGTGATGGAAACCGAGTTCCACCAATAAACATAAAGCTTGTTTCCCCCTATATATTACATAAATTTTTTGCACTAAAGTTTGGACTAAGCATGAGATCCTTTAATTAAATCTGTATCTTACTCTAGAAGCTGCAAATGTCCAAATAGGCTTCTAAAAAGATGGATTGAGAGGCGAGCACTGCAGAATAAGGTTTGACTGAGAAACAAGAGAACAAACAGCTGAAAATTAGTGTGTCAAAAATTAAGAATGACACACCAGACAACCTAGCAAGAGAATATAATTATGGAGTAAGTACATGGATATAATAAATTATGGACACCGAGCAAGTCTTCTAACACTAGAGGGCATGTAAGGAATGTAGAAGTTAATACATATATATTCTGTGTTACGATTTTATATATTATACAATTTAAAGAATTATAATCATATAATATATAATTTTATATATTGTACAAGTATTTATAATTATCATTTAACATTGTTATAAAAAAAGAATTATCAAGCAAGACCATACAATGTATGAACATGACAATAATACGTACAACTTCTCTCATTGTACTAATTTTATACTTTGTCGAAATTAGACAATCTATGATTATAAAAAAAATTTGAAATTTAAAGAATTGTGATGAAAATTAAGAATAATACACCAGTCATCCTAACAAATCAAATTTAAACAATCTCTTCATTTAATTGTATCTAACTCTGGAGGAGCATGGATAAGAATACAACAGAACATGGAACATAAAGAAAGCCCATTCGGACAATACAATGACAGGATACATACATGATTACTAATACATATAAATTCTCTTTTTATTGTTTATCCTTTATATATTTGTACAAATTATGTTTGTCAATTATGCTATTTGTAAAAATCATAACAATTATTCACATAAACAGTAAAGATGCATGATGCTCCTACCAATGTGGGGCTTGGGAGAAATCAATGTACGTAACAACCTTGCAAGCAAAGCTGTTATTTTCATGACTTAAATTAGGTTGCAAAGGGGCAACTTTATTGTAACATCAAGGACTGACCAATAAAATATATAAATGCATATACATGTTAGAGGTGAAAAGACACAATTAATTGCATGTTACAAACAATTGACATGGCTTTAAACCTTTATGAATGATAATAAAACTACTGAATGCTCCGTTCTTTGATAAATTTCCTATAAAGTCTATAGGAATTGTATCATAGGCTTGTTGAATATAATTTAATTCAAGTTAAAGGAGGCTAGATATTATTTTAAATCTACTCCTACAATAAAATAAAAAACCAACATATTAATTGTGCATAGCAAAGATCAAGTAACATGGTGAATGTTTATGTTGATGCACCAGGAATTTTTTTTTCACCGAAAAGGAACACAGTGTGCTAGTTAAGCTGCTAGTTCTAATCATGTATTTTTCCAAGGTGTTGCCGAACATAGGTCTTAAATCTTGATTAAGGTGCTAATGCATCAACAAGATGTATACACCACAATATTCAAAATGCCAAATAAATGCATCTGTTATAATTGCAAATCAGCAGGACCTAATATTGGTGCCATCACACAAGCATGTATCTACTAATAGCCTTTTCTTTTTCTTTAAATCCATCATATTATATCTTTGAAGCTTATATTATAATCTTTTATGATACAATAAATTTCATATGCAAGGCTATTTGCCAAAACACACATGTTCCATAATCCATAATAATGCAAATAATATTTAAGTTCGATGTTCTGAGAAAAAGACCCATCTAAATTTTCAAGTATACAAATTTCATATGGTACATCTGTTCACTTACAATACCCTAAATTTTCATAATAGAATGTGCAATTTTATTCCATATAGAATGTTATGTTCCAAACATCTTTTCTTCTCTTATATATTAATATCAAAATTCTTCCACCCTCCGTCGATCCTTTATTCATAATTTAAATATTGTCTTTCTTTTACAAATTACTAGTGAATTCAATTCAATCTTTAATCTCCCAAGCACTATGAAAACTCAATAGAAATGAAGTAAAAACTCAATCTAGACAATATTATCTCTTATGTTCAAACCCAACTTAATGATAAAAAATGAACACATAAGACTCAATCCCTTGAAAATAGTACACTAACATTAAAACATTACAAGTTATTACGTTAGTGCAAGTATTTACTATTGCAAGCATAAACTAAAACATAACTTCATTTTAGTAAATTTATATGCTAAAACAATTATATTGAACGAAAAGGATAATAGATAGCAAGCTTCACCTATAATCTCAAAAAGTTAAGTCACACATCAGATCATCATTTGTCAGACAAGTTACCAATGTTTGGATTTTGCAAATTCATGAATTACAGAAGTGTCTGAGACATAGTTAATCCTAAGATCATGTGATAAATCTCCAGCTGCATAACTTGAAAAAAATGTAGTTGCAAAGATGGACCCGTTAACAAATATATTAGACTTACAGGCTTTATAGGACACTCAACATGTGCAGTACTCAAGAGTCCTACATCCAGTGGGGAAGAAGGTGATTGCACCTGTTCTATCCATTGTACTGTGCCTTCTTTGTTAATATCCTCAGATATATATTCGCCCAAGTAAGTTTTGTCCATCTCATCAAGACTACAGGATACAACCTGATTTACAGTAGGATTACTAACACACACCATTTGATAAGAATCACAAACATGCAGAATCCCACTCAGAGATCTTTCAAGATCTT
Organism: Musa itinerans; assembly: GCA_001649415.1. Lineage (NCBI taxonomy): Eukaryota > Viridiplantae > Streptophyta > Magnoliopsida > Zingiberales > Musaceae > Musa > Musa itinerans. The sequence continues at coordinate 309,353 of LVTN01000226.1, read as the reverse complement.
CAATCATCAAATCATCCTTCTCATTGATAGCTGAAATGTCAAGTTCCTCCAATGGTATTCCCTTCAGAATCTTGTTTCCCATAATGCTGGGAGTACTATAATCATGCTCCATGCATGATTCCTTGAAGCCAGTATTGCAGAAGTATGAATCATTACCAACATCTTCAGAACTCAAATTTGTTGAATACAGAGAACTGGCCATTTTTGGTTTTAAAGATCAGAACTGCCAGGAGATTTTTGTTGGAAAATGTCAGTAATTATAATCTGTAGCATGCAAAAAACCAAAAAAAAAGGAAATCATTTCATCATAACTAAGTTTTAACTTATTAAATGAAAATTACTATTCCACTGAAGGATCAAGTTAAAATATTTACTATCTCAAATGAAAATAGAAAATTTTGAGTTGGTATTAGTAAAATAAACATCTAAAGTTCAATTAACTCCATATATGCAAAGTAGGAAACAATTTTAGAGGTTTTGACTCAAAGCAAACAAGCAAAAGTAAATCAGAATCGAATATCTAAATAAATAAGCTCTAAAATAAACATTTCTTATCCTTTTAATGTTCCCTTGATTTTGTGCAAGTATTTCGTTGAATCAAGTGTGTTTTAGTGGTTACGTTCCAATATTTTCATTGATAGTCACATCTACTTTGGATCCCTGATTCCTCATCTTCACTCCAACCCGTAAAGGAACAGAATAAGAATATTTTATTAGAAAAACAATCTGCAATTTCAACAATTTAAATGCAGCACAAGCATTCCTAAAGCACATGTTTTCCTTTAAATATAGTGTTCTAAACTAAATGAATGAGTTTGACAATAGGAAAATTTTACGCTCATTGAAAATTTCAAATAAAATGAAGCTAAGAAAAGAATGCGTTTCTTTGATGATGAATTTTGACATAATCAACAGTAATCAGCTGAACTTGTAGAATACTATTAGTCAAGAACAGCTATCATTATTATTCCAACAGATTATAAGTATTAGTACTAGTAGTTTTAGCTAAGTTAATGTACACATATATTTTTGTAAAAGAAATAAAGTATCAAAATGTCTTTAGTTCACAAGCCTAATTAATTAAGCAAGGAACACAGCATAAGCAAGTTCATAACAGACAAAAATAACATAAGATGAAAAAAAGGCACCAGTGTCTCTAATGTGTCTAAGTTCCTCACAGCGCATACCTAAAAGAGTTCACAAATTATGCACTTAAAAGTGAGTATAACATCTGAAAATATGGAGAAGTCACAAAAGGAAGCATACACTTAAACACAAGTAGAACATGGTACAGTAAAGTGGCTTGTTGAGAATAACAAAGAAGTTTCATTAAATTTATCAGATTTAGGAAAAGATCCAACAACAAAAATGTAGAGATACTTGTTTAAAAGAATTTCATGTTAGATCATTAGCCAAACTTTTTCTCCTATTTGTTTTTTTCCAATTCAGAATGGGAAATTCACATTGGCATGTCTTCAGTCTCACGATGACTGTACCTGAAAATATACTGTATTCATAAGGTCATAGTCATTACAGATGGCGTCAGAATACGTGATTAAAAAAAAACATGGCCTACAGATGGGTTTGAGAACCCTTTGAAGCACTTGGTAAGAGTATGTGGGGTTTGTTAAACACTGGCTTCACATAATTCTGGTTACTCTTCAATCATAATGAACAACTTAATAGGCCCCAAAATGTAGAAGAAAAAAAAAGCAGCAGATAAAAGGACATGATACATGATAGAACACTGAATGTTCATATGTCATCAGCATAGTTAGCCATTTTGTGATTGATACACTACCTAAAAACCATTTAGCTGAAGAAACCAAAAGATCAATTACAAAGTACCCATAGTGACTATTATCTACCACTGAATTAAGAAATGCCACTTTCAAGGCTGGTGTTAATTAAGGTGCACTAACTCATATGTAAAAATAATTGGCCGGATACAAATTATAGTCAAAGCAACAAATCCATCCATCATTACCAAATGAACCAACCATCTCAAAGAGAATATCATGTGTTAAACAAAAATCACAGACTTGAGCAATCTAGAATCAATCATATAGAACTGTTTATAGAACATGGTCTGCAAATGGGTCTGAGGACACTTTCAAGCACATGGAAAGAGTACATGGAGTTCATCAAACACTGGCTTCATGTAATTCTAGTCACTCTTTAATCATAATCAACAACTGGATAGGCCCCAGTATCTGGAAGAGAAAAAAGCAGCAGATAAAAGGACCTGACACTCGATAGAACACTGAATGATCGTATGTCATCAACATAGTTACCCATTTTGCGATTGTAACTTAGACTACCTGCAAACCATTTACCTGAAGAAACCGAATGAGCAATTAGAAAGTACCTATAGTGCCTATAATCTACAACCGAACTAAGAAATGCCACCTTTTTACAGCTGATGTTAATTAAGGTGCACCAACTCATATGTCAAAAAATAATTAGCCGGATCATAGTCAAAGCAACGAATCCATCCATCAAACAAAACGAACCAACCATCTCAAAGAGAATTTCGTGTTTGAAACAAAATTTTTAAATTTAAGTAGCCTAGATTCAATCATATAGAACAGTTTATAGAACTTAGCAACAAAACCAATACCTGGTCCAATATTTCCGTAAGCGCCACCGACGGCAGCAACAACTGGAGTTAGATGCAGACGGGGACTCAAAGCAGGTCAGAATCGGATCGAGGAAGATCTCAAGTCGAGAATTTGAGGAGAAGAGGAAAGGGGGAGAAACAAATCGAGATGAAATCCTAAGTCCTAAAGGGTGGCGGGGAGGTGATCCCCCTGGGAAGCAAACGTTAGCTAAGACTACCGCGACGATTCCACTTATTATGCAACTGCTTCAGACGATGGAAACTACATCCGACATGGAAGGAGGTGAGAGACGGGGTGAAGAGGGCCGCTCGCGGGTCGAGGGTTTCTCCGAGCACCGAAGGCATGGTCGATGCTCTTCGAATCGAACGGCGCAAGCCCTAATCCGGTTCCGATCCCAGCGTTGCAGACGAAACCAATCTCACACAAAGTGAAGGATCCGAAAGAAATCTCCGATCGAGGAGAAGCTAGAACTTGCGCGAGCCAATCAAATCGGTCGCCCCGGAGATCACCGCGTCACAGAAGAGAATTGTCGACCGGAGGGGAGCAAAGACGGGAAGGAGAAGAGACGATAGGAATAGTTGGATCGGGACAGACAGATGGGTACATATAAAGAGAGACATCTGTGCCCCAAAATAGGGGGACCCACAGCTCTTTCCTGCATTCTATCCAATCAAGAGACGCGTACGAAAAGCTATCGCCCCGTCAAAGCCGAGCGGAGAGGAGAGGGGAGGGGAGGGGATAAGGATGAGGCCGGAGCCCAGCTCGGCTGCCTCAATCCCAGCCGAGCCACCGAACGGGGAAGAGCGCCTCGTCATCGGTCGACAGATGCGGACCCCATCGATGCTGACCTCATGGGCCCGGGGGTGACGTCGAATTGAATGACTGACTTCTCGCGTGGGACCCACAAAGCTGTCGAGTGGTCAGACATCGGTTCGTGGTTGGTGGCTTAGCCAGGACACGCAGGATCCATCCCTGGCACTCGGGATACCGCCGTGAAAAGGCCAACCCACGGAATTGAAGTCGAGTCGCAAAAGTAGGTCGCAAATTTGACCCAATGGTCATCCTCCGCGTGTCCAGACCCAGCAGGTCGCCCCTTTCGGGTCAAATCTGCAGCACGCTATTAAATGTAAACGAATGAAATCAAAGATTTACATCCAAAATCCTGAAATAAAAAAAAAGTGTTTTATGAATTAAATCATATAATCTCAATTAAAATCAAGATTAAAGAGTTAATCGATGGACTTCGGATCATCAATTTTTTCTTTCGGGATCTTATCGATCTTACTTATCCGAAACCGATTATAAGTTTATTTTAGTTATATATACTATGAAATATGAATAAAATAGAAATAGAAACTCTAACTTGTTTCGCTCTCAAACACTTTTCACTTTTCAAGATAGATGTCGCTTTTTTAGGTGGCTGTCACTTTATTCTCCTATCAATTCATTTTTGGAATTTTCACAACTTTATTCTGGACATATTTATTGTTATTATATTATTGTAAAATAAATATGAATTTTCTGATAATAATTAGAAAAGAAGAATCCAATCGATAATACAATATGGTATGAGAAGAGATAAAAGAAGAATTAAAAAAAATATAAATAAAAAAATTAAATGACATTAATATATAATAATTAATTATCCAATGATGACAAAAATATATATATTGTCGATCATTAAAAAATTTCCATCCTGATTTGGATAGAAGAGTTACACAAAAGACAAACCCACATGAAATCTGATATGTTAATGAATTGTGCTTATCAATAGAGAAGTTTAATGTATTCCTCTCAAATCTAGTCACCCTTCTTTGATTCATATATGTTTACATTTGATTTTGACTTACATAATGGAAGTTGTATTCACGAGAAAAGAACTATTTAATTTGTCACATCTGAATGAATTGTTAGATAATTTTAAAGGTAAATAATTATTAAAAAAAAATCATTGATAGACATGTCTTCTGTTAAATTCTTGAATTATATAAATAGTGATGAACAAGTCTTCGTTGCAATATATTATGTATACTTTATGTGATCGGCAACAACAAGACGAAATGATGGGTCTTATTTAGAGATTATCTTTTGTTACATTCTCCATCTAGTTATTATTCACCCAAAATCATGTCTTGTCACTTGTAAATAGGTTAGGTAAGAAATAAAATTATTATATAAACATTTAATATCAAGATTGAAATCAAACATTCTAGATCTAAGATAAAATATACATATCTGCATACGTCTCTTCTCTTCTAATTTTCGGAACCGTTATTCATGGAATATAGAATCTACTTAGAAATCAAACATTCTAGATCTAAGATAAAATATACATATCTACATACGTCTCTTCTCAATGAATCTACTTGTAAATCAACTATATATGATCCTTAGAAAGTTCTTGAAGCATTATATGATCTCTATGATCATTAGAAAGTTCTCAAAGCCATTATATGATCCTTAGAAAGTTCTGTCACGAAATCAACTTCTATCATTAGATAATATAATTTATATCGTATTATTTATATGATCTCTATGATCATTAGAAAGTTCTGAAAGCCATTATATGATCCTTAGAAAGTTCTAGAACTATGTCAGGAAATCAACATCTATCGTTAGATAATATAATTTATATCTTATTATTATGATAAATTATTCCTTTAGCTAATGTACGTATAAATAAAAAAATGGACTTCCTTCTATTGAGATAATTTATAAAATTAGCATCTAAATATATTATTATTCCAAGCTGATATGGTTTCCGAGCATACAATCTTCTTTCGTCTCCGGTAGATATCTTATAATTTTATTTTTGAATAATTCTAATATATACATAATATTCTAAATACAAAACTAATAGCTCGTAAGATATAGACTTGAGCATATAGATCTAAGATATATACAAAATACATTCATAATTAAGTCCGATCAAAATATTTAAGTAAAGCGAGTCAAATTGATCAATTTTATATTTGAGGAGGTAAGTAAAAACTATTTGATTTATGAAAGTTAATAATATTTGATTTTTGAAAGGCCAAATTATAATTATATTGGGATATATATTGAAAATATCTAATTTTTTTAGGGTAAAAATATTAAAATGATATCCATTCGAATTAAAAAAATTAGAATGGAATGGCAAAATAGTCTTTTAATGTTAAAAAACTCCCTTTTTCTCTTTTTTTATTAGTCACCATAGTGTCATCCACCACTTATGAGATTGTTTGTGCCATGTCGTCCGCTATTCGTATGTCGAACCAACTCTTCCGATAGATATACTCTATTACCACAACCCTCAACACTATAGTGACCAATTGATCGCTCTCCGACTGGTACCTAGTTGTGCCATGCATGGCCGATGCACGACCTTCTTATGCTGGCATCATCTTTGTAGCTAGTGATTGTCCAGTGTCGCCTCCACCCAAGCAATTATTGACGATGCTACTTGTATAGTCGCATCACAACAATCGACACCGTTTGTTATCTATAGTTTGCAGCTCTTAATCGGGCTACCATCATAACACCTCTGACGATTGATGTCGACTGTTGCACCCTATTTCATTGCATGCAACACTACCATTGCTTTTGTAACTACTGCCACCATAGGGCTCATGACTGCCTCCCTCAATACAGTCATTGCACTTTCGCTTGATCATCACGGACAATCACTACACAACAAGTCATTGCAAGAAATATAACTACTATGTAAAAATTTAATGTCATGATTAAAATCAAGTATCGTGGATTAAAGACAAAAGGTGGTGCATACCTTTTGTGCTTGATAATCAATAGGGTATGTCGGATGTCGTGCAACATGATATGCATGCGCCCACAAATCTACAGAAGAAAGAAGCTGAACTCTCTTCTCTTCTTATTTTTAGAGCCACTGTAATTAATGAGAGACAAAGAAGAAATTTCTATTATCATCGTATGATCCATAGAATATTCTACTTATATATATAGACGAGAACAAAAGATCTAGAAAAGATACTTAGGAGCGTCTCTCCCATCAAGATTATTTCATAAAGAATTCTATCATAATTAGACTTATTTTTTGTTGATCGATGATCATAATTAGAATTCAATAAAATTTATAATATATTTTACTTAATTAAATATGATCACATAATCTAATATTGTTATTCTAAATCTAACTTTATTTGAACCTTTAAATTAATAACCCATTATGGTTCGTCCACATAATGCTAGAAGATGTTATGAATTCCAAAAAAATAAATGGAGTATAAGGATGATCGCAAGGAGTTCTTTGAATCTATAAAAACATTGAGAATCAAAAAGTGAAATTAGTGGCAAAGCATGCTACTATTTGTGGAGGAAATCTAAAGTGAGAATATTTACTTATTTGTATGCTGATTTGTGATTGAACAACATGCACTCAAGCATATTTTACAACAAAGGATATTGATACTAATGCATCACCAAAAAAATTATATGTTGCTACTTATGATGATTTGAAAACTTTTCATGAATCAAGGAAAAATTAGTTCCAACTCCTATGCACCACCCACTATTCTTTTCCTATGTAAGAATAGAAATTCTTTAAAGAAATAGAAACAACCTCATTTCATTGTCACATCACACCAACCGATCTCTATTCATCTATCATAAAGATTGGATTGTGTAAGGTAAAATCTCATCAGCACTTGAAGATCAAATTTTGGTGTATATTCACATGTGTGCAGTGGATCATGAAGACATCCTGAAGAGCTATTTATGGAGAAGTGGAAGTTCCAATAAGATTTAGATCAATTCATTAGTCCTCCACTTTCCTCATGCTTGGATGCGATGCTTCCTCAAGAATATGGAAGAGTGTCCTAAAAGATGGCTACACTACTAAGGCTTAAAGTGTCCTTCGAGCTAAGTGAAAAGCCATCTTGCAAGGATCTAAACTTGTTATCTATGGTGGTCTCAAAGGTTTCTAGATTCGATCTAGAAGAATTTAAAATTCGATCATGGAAGGAAAACAGTGTGTTCTATCTATTAGAGCTCTAAAAGATTTTGTTCTCCTTGGAATATCAAGAGCATTCTGAGTGATTGTCTTTTGTTTAGCAACTCAGTAAGGATGGTCAAACAAGGGAGGACAATAGACAAGCTCCAGCTTAGGAGCTACTTGGCATACTGTACATAACACTATGGAAGTGTGACAAGATACAATCCTTCCAACTTTTAGTAATAATTATTTACTATGAGCAAGATAGAATATTTATCAAATTAATGGCTGATCAGAAATACTGAATTGTTGATTAAAGATGTGATTTTATGTCCTAAAGTTTAATTGTGATTTTTTTTCTTTGGATAAAATGTTTCTACATCATTTGTCAACTTAAGTAGTTAGTACACTGAAAATTTATGAGATTTTGGATCATCAATTATCATAAATTGATTTTATTTTATAACTAATGTAGAACAGGAAGAGAAAGAGGGTGACAAATGAAAAACAAGGAGGAGAAATGATGAAAATTATGATCTAATGAAATATATATTTTTTTAATAAAAATATTGATAAAAAATTATTGAACATGGAGAGCTAAGTGATCCATCAATTCCCTATGAATTATACATAATTTTTCTGCATGGCCTATTGTTTCTTGATCAGAATTCTACCTACAAAAACATGCAGCTGTTGTTAGCTGAGTCCATCCCAATTGCTCATCTTTCCCTAAGACCTACCACAATTTACTCTCTCCCTCTTCTCTCTCTCCACTTAACATTTCTGAGATAGTTTCATTGTCTCTCCACTTAAGATTGATTAAGAGAGACATTTTGGCATAAATTTGTGGTATTCACAATGACCAACCAAATTTGCTGTCATTTTTTTTGGCTTCATATTTCTTCATCAGAAAGATACATAGAAGCTTAAGCTCCATGCACTTGAATCATCAACATGATCATCATGATTCTGTATGCAGAAACAAACACAACCATATAATCAAGTTTTATGTCCACAATATATTCCAGAAAACAAGCATATGGTACATTAGCACCTCATCTCAATCCTTTCCGGCAATCAACTCATCTCACTAAAAAGAAAGGAAGAAGTGAGAGAAAAAGAAGAGCAAATCATCAAGCACTAAGTTTCAGGATTTCTTGATCAAGCCACCCATCTGCAAACCCAAACGCAAACAAAATGACGTGAATAAGATCCATACTGTATTAGGAGTAGACTGGAGCGCCATCATCTCCGGGGAGTGGAGTGCTCGTCGGAGGAGCATCCACAGACCGCAGCCACGGTCTCGACCTCTCTCCTGTGGAAGCTGCGGTGGCAGTCACAGGCGGCGCACCGGAGGGCGTCGCTCGTCCCCTCCTCTCCCGACGCCATGAACTCCCGACAGCCGTCGACGGCGTAGCCTCCGACGCTGGCGGCGTGGTTCTTCCTGCACTCCTTGTACCGCACCACCCTCTCCGTCCTCACCACGGGGCCGTTGGAGGCGGCCTTGTGAGGCTCGTGTTGAAGGCCCATGCTGGCTCTTCTCGCCTGCAAGCGTTTGCGTGTGCCAGAAGAGGAGGGTTTTGGCAGGAAGGGATCGAAAAGAGTGCTGTCTCTTCACGTCGTAGTGGACTTGTATTGAAGTGGTGAGGCAGTGGAGTAGGTCGGCTTGGTGGTTGCTTTGTCAAATTAATATCATGTAAATTATCTTTAATCTCTCTCTCTCTCTCTCTCTCTCTCTCCATGGATTCTCTTGGTGGTGTAATCTAGAGATGGATACGTTTATATCATGTTTATTGGATTGAGACTCTCACTGTCTAATGCACTTTTTATTTTTTGGTGTCAAAAGCCATCCAATGCAAATTACAAGAAAGTCAAATTTATGGCATATATTAACATTGATTACAGAGGTAACAATGCTAATAACCAATACTTAGGTAGTCATGGAATGATTAACTAACTAAAAGCATATAATTATGGAGCTTTGGTATAACAATTTATTATCCTCCAAAAGTATATTATGATAATAATGAAAGTTTCCAACTTTAATGTTTAATGCTTAATTTTGCATGGTATTTTGGGCATGACTCCAACAAAATGTGCAATTTGAGATATAATTGCTAATCATTCAAGAGTGGAAAGCAATTACTCATCCTATTTTTGTCTAGCACATATGTCTAAGACAGATAAATAGTTTGCTTAATTTGAAGATATAAAAAGTAAATCTTGAGGGCACAACTTCATAGTATTTTCTTGTAGCACAAAATTTGAATGTCTTTAAGTTACAAATGACCTAGAAATTGCTCCACTATACATTTTCCTAAATGCTTATTTCATAGTTTAATTTTATAATCTTCATAAAACACACATATATATAGACTCTAATATTCTTATTTTTTTTCATATAATCTTGTTGAGTGCTAAGTATTACAATTTTTATCATTTTGAATAAAATAAATCACATCAAACCCATCATCTCTCTAGTTAGCTAATACCTTTAAAAAAATATTTCGAATCCTAGTGAGTTTAGTACATTATCAGATTGATTTTAAAGTGTTTGTCTAGATATAATAATATTATTTTGCTGCAAGTATATATTTTACTTCTTCAAGAACAAAAAATAATAATTCTTGAAAACTTCTAGCCATAACTAAATATATAATAGTTTCCATTAAAATACATCTGCTAGAAAATATATATATATATTCACTTTATATCTTGCATAATAGCTCTGGTTAAGTATGCATTTATTGTTACATTACACAGCTTTATTTGTCTGACATCTGTAGAGGCCTATTAGAATAGTTTCATAATGGGATAAATAACTATCAAGTCTCCTCTTATTAGATTCTTGGTTTATATTAGGTGTTTTGAAGCTAGTGGTTACAAAGTATGTATATTAGCCATTAATTAGTAACTTTCTAACTTTTTGTGCAACCAATTAGATGTTAAAGTTCCTTATATATAATCAACATCAGATCACAATCCTTGAATCTACCTCCACTTCAATGGAGTAAGGATACAACTTAAAATGATTGTCTAGAAATGCAACTTTTAAAGTTGGATATTGATGTAAAAGTAGACTTAAGGCAATTGGATAATTAGTAGCAAAGTAGAAGGAAATGAATGTCAAGAAGAGTTCAGTTGGTGTACTCAACTGATCCTTTTTCTGTGTAAGCAATGAGGTGGAATTAATATGTAATGGAAAAAAAGAAACATTTTGAGAATGTAGAACTTAAGAAATGGAAAAGCTTATCTAGCACTATATATGTTTTTTTATATTCAAATTTCTAGCTTATCATATCTATACTCTCATATTTTAGGAGAAAAAAAATAATCTTTCTTTTCTCGAAAAAGAGATAACACAATCACAAGATACATGATTTTACTAGAAAAAATATTAGAAATCTTTTAATATATAAACCACTAGATTTCTTCATTTGCACATCGGATTTATATCGATCCCTGGCTGAATTGATATGTACCGATGTGTATCAATATTTCAAATAATGAAAATGAAGAAAAAAGAGAAAGGAGAAGAAAAAAAAGAAAAACTAAACCAGAGAAACGAAGAAACAAAGAAGAGGTGATAGAGGAAGATGAAGAATGAGAGAACATAGTAAAAAAAAGAGAAGGATAATTATGAGTAACAATAAGATATGAAAGGACTCGTAAGAAAGCTAATGAACATGACTAAATTATATTTATTAATTTTTATATAAAATGACTCGGATTAAATTATTTAAAATAAAGATAATTCATATATCAATACATACTAGTCGGAACAAAGCTAAACATATAATTAGATTTAGATCTAAGTTTGAATACTCTCAATTTGACATACTTAAATTAGGATTATTCTATCCATTATTATCCATAAAGTGAGATCAAGATATGATTAGAAATTCAATATCTAGATAGCTCATCGGGTTCAAGCATAAATGAAATGCATGGATACTCAACCTGATATTATATCTAATCTATACTTACCCGACCCTTCAAGATCAAGCTTCTCATAATCTTGCACAATAAATAAACATCAAATCTTCAATTTGGTATTAAGGTCTTTATATTGGTGTTGGTCCACAGCAATTGTGATGAAAAACCGTACGTCGGTAGCTTCGAAGTTTGTGTTCTATTTTCCGTTGTTTAGTTTTGGTGGGTACTGATTGATTGTGATTGATTGATCAAGGGTTTAATTTAGAGATAAATAGGAGTAATTTGATTGTTGTAGGTTAACCCCAACAAACATATTTGAATTAAGAAGGATTATGATAATCCAATTAAGTTGGTTTAACCAGATGAAAAATTATTTAGAAGGGTGGCCTTTTTAAACAGCTTCTTCATTAGCTAATCTATCTAACTCAATTAGTTGTGACTTCTGAATGATCTAAAAGATACTTGTTAATAAAACAAGAGAAATGACTTGTCAAGTTTAAATCATGAAGATTAGTCTATTCATGATTGATACTAATTTCCTAGCATAAATCAGGCAGATGTTTATGTGATTCAGAATCTTAGGAAATAGAAGTGGACAAGACATGAGCTTGTCTTGCATCTTTCAATATCCTAAGGACTCTGGGTGAGTAGTCTACTTCAAGTAGTAAGCTTGTGTATGTAAGTCATTTTTTGTTGATTTATGCAAGTGTATCTAAAACTTTAAAATCCACAAGTTCTGGAATAATTAGTCTAATTAATTCTGATAAGAACTATCAATATATTTTTGCTAATGCATGATTTCTATTGAATTATTATGCATGAATTGCTCTGAAATTACTGTACAGCATAATAACTTTCCACTATTCTTCCCCAAATTCTACTTTGCCCTCTTATCCACTAAACAATTGAGACAGGACAACAAGATATGGTTGGTGAGCATTCAAACAATGCTCTAAAGTGGTGGGTTGGGCAGTAGTAGTACATAGAGGCTTTATCACCTACTGATTAGGTATATCTAGCAAACGAATGGTGGACTTTATGTTGATGGCAGTCAAAAAAGCAAGACAAAGACTCTTCCCATGGAAGTGGGCACTTGTAGTTGCATTACTTGTTTCTTGATAGCAAAAGTACCCAGATTTGTTTAACATAGATTTCATGGATTTGCATTCCCCACCAAAGAAAGGAAACTAATCTAGCTTAAGCCATAAGAATGTCTTCTCATATTATGCATTACAGATCACCCTGTTGCTTAACATGGTGGTGTCATTCCTTAAGCATATTGGCATTAGCATATCTTTTTCTCTCTTTTCTCATAGCATACTTATCAGGTTCTATTTTATTGCTTCATGGATATAAGGGGAGCATGACAGTGACATGAGCTGATACTTTGTGGAGCAAATTATTCTTCCACTAGTATATAATGTATACTATCCTGTGTACTTCAGAGCATGAGGACAAAGTTGAAAGCATCATTGTGTAATGAACTCTCTCTACATTTATTTTTGTTGTGTGGCATGCAAATGGAGCATCTTCTGCTTTCACTGTTTCCACCATAAGGATGATAGCACACCTAAAAGTGGATCAAAGTTGAGTGTGCAAAGCATTGGTAGTTAATGGAAGTTGGAAAAGATTGAAGAATGAGGTGGACTTGATTCCACATCTCCCAATTTGATTGCTGGACAACCTTTTGTGGCTGTGTAAGGTGGGTTGGGGACTTTAATGGTATTTAAGCTGGCACAAGAATAAATAGATAGAATTCTGAATAGTAATAATGGTTCGAGAATCTCTCAGACAAAAATACTTGTACAAAGATCTTATGATTTGAGAATCTTGATAGTTAAAACTCAAGAACAAATAGTTCTGATTGTCTTATTCTCAATAGTTCTACAAGACCTTGTTTGTTTGATTCACAAAATTTAGTCTGCATCTCTGTTATCAAGTTTTCATTGATCTGACTGCACCATAAATGACAATAGGCATTGTTAAGCCAATGATTGATTCTGCAGTAAGCCATGAAGATGGATTTGATGTACTTGATTGCCACTCTCATATGAACATTTGCAATTGGGTATCCACAAGGAGCTTGGAAGATGGCCATCATAATGGAACACTCAATAATAAAAGGTTATTTCAGTCAATATACTCCAACATAAGGGCTCCTCTACACCAAAATAAACCCATTAGTGGAACATATGGAGGGAGAAGGAACTCAGAGATATGCGAATTAATCTCCATAAACTCCAAATATGAACTGAGCAAATGGAACACAAGTTACAAAAATAGAAAAACATCCCAGCTCAAAGCAAGCAAATCCATGAACAAGTTATTATAGGACTAACATTAAAATGTTCAGCAAATCTCATAATAGTTTTGCCTGCAAAATGTTTCATGTAGTGGCCCAAACTTTGAGATAGTGTCTTGATGACCAATCACATTGTAAGCAATGCATTGAACAGTTTTAGCATTAAAAAATGTTAACACTGATTGTAAAAATTATACTTTTTAAAACTGCAATATCCTTTATATACCCTTCTAATCAAATCCATGATGCTATCTGTTTTGGGATAAGGGAACTCCTGTACCACATATAGAAGGTAACTCCAATTCAACAACACCAAGTGTGCATACTCCAAATCCTGGAACTTCTATATCATTATTTCTGGGGCATCCTTTCTCCTTTACTTGGATGACTTGGGCATAGAAGGTCCTTTGCTGGTGTTCACTTCAGCAAACATTGAATATTTCCCTTTCCTTTGATAGGGTACCAACCTACTATCTTCACAGCTATTTGAAAGAAAGGACGAACAATTGTCAAGATCATGTACCTAGTTTATGGCAATGTAACTCTCATTTTTGCCACTATCTTGAAAGAAAGGACGAACAATTGTCAAGATCATGACTTTTACCAGTATCTCTAACTTGGTGGATTAAGTTGGGTCAAGCAATTGGTTGAGTCACAAACATAGATAAAAGAAAAATCAAAATATCTTTCAACAAGAACTGTTGTCGAGAGCATTGTTCATAGGTTGGAGAGCTTTAATCAATTTAATACATGTTGAGAAAAAAGAATTATTTTATTTGTGCAGTGGTCAAATTGTAGGAGATTTTCTCTTTAATTTTGATAATGATATTAGTCTACTGACACAAAACTGTAGGTATTACTGTTAATTATTATTTTCCTTCCAATTCATTGGTATCACATGATGATATTAGCAATCATAATCTAAGACACTCTTTGAGTATTATGCATATGTTTTATAAGTATCTATCAGTGTTTAGTAATCATTGTACAGAAATCTAATTTGGAGCCAAGCAGTGATACACTAAAGGATATACAACACACCAAGTCAATCATGGATATCCTGCACTAAGATGAAAAGAATGCACTCAAGGGTATGATATCATAGAAATTGCATATATGTCTTTTGGTTATACATGAAATTTCTTTATTCTTTTTTTCTCAAGTAACAGTAAAGTATTTACTTTCTGCAATAATTTGACAGTCAAAAGCAGAGAAGCAGCAGAGGCCTTCCTGTAGCAACTTTCTGAAGAACAAGTGAATTTTCATAGAGTGCTAAATGTAGTCAATGTTAGCCATGACACTACTCAGTTCAGTATTATAGAAAAAGCTATAATTCTACTGTTCTTAAGCACTTGACAATTACAAGTTATTGGAAACAAAAAATGGAGAGAGATCTATGATGATCATACCTTACAGGCTACTCATCTAAATTTTATTGGAATTTCCTCAGCTCAGATACCATGAAGGACAAAGAAATGTGAAAGTCATGGTCTATATGAATTCAGCATCGCATGATTAGCTCCATATCATAAATATTCAACAAAAAATACTCAACTAAAGTAAAATTATTGTATCAAAACATTCCAAAAGAAGTATCTGTTCAGGCTAATATCAGCTTAAAAATAAAGCAGAATGAAATAATCTATAATCTTTGTTTTGATGTTACCTTACCCATGATCCTTTCCTAAAAGGGTGTTACCACTTCAAAGTTCCAAATTTTGTAGCAGCAAACTTGTGATGCCAATCCTTAATCTAGAAAGCAACTATCATAATTCCTTTCTCTAAATGCACAAGTTGAAGCACCAACTACAGCACAGGACTCGTCAGAAGGCCGATGGAATGTGAATGTTAACCAACAACAAATTAGGAATCTGATAATTCCCACTGAATTTAAAGAACTCCATGCATCAGCATTATCTTCTGAATCAGTACAAAACTACAATTACTTAACAAAATTTACTTCGAATGTGAAAAGGAGATCACAAGTACATTTTGAGTGGACCAGGACATGAAAAAGTAACAAAGATGACCGTTGGAAGGTTCAAAATGGATCAAAATTAACATAACAAGGTATTACAGGATGTCGCAGGAGTATCCCTCACCTACAGAAATCAAAATTAACATAACAAGGTATTACAGGATGTTGCAGGAGTATATCTCACCTACAGAAATCACACAGAGAAATTATTTGATATTCATGCCTCTTCTTTAACGAAAACAGAAAAGAAATTTCATCGACTTGTATATGATGACTTATTATTCCCTGAAGCAGCTTCTTAAAAAAAAATAACTACATGGGTTTCCAGAAACAGATAGAAGTAAATCATTACCAGAAACTATCAAAGACCATATCGATTGCAAGGAATGAAAAGATGGGAATAGGAAGAGCCCTAAGAATGAGAGGTAAGTAACAATTAAAAATCCCCATCATGGTTGGTATTGTCATTCTCATTTGTGTTGGTGAATCTGACTTCAATTAAAGTAGCATGAAGTGTATGGTCAACATCAGAGCCAGAATGGAACTTCCCCTTCTATGCAAACTTCAATTTAAGATACTTGATCAATCCAATTGTTGAATTTTTCAATGGAAGGATGACTCATTCAATGACATTCATAACAGAAAATGCATGAAAAAAGTGCAGATGGATAAATTTGTTGTGTCTGACTTCTGTGCCGAATAAGTAAAATTTGCCATCTACTTGAAAGTTAAGTTTACATATATTCATGATAAATGGTGCATCCTTGTCTCTGCTGCTTTAATCAGACTCAAATGTGAGGTTATTGCTCACAGGTACTGAATAGTGCCATTTATAATAGGCTGTCAATTGAAATTTCAAACAGTACAATAAATGTTAATATGGATGAGACTGTCACAAAGCGTGCTGGTTGTGTGGATTTTTACAAACTCATATAGCGACCTTTTACACTAAAAGAGAACCAACTAAGGAATCATCGTATTGAGTCTATTGACAACTCCTACCTGATAAGGGTCCCTGATCATGTAACCACAATATTCCAAAATGCTAATTCCAAATACCTATCTTCTGTTCTGGATCTTGACTTTCCATGTAACTGATACTAACATTGTACTGAAGACTACTTGGTGATCTCACAAGACTCATATATAACGAGCCTAATCAGTCTTTTTTTGGACTTCCAATGATCCTCCAATATAAATAGGATAGATGTCAATCATGAATCAACCAATAAACCTTTAACTTCATGTGCCAAAAGCCATTACTCAAATAACAAATCTGAGGCATCCTCAAACATAGAAGTTAAGTTGGACAGTGAAAATTGTAATTTCATAGTTCCCTTTCCCCAGTGTCTTTTGTTCAGTGCTAGCAACACTCGAATCTGGCTTCTCTTAGTGAGGTTAATGATGTTAAGATGACTATTGCTCAGACCTACTAAAAGAGGGTTGATTAATATAATCATCACCTCTCAGAAATGCAACAATCACAAATAAGGAATTGATCAAATTCCTTGAGCTTCCTGACCATGAAGAAATGCAACAAAGATAACATATCATGGCCTCATTCTCATTCTATCTAAAAATTCTTCCAACAGTTTCAGCCCCCACATATTCAGACCATATGTTTAATCCTTATCAGCCCCCACATATTCAGACCATATGTTTAACCCCTTAGCCATAGAAAGTGATTGATATCTTGATGAATATAACATCCCTATTCTTGTCGATTCTTGCAATATCTTCATCATCAATGAGAAATGCATAACCTGCAGCCATGTTGGTGAAACTAATGCAGCTGAAGAATTCTCCAAATACTGATCCTCAGTGAATCATAGCTAATGGTCCAACTTCAGCTTTCTAATCTTCTAGGAATAAGGAACTATCTCATGGTCTTTTAAATTAAGAGTCTTTCCATTCAGCTATTCTAAAACTTATTCCCTAAATCCTAAATCTACTCAAGTGATTTGTGTTACTACCAAAGATATTCATGAACTTCTACTTATGAGAATATTAAACATTCATCAACTTCTACTTATGAGCATCTTAAAAACTTAAAATGTCCATATATTAAAGATAAAAAAAAAATATCAGATAAGTGACCACCTTAAATAGATTAGTCCCAAGGAGATTTTTTCGGACAAACCAGTTTTGCTTCTAAAATCATTTAAGCGGAATTCATAGTAACCAGTATATATAGCACATTATTGATGCCCTTGCAACTGCAAGGTTTGAGGTCCCCTCGTGTAGATCGTAGAGATTGTTTTTATGGTGCAGGCCACAATGGAGTAATATATAGTGTTCATTCACCAGTATCTTTGTTGATGAACCAGAGATGATCATATCTAATCCTAACCAAGTAGACTTCATCTACATCCTCCACCCAATAAAATCATTCTTTCAGTGAGGTTCCACAAGCCAGCATCATTACATTCAATTTCATGTTCGAATCACATGTCATGGTTTATGATTGAACTTTAATCTCATCATCTGTCATCAACAGAACCAACCAGGCGGCAATACTTAAATATCTTGAAAACAATAGCTATGAGGCACAGTCAGTGATTCTGATATCCCATTTGCGATAAATGACTAAAGAAGAAAACCACAAAGAGAGAATCAACCATACATTTAAGTTCGTGTAATAAGAGACTGCCTTGTCACTTCAAAGAGGCTTTTCTTGTCCAGAAGTCAGCACGCACAGCAGTCCAATCGATAGCCATTCATGCCATAAGAGAAAAATATTATCAAGGTTTTCTACCTCAACTCGTTGGTGGTAGATGTGTGTATGTCCACGAACAAACGTCCACTAAAATCTCCAATCCCTCTTATCATTTGATTGGGTCGACCAAAAAGAACAAGGGCAAACGGTGAGTGCAGGCGTACCGCATCTAAATGTAAACCAAAAGACAAAAAGGAGGGACATTTAACAAACAGTAATCAACATCATAATAGCAAAAGCTGAAAAATGATGAGTAAAAGAAAAATAAGACGAGAGCAATAGATTAAAATCATGGTGAACGAGGGTGATGAAGAAGGTTGATGCTTTCCATGTGCGCCGCTTGCAGAGGCTACACAGGACTAGCACCGATACAAGAGAGGCGGAAGTACCAAAACACGTCGCTTTTGGATCCACCGCCAAAAGAGAACGGTTCGACGTTACCGCTGATGACGAGGAGTTTCTCTCGATCAGACAAAAAACACAGAAGAAGGAAAAAGATTCGTTGGATAGAAGTTTTCAATGACGACGAGAGCGACGACGACGAATCATCGGGGAGTACGGGCCCATCCACCGCCCGGAGAGCGCCATGGCTGGCCTTTTGCAGACGGTCGCAGCCAAATGGACACCGACGGCTGACGACGAGCCCAATGAATCATGCCAAAAGATTCGCTTGGATGAGGCGATGACGACGGCTGATGGGGAACTCGAAGCTTTCCGCCGTGGACGAATCAGCGGCTCAAATTTATCTCTTTTTTTGGGGTGAATTTTCGGAAGAAAAAAACATTTTTTTTGTTTTATCTTTTTTT
>LVTN01000226.1:236857-290033 GCA_001649415.1 Musa itinerans | reverse complement strand
TTTGTGTGATTATATATATTTGAAGCTTCATTTTTTTTATATGAGTGACAATGTAATTAAATAGACTTATAATAGTGTTTTGATTGACCAAAAATATTATACCTGACGTATTTAGTTGTTTTTTTTTTGCTAAACCAATAAGAGTAATTATTTGAAGTTTTATTTTTTTATATAAGTTGGTTTATATTGAGTTTTGAGTCAATTTTTTTTATATTTTTAATAGATTTATAATTTTTTGGTGGAGGCGATAAAAATACTATAAGTTTAGATAAAAATAATATAACTGATAATACTTTTGAATAGGATGTTTGAGTAAGAAGATAAGGATATTTCGGAAACAAGAATTTTTTTGAAAATTTATTTTTTATATTATTTTCTTTTATCTTAGATGAAATATTTTTAAATTTTATTTCTAAATTTTCTCATATATTTCAGTAAAATGTGATTCGAATATAAGACTTTACGATAAGACGGTCAAAGTTTTTATTCTTCCACCTTAATAACTATAAACATTAAAAAAAAGGGATTAGAGATGGATTGAGACAATCTCATTGTTTGCCATTAAGCAAATCAAATCTATCCAAATCTAATGGATCAATCACTATGAGATTTGTTTTAGAAGGTAGAATTCCAATAGGACAATGTTGATTTGATTGAGATTCTTTTGACTTGAAGCTAGTTGATACATATATAGGTCTATCAACTACTCTCCACCTAGCAAAATCCACATGCATACCTAAAATTAGCCTTCATTAAAAACATGCCTTCTCCCTAATTTAAGGAAAGATAGGATAATATTTATCCGTTAATGTTGGGATTCCTTAATAACTTCACACTTAATTCCTCTCAAATATGCTTCTAAGATCCATCCAATCATGCAAGCCAATAAACTTGAATTAATTAGTTTTCTTCTCTTTATATTTTTCATTGATTATTCTAATAAATAAATAGGGTTTATTGCGTTGCATTCTGTTCTTCCTTTAGTCTTTATTTTTTAGAATTTTATAATATGATTGAGCACATTAATTCCTTTATAATTAGAATAGTTTTGAATTACTTATTATTTTATATATCAAATACTAAAAAAGAAACTCCTATTATAATCATCATGCATCTTTTAAATTCTCATTTTTATCTCCATAATGATACCATGAGATCCCACCTCTAATATTTCATATTTTGTAGAGATTTATTTACCTCATTTGTTATAATATAATAATAAACTTATAATCTCAATAATTATCTATAGATCTAAGTAATGCATAGGTTATTAATTAAACAATTTATAAAAAAATATTTTGATTTTACATCCTTTGTACATATAACTCTACCTTTCCTTTTCCAAATTTAGCAATTAAATCAATTTCCTCTTCCTAACCTAAAATTTCATATTTTGCATAATCAAAAGTGCTGAATAATTTGACCAAATTCCATCACTTTCAATATAGGTGAACATACTACATTTATTTTATTCATCCAACACATTCATTATGGTCAAAGCATTCATCAGTCCAAAGAGCACCATCAAAATTCTGAGCATTGATATCATAATATGTGCAAATCAATGACAAAGAACAATGAAAAGATAAAAAAGGTAGTCAATTGTCTCACATAACTAAAAGATAAATTAGAGGAATGGCTAAAGTTTCCATCAACTTCTAGGCATAGGCAATGTAAATAATCCATATAACATCTTGGTCTTTGAGCAAATAAGCACACCCCAACACCACATAATTGAAGATATAGGAGATAAATTTATGATCAACCTTCATTTATACTCTTGAGGATTCATAAAGTGATACTACCTATCCATTACACTATATATAAAACCCAAAGGGCTACTTTTGCTAGACTCATTGATTCCATGCCCTCACTGCACACTCATCACTGCTAGAACATTAGCTATCGACTTCAAACTCTGCCAGGACTTTTTGGATCATGTCGATTGTTGGCACCTGATCCTGGGTAGTCGTTGCTTGCAATCTCCATCTTTGAGATTTCTTCTTCCATCATTCGCATGTCTCTGCTTGTCACCTGCATCAACAGAACTCGTTTAGATCATCTCGTTCAGCCATTGCTGCTGAATGAATGATGATGTTCACTGAACAGAGAAGACAGTTGTTTTAGCCCGAGGAGGAAGAAAGAAATAGTGGCAATCCACAGTGTGTCAGGAGAGAGAGAGAGAGAACCTGGTCTGTGTCTTCAAGAACTGGTGTATCCTTGCTCCCAAAACTTAGAGAGAGAGAGAGAGAGAGAGAACCTGTTCTGTGGCTTCAAGAACTGGCGTCTCTTTGCTCCCAAAACTTCGGCTCCCTACTGCAGCAATCCAAGGAAAGGTAAGAACACTTCGATTGATCATCTACTTCTGATTGCCAAACCGTATGACTCCAACAAGAACATATTAGAGATGTCACTGAAAGGATTAGAAGAACTTAACTGTGTGCAGGAACAGCACCCAAAGGATGAACAAGGCATGACAACAGGAGAAGCAGTGCCAACAGCTGAAGCAGAGGCAGACCCCTCTTTCGGTCTATCATTTTGATCATCTGGAATGAACCTCTCACAGGCGAAAGAGCTGCCGGTTCTCCCAAATTTAATGGTGGCAGTGCCATGGGGAGGGAGGGTATTACAGGTCCAAAGGACAGGGCATGCCCAGCACCCCTTAAAGTCAACATCCATGTTATTTTTATTTGGAGGTGTGAGCTGCTGTCCCCTTGGCTTTCCTGACACTACTGAATGCCTTTGTCCTCTCCATTTTGTGGACGCCGGTGACATTGATTGCTCCTCCCATTTACTCCTCATGACCTAACATTGTATGGCATGATAAATAGTAAAGTCAACAGTCTGTATCACATCTTGTAGTAGGAGCACCACAGGCAGAGTTACTATTGATTAAGTAACAAAAGTGGGATTGGCCTGCAATATAATTGCACTTGAGCTGCATTTGAGTGAGCAACTACTGTTCCTTTTGGTAGTGGGTGTCTCTCACCTGTGAGTTATGATATTTAGATTTCAAGCTCCATAAAACACAAAATCCTATCAATCTTGCAGTGCAAATGGATCCCCTTTTTTCTTCAAGTACCAAATCATGTTGTTTTCTCAGTGTGTCTATTATTTGTAAACTTATGTGATTAGTAAATTGGAATTCTATTCACATCTGATGCAAAGCTTCGAGTGTTTTCCTGATCTGGAGTTGTAGTCAGATCAAGAACCATACTAAGATTCATGTGTAAATGGTTAAGCTTTAAGCTATGTTAATATGAAGAAGGGAAGGAAAATATATGTTGAGCATGTGAAGTCACATCTCCATTTCTTGGAGTCAATACTTTTGTAATTGGCCTCATAAGTGCAAATGGTTTGGCATGACAAATGGAGCAGAAACTGATGATAACCCACCACCATGCCAAAAGGAAAAAAGCAAGGATGGGAGGAGATTGTAATGGTCCACTCGAGAAGTGGGAGGTGTTTTAGTATCACAATATACTACGCAAGAACACAAAGGATGACAGCAACCAATCAAAAGGACGGTTGTTCTTATAGATAATCCAAGCTGGGGGGGATTACATCAACCATTAAAACTCTTGGGAATGGCCTGTTGTCGACAAAAGGATTGCAGACTGTAGTCGAATCATATCTTCTTGGTGGGATCATCTTGCACCTCCTCGGCAGAAGCAAATATGTTGGTGGTGCACTGTGTGTCTGCAAGTCTTGTAAGAAACTTCGTATGCAAGTCCAGTAGAGAGATGAATAGATTATGGATCATCTTTTGAGACCTCTAAGAGTGCTGTGCACTCGTGATCTTTATCCTCTTCTCTTCTCCATTTCTGGAGTACGCACATGCAAGTACACGAGATAATGATCTTTCCTTTTGCTAAACAAACCAGAAGATTAGGTTTCTCTGGTGGTGAAACCTTTCACGTCGTGCATTGGATGCAGTGGGCGATGATGACCTCTCAGAACACTCTCCATGGAGGCTTACTCATTTCCACTGCTTCTGAGCTCGCCAAGTAAACTATTTATTCTTCGTGGATGCTTACTCACATCACAGCTTGAGCACCCATTCAACAACAACAACAACTCCGATGGAGCTGCCAGAGCTCACAAGAACTGATCCATTACTATATGTGCTGTAATCTCTTGCATCAGAAACGTGTTTTTCTTGGATTTGGATCATATGCCGACACCTTGGACGTCAACGGCTGCCACCCATCAGAATGATAGCAGGTCAAATGCTGTAGAACAGTGCGACAGATGCGTACTTGGGAAGTTATGTTGCGTCTACAAGTCGCCAACGGATCATATGTGCATCTCATTTTCTCATGAACAGTGAGCATAATCTGAATCATCATGTAATGTCAACGTCGAAGGAGAATATTACTGAAACAACAAGATTCTCTCCCTGATCTGATTGGGACAAGGGCTGTTCATTCATTTCAGTATGCCCTGCGGATTCGAACACAATAATTCATCCTTCATTCTCATCTTTAGCACTTTACTGAGAGTTTCATAAGTTTGTTTCATGGGGTGTCTGGATAGAACACTTACATAAAATCCGGTATGGGCTTCAAATTATGTGGGCTAGATGTGGGCCTGGCCCGACCATAGAGCTCCTCAGCCCACTATTCCACTTCTACAAGAGGGGCCTGTCGCTAGGAGTACATTGGATCCTCGATCTCGGCCGAACCGTAATGTGTTCGATGTCTTCGGTTCGCGTCAATTAGTTGGTTCAATCGAACCGATTTGTTAGCGAGCCGTTATAGATCGAACGATACGTTCGAAATGCTCGTGTTGACAGGATTTTTTGTTACATGCTGCCTCCTCAGCTCACCCGATAGCATCACCACCACCCATTACCGCATCTGGAAGCTTCGTCTCTACCCTGGGAAGGGGTCGGACCATCGTCTCAAAACCCTCGCTCGCTCCTCGTCTCCCTCCCCGTGGTTGCTCCCCACCGCACTCTGAAGCCGGTCGCAATGGGCGGCGTATCCAAGCTTCATGTACTCCTCGCGGCGCAACTCCCCCTCCCCCTCCCCGCCGCCGTCCGCGTTGCCCGTCGTTCCGGCGCCCGCCTCACTTCTCTCTCGGCCTCCTCTTCCTACGCTCCCCGCCTCCTCTCCTCCAGCCTACGCCCCTGGCTTTATTTTACCGTCCGTGG
Source organism: Musa itinerans (assembly GCA_001649415.1). NCBI lineage: Eukaryota > Viridiplantae > Streptophyta > Magnoliopsida > Zingiberales > Musaceae > Musa > Musa itinerans. The sequence continues at coordinate 284,878 of LVTN01000226.1, read as the reverse complement.
CGCAGCCGGAACCCATGGCCAGGCCACCGGCGCCGGACCGGGATATATCGCGGCCACGACCTCGTCGCCGAGCTCCATTGCAGCCCACCCCTGGCCCGAGTGGTCAAGGCTTGTTGACTTTCTCTTTGCCGGAGGTTATTACGATCGTCGGGTTCCAGCAGCTGCTGATGACGGGGATGATGATTCGCTGTTGGCCGGAGAACCGCTGACAGAAGAGTTCATGAAAGCTGCCGAAGCGTGCCTTCTTTTTGCTAGGGATCGACCTGATTTGTTGAGGTCATGCGCTGGTGTCTCAGCAGTAACCATATTTCTTTGATAGTGTTTCTTAATGTTGGTGTGTGAATTCTTTCTCTTTTCTTCTGCTGATGTTTCTTTACGGTTGATTTCCAGTTCGCTAGAAAGGAAGGATATTGAGATAATTGTGGAGCACGGCTCACCGTTCCTGTTTAAGAATGGTTCAAATTCCACCAGGCGGTTGAGGTCATTCCTCAGTGGTGTCGGAAACAATGTAAAGCTTCCATCTTTCTCCTCCTTGCTCTCCATTTTCCTCTTCTTTGCTTCTTGCTACTTTTGTTATTATAGAAGCCATAAATAAGCAATATAGGGTCTTTAGAAATTGAAAATTAACAATGGGAAAAAAAGATTGTTAAATGCAAATTCTAAGCAGGGTGCCCTGCATGGCAAACCTATAAAGTTCGCCAAGGAACTTTTTATTTGGTAGGTTGCAAAGTATCAAGTCTATTCAGCAGATTTGTTTTATGGCGGTTAGTGTCACAGCTGAATGTAATGTGAAACTTTGCTTGAAAACTACTCCGCCAAAAGATGCCAATGCTTTCCTCCAAGTATACAAACTGTTGTTCAATTGGTTGAGTGAGGCAATTGCCTATTGGTGCTACTTTTGTGGCCCTATGCAAACCTAGGCAAAGCATTGTCTACCCTATAGGTGGCAAGGTCTCTTTCCTTTTTATTTTCCTCGGTCGATTCTTTGTGGAGCACATGGAACACCTTAAATTGCACTACGCTTGAATGGCATGGGTACAATATTAAAGTTGGTGTTCTCTTATGATTAAGAGAAGGATCTTTGTGAATGAACCTAGTGTGTATAATTTAACAAGTATGAAGATGATAAACAGATGATTGGGAAGGATCAAATAGGCTAAATATCAAGATTAGAAAAGAGAGAGTGATGAGAAAAGGAGGAAAAATGGAAACACATTACATCGAGACCAAAACTCACATGATTGCTCACCCTTGAAACCTTCTTTTTTTTTTTCCTCTCTCTTTTGGGTTCAACCTTGATTGAAATCTCAGTTGATTTGTCTTTCCCAAGATAATCTCAATAAGTTATTGCATAGTGTTAATGTATCTTAACGAACTGCAGTTGTCTTCCAGTAATTCAACAATGCCTTCTGCATTCTAGGAAATCACATCTAATTTCCATTCATGTGAGAAAACCAAATTTCATGATTCATTCTAGAGAAGTCTCAATCTTGTGAACCCTGTGGGAAGGTGTATATTGCACAAGCAAAATGGTAATTCAACTTGAAGGATATAAGTTTGAAAGCATAGTTCACAAGATTGATTCAGGATTGGAACCAGTTAAAAGTGATATGATCAGGATCAATAAGATCAGTTGGATCAGATTGGTGGGATCAGTGTCAATTGAGAAAATAGTTTTCTTGACTTTCTTTTTACCAGTCATTCCATCTAAAAGCTTAACTCATTAGATGAGACCTGATCTGTTATTTATATTCTTAACACCCCCTCTAACTGTCTTCAACCCACCATGTATAATTTGTATTAATAGGGGATATATTTTTAAATGTATGGTTTGGATAATATTTGAACATAGGACCTTCTGCTTTGATATCATCTTAAATTTTTAATCATCATAATGATTTGAAAGCTCAAGTCATTAAATTATATATGAATTATGATTTATATTGTTAACACATTTAAAATGAAAAGCATAAAATAACATAATGTAACAAAAAATTATTACAGATTTTCAATTTTCAGAAAAAAAAATATTTGTGAAAGATATCATAACATATTTCACAGTTTTTTTTTTCTTGTGCTCTTCTTGTTCTTCTTTTGAGGTTTTCAAACCAGGTAGAATTAGTTGAAATCTACCAACTCAGGTTGAATTCAACAAATTTCGAGTTTATTGCAACCAAATTCTGGCTATAAGGCAAGAAATTGGGCAAGGATGGCACCAATTTGGAATGCATATCCTATGGAATTGGATGATATTGTAAACTATTCTTACAATGGCTATTATGCTGATGAACCAATACATAATTCAATAATGTAAGGGGAAGAAATAAGCCGTACGCACATACCAGCAGCAGTCTTTTCTATGCTAACTTTTCCCTGTTTGTTGCTAATGACTAGAGAATAAAATTAAATCTCAATGAAAAAGATATATGGAGAGTGTTGGATACATTATTAGTGATCCTTGTTGTGTCTTCAAGTGATTGTGATAATAATTTGGACTTGGTGGTGTATTTGATAGTCTAGTAGAGATAATTTTTTGAATGTTTTGGAAACATTTGAAATGTAATCTTATGCTAAGTGATGTGGAGATCTCTAAATCTCTTTACCATAGAAAAGTTTTTTTATTTTTGATATGATTGGAAATTGCTCTCTTGTCTCCACCTGTTTTCTGTTATTAAAGAGTTGAGTAACATAGAAGAAATCAATAAATCATGTTTGCCATATATTTGTCTCAAGTAAATCAAATTGCCATTGCTCTATTTGCTAGAAGGGCGACAAAATATTGGTTCTATAGGATACTAAATAAACATTTGTATGTTTGGAAGAGCACTCTATAAATTTGACTGGCCAAAATAATACGTATTTTATTGAAAAATATCAGGGACTTGAGATTGAGAGTGCAAAAACTTTTGATGTCATGCGGTACTTGTTGAGCTATGTATGCAACACTTCTGCTTGTAAAGATGAGATGTACCTAAGAGCTAAACAACATATGGAAACATCAATCCGCAGTCTGTTGGCTGCAGTAGTCAGCGTGAGCACAGCTGAAGAAGTCAGATTATCAGAGTCAACTCCTAAACAATCTGTTTTAAGGCAACAGTTCACAAGACCTGCTTCACAAAATACTGAAATGAAAAGAGGTGACTGGATTTGCCCAAAGTAAGTTCCATGTTTCTGATCTTTAAATTTCAGCTTTATAATTAAGCAGTGAATCCAGCATTTTCAATCTTTTAATCCTTGATTTAGTTAGTAGCAGAGTTAAAAACAACACCATTCCATATAATCAGTTGAGTTTCCTTGATGGTATGTTCCTACTAGTAGGTTAACGTGTCATTTGTAGAGTGGCATGCTTAACTTCATATTGTTATACATGCTGTAAGAATTTTCAATTATTAACTCTTTAATTTGGTTATTGTGCAGGCTACATAGTATTCAACAATGTTAAATAACTATTTAGAGGGTTGGTCTAGTAGAGAAAAGTTTTCCTATTTTTTACTCGGGCATCTTGTTTGAATCATGAAAATATTCTCTCCATTATATGAGGCAAAGCTGCATGATATTGGCTCTCTTATCCTTTTAATGGCTTGAGCCTCATAATTTGGCTGCCTTTTCTTTTTGAAGATAAACTATTTACATCCATGCTTTTAAATCTAAACTTATGATCTGAGGACTCATCGACATTCAGTTCTTTAAAGTTTAAAATTCTATATCAGAACACTAAAAAAAGTCTGGAGTCATAGTGGAGGCACTTGAAAGGATTAAATGGCTAAAGGACTGAAGTTATCTTGCTTAGTTTTCTTGATAAAATTATTTGATTGATTGAGCTTATAGATAAAGGTCGTCTTCTTTACACCCAGAATAACTATCATTTTTTTTGGATTGTCAGATATTTTTCATCATTAAGACCATTTTTGCAGGTGCCATTTTTTTCGTAGGCCAAAATGAAGCCATAACTACTCACTTTTTTCAGCTCAAATATGAAAAGAAAAATGACTAAAATAAATATTTGTGAAGAAATAATATGCAAGAGAGACAAAAATATTAAGAAGTGAGAAAGAAGGTTGAGATGAATAATAAGATAAAAGAAAATGAAGTGGTATTAATATGTTGAATGTCTGCCTAGTAAGAATGGGACATACTTTTCAGTAAGAACAACCGGTGTGCTATAATAAACAGGTGCTAAGCCACTGTTGCCTAGTCCCAAATTGGATATTGTCAGTTGGAACAATTTACTTCGACATCTAATATATACTGCCTCTAGAGTAAAAGCTTATCCCTGAATCTTTAAGATATTTAGTCTGCATTGGATCCAATTAAAAGTGATGATTCTGTAGTCCCCCCAACCCTCGATTGAGTTCTATTGTTAAGCTTCAATTTTGCTTCAATCTTGCAGTAGTATGTATTTAGAGTAAACCCAACTGACCCCTTATTCAAATCTGTTTTGGCTTCAAATATTTGTGATGGTCGTGCTATGTAGCATCATAAAGTGACCATATTAGGCTTATTCGTCCCTAGTGTGAGCTCATACCAGAGTCTAAATGCACCTAAATTTTGATTTAAATCTGATTAATATAATACAAAATTGATCATCAAAACACAAATGCATGGAGAAGAATATCATTGGATTTGCCTTGAGAAATGAAATTCAACATTTATTGAAATGAACCAGATATTTAGCAGCTGTAACCAAAGTTTGATATAATATGTAACCTCTGGATGGGTGCAAAGTGTTGCACACTGAAACATTACTATCCTCCAACAGTTGCAGGTTGTGTTGCCTCCTTAATAAAATAGTCTTCTAGTTGCATATTCTGTAGAGAACTAATTAAAATATGTGGAGTTATAGCTGTGGTTGTCTTGAACAATACATCCAAACAGAATAGTTTAGAAACCTGTTTCAGTTCATTATGAATCAAGAAATGATTTTGATTTCATTTTGGATTACATCTTTCTCTTCTGTTTTCTTACCTGCACAGGAGAGTCATCTCTTGCTGGCAGTCTTTTCATTTTCACTTCAGATTACTCTTTAAGTATTGTTTCTTAAGTCCTGAGATGGATGAATGATAATACAGTGTCCTTTCTCCTCATGATTATCAAGTTTAGACACATGGTCATCTTATCTTGAAGTTGACTTGTTGTGATAAAATAACTACTCATATTGGAAAAGATCAATTTTGACATTTGTAATTCAGTTTTCTATTATTATACAGCAAGTAATTCTTGCAAGGAGCTCGGTACACATGGCCTAGTTGAATTATGTTATAAGTTCCGGTTGACAGTATTGTTTAATGTTTTTGGTAGACAGAAGTCCCATGTTGGTGTAATGTGGTCTTCCAAATTTGTTAAGGGTTTTTTATATCATTCTCTTGTCACAGATGTAGTTTCATGAACTTTGCAAGAAATATGAGATGCCTTGAGTGTAATGACACACGACCAAAAAGGGTCTTGACTGGTGGAGAGTGGGAGTGTCCTCAGTAAGCCCCTATTCCATACCAAGATTATTGTGTTTTGTTTTCTGATCTTTGTAACTCATTATTTTTCTTGTTCCAGATGTGACTTCTATAATTATGGGAGAAACATGTCATGCTTAAGGTGTGACTGCAGGCACCCTGGAGAAGCCCCACAAAATATTGCTGCCACAGGAGTTGGCTTACAGTATAATAGAAGCTCAACCATTCAAAGTAATGCAGATCAACCAAGTGGTTTGGGTAGGATGGACTCTAGTAAAGCCTCTGAATCATCAGTGAGCCAGAGACTAGACAGAATACTTGGTCGCTCATCTACTTTATCAGGTTCAAATCATCAGGCAGCTCCTGCAGAACTAAATGGTGAAATGGGGAACTCTTCGGAATACAGAGACGGAATACCAAGCGAAAGGAGGGATTATGACTCCGTTCCTTCTATGTCTTTACCCAAAAATAAGTTTAGTGGGTCACATAATGCAAATAATGATGTGCAACAATTTCCACTTACGGAAGATTCAGCTTCTTCCACGAGAACACGATGGCTGAGTGAATCTACAGTTGAGAGGTTCAATAGCACAAGAGAGAGCAAGGGTGGAGATTCCTCTGACGCTGCTGAGAAATGGTCTAAGAAAGTTGCAGAGCTCGACATTGCATCTAGTCCTGCCAGTACAATATCTGATGATGACTTTCCTGAGATCATGCCAATGCGGAAAGGTGAGAATCGATTTGTAATCAGCAAAAAGAAGGATCGGTCTTTAACATCACCACATTACAAGAGACGCATAGCCTTGGAGCAAGCCAATAGTTCCAATTTTGTACCTTTTGTCCCTTTTCCCCCAGATTACTTTGCAAAAAAGGATAAGCGTCCTGAAACTTCTTCGCCTACCAAGGATTCTGCATCGGAAGGTTTGGCAACACATGAGAAGTCTCAGACTATTTCAGAGAAATTGGAAGAGAATAAGACAGGAATTTCTAACTTTGTTTCTAGTGAAAAGACAGCACCGCCACCTGATGTTCAGTCTACGAGCCTATCTAATGTTAGCAAGACATCTAATGCAAGCTCGTTCGGAGAAAACTTGAATGAGCATAAAGCAGGTAATGTTTATGATGGATCTGCTGTGATTTCAGCTGGGACCCCAGGCAACTCATGGAGTGACGGCAATAATAACAGGAACTGCGAACCTCGCTACAGCACACATGGTGGTGATGATGACGCCACTGCAAAGGAAAGTTCACAAAATGTCAACGAAGGGTTGAGCCCAGCCTCCAGCAGGAAGAGCTTAGAAGGATCTCTGGTGAAGGAACCTGATCCGCTTGACATGTCAGAGGAAGCAAAGGCAGCAAGGTGGTTTCGTCGGGTTGCTCAGATAAAGGACATTTCTGAGCTGAGCAACATTCCTGATGAAGATTTCCCAGAGATCATGCCAATGAGGAAGGGAGTGAACAGATTCGTTGTGAGCAAAAGGAAGACACCTTTAGAGAGACGGTTGACGTCTCCCCAATACAGGAGAAATCTGCCTGTTGTTAACTCTGATCCAGAGAAAAATGCCAGCGAAGAAGCTGGTGAAGTGTAGTATTAGTTTGAACCGAGAATTTGTCTTAGTGAATGATGATCATATAGTGCATATTTGTTGCAATGGCTATGATTGCATCATTGGCCTATTTTTGTATCAAATAGTAAGAATCATCTAAGTTTTCCTTTTGAAATATCAACAATTAGCAAAAAATTTGGAGCAGATAATGCCTCATCACGAGATTTTTTGGAGTAATTTGTAGAGCACGAGCAGATGATATCAAAGATCGAAAATTTTCAGCTGAAGGAAAAAAACAAAAAGATGATATCAAGATCATGAAGTACAAACTAATTTTCATAACAAAAATAAAATAAGAGGAAAACAAAAAGAAATTGGCCACAAACTCAAGTGGCTATAATTTATAGTGAGTGTTACTTTTCAAATCAATCCTACTTCGAGCTTCTTACGAGCAAATTTGAACAAATCGATAATTATAATTAACATTGTATTTATTATTTGCTATAGAAAAAACCATTTATTCGGGACACTAAATAATTAATAAATATTTAATCAGGAAAAGATAATAGACTTTCTCGTGATCTTTGGGCTTTGTCTAATTGGATTTGGGCTTTCGAAGGTGGAACTATTGGGTCCGTTCATCACCGTTCATGTATAGTGTTCGGGATTTGGACGGTTGAGATTAATACGCGGGAGAGATCGTCGGTCAACGATCCACAAAGAAACCCTAATCGGCCGCGGAGAGTTGCTATATTACCCCGCGACTTCCCTCGGCCATCACCTTCCGCGGCTTGGCTTCTTTAGAGGTAGGCTTCCTTTGCCGCATCGCTTCAGTTCATTATGTCGTTTGTTTCTTCGACGAAATCCTAATTTTTACTTGATTCTCTCGGTTTATTGGATAATAGCTTGCTCCCTCGATCTTGAAATGATTGCGTTTAAGTGGATAGTCGCTGATTGCTGAACCATCGGGGTTGAATCGCATGTTGGCTTAACATTCGATTCATTAAGTCTGTTCCTAGTTTTGTTGCCTGAGATGTCGTATAGATTTACACCTTCACCAGTTTTTTGACATTCTTGATCTTTTATGAAATGCATGAAATCCGTATGCGTTCATGGAATGTTGATCAACGATTTAGTTCTCCATGTTGTTTCTTTTGATGCTTCTGGTAGAGTCTGTTCTATTTTTCTTTCAGTTTGTTCTTCTTCCATGATGAAAAATTCTGATTTTTATGATGCTGAGGTTTTAGGAAGCTGTTATATTGCACTTATTGGTTGGGTTTTTTTTTATGGAGGGTTGCACGCACATAATTTTTCTCAGGGGTTCATTTGTCCGATCATTGATTCCTTGTGATAGTTACAACATTTTTTCAAAGTTTTCTTGGATTGGATTAGGATCTCAATCTTGAGCTGGATCTTTTGAACTCTTATTTGTGCGAAGTTTTCATTGATGGGGGCATTACCAGATGCAAACGCATTCATGATTGGGTTGATTTAAATTGTTATTTTTGACTTGTAATGCCTGACTTTTGTTGTATATCTGGATATGCTGTAAAATTACTGAGCTTTAATCTCATTGTGACTTCTTTGTTCCCTAGCCTCAATGCAGGAAAATGACATGGGCTTTGGCCTAACAAATTTTAGTTCTTAAGCAGAACTATTTTTTCTTTGGTTTGTACCTATTTCTAGAGGTCTTTAAGTATGTCGATCATGATTTCTTTCTCTGTTGCTTCTAGTGTTGGAAATTTTGTTTGAATTTAATTTTCTTTTGTTTAAATATCTGGACTAATTGTTGCCTCTCAAGTTATAATTCTAATTACTTATTCATGTCTTCAGGTGAACGTGTTGAAGGAAATCTAAGAAGATGGTTCTGAAGTATGTCAGAATCATACCTTATGCATCATGCATATCTTTCTAATAGTTAATGTCATATTCTGCATCAACATTTACCCTGTGTGTTCTTTACTGATGACTGCTTTCTTCCACTCCTCTTATCATTTACTTGTCCCCTTCACTTCAGTCTAATAAAGTTATCAGACAATGTACTATAGCTTCATAGGCAGTACATATATTTGATTCTTATTTGACCCTCATTATTTTCTGTTTTCCATTTATAGTAGCTGAAATATCTTAATTTTAGTATAGACTTCTGTTGTCTCTTTCAATGGTTATTGAAGTAGCCACTCATGCTATGTGCTTATGCTGCAGGACCGAACTCTGCCGTTTTAGCGGTGCCAAGATATACCCTGGAAAAGGCATTAGATTTGTTCGATCTGACTCTCAGGTAATTTGTTGTTATCTTATTTCGTACTTGTATGTATGAGAAGTGTTAATGTTTTCCTTTAACTAATGCATGGAATTCTTCAGGTCTTTCTTTTTGCGAATTCAAAATGCAAGCGTTATTTCCACAATCGTCTGAAGCCTGCTAAGCTTACGTGGACTGCAATGTACAGAAAGCAACACAAGAAGGTATTTATTCCATCGTACTTCCTGACTCTGCCTTCTAGCATCTCTCAATTATAAGTCGATAGGTGTCATCGTGTTTATGTTGTTTGTATTAAGTATCAAATCGTGATGAATGAAATTAAAATAGATGATTTCACTTCATTTGAGATAAGTAACTACTTTTTCTGTATTCTTATAATATTATTTTATGAAATATGAACTTTTTCTGATGAATAGGTTAGAAATGTGACTTAATTACTTGTTATTATTTATGGTGATATATAACTTTCATGTGTATGTTTTGGTATGTAGGTAACTTGGCATTGTTGCGGTTGCCTTCCAAGTCTATGATAGGTATACTAAATCAGATCGATGGGACTTGATGATTTTGATTTTCTTATCACAGGATATTCATGCTGAAGCTGTAAAAAAGAGACGTCGTGCCACCAAGAAACCATATTCGAGGTCCATTGTTGGTGCTACTCTTGAAGTTATTCAGAAAAAGAGAACTGAGAAGCCGGAAGTTCGTGATGCTGCAAGAGAAGCGGCTCTTCGGTACCAATCATTTGCAGCTTTAAGTTGTTTATTAATTCCCATGAATTGGATACTGAATTATGCGACAAAAAATTTTGATTCAGCTTCTATCATTTGTTTAGCTGCATTATCCTAGAAACCCTCTTAAGGAACTATTTTGTTTTCCAGTAATCTTTCTTACCACCAATTCTGTCTCACCATTCTTTTACTATATTGCTGCATTAGTTTGCTTATAAAGTAATTCTCTCAGCCTTACTTACCTCCTGATCATCCAAATTTTGTGCTTTTTGTTTCATGATCATCATGATTGTTATGAATTTTTTGGTCAAATCTCTCTGTAACCTCAAATAAGTGTGTTAAGATATATTATTCTGATGCCATGTTCAGGCATTAAGATGTGATATTTCTGTAGGCTATTGGTTTGGTGCGCTATAATTTTCTTGATCACTAGCTTTCTGCTTTCAGATTTGAACTTGCAAATTATTCTGGTAAAAAGCTAAATTGCCATTCTTTTTTCTCTATTTCTTCATTAGTGTGCCTATAAAGTGATTGTCTTTGAGCCTTTACCTCCTGATCATCCAAATCTTGTTCTGTTTGTTTCAGGATATTCATGATTGTTATATCAGTTTCTTGGCCAAATCTCTCTATTTAACTTACCTGTTTTACTCAAATTAGTAACACTGTTTTTTGAGGATATAATCGAACATGTATTAAGACCTACTATTCTGATACTATGTTCAGGCATTAAGATGTGTTATCTCAGTAGGCCATTGGTTCAGTGGCTGTCTTTTTCTTGATCGCAAGCTTTCTGCTTTCAGATTTGAACTTGCAAATTATTCTAACCAAAAACTAAAAGCTTTGACAATACGCTTCAGTTCTTAGTCTCCATATGTTTCCTTTTCATTTGCTTCTGCAGCGAGATCAAGGAGCGTATAAAGAAAACAAAGGACGAGAAGAAAGCCAAAAAGGCTGAGGTCACGGCTAAAACTCAGAAGACCCAGACAAAAGGAGGTGCTCCAAAGGCTCCCAAGGGTCCCAAGCTTGGTGGTGGTGGTGGCAAGCGCTGAGAACTCAGTTTTGCTATTTACTCCAATCTTTGCAAATCAGCTTTTTGTCTTGGAGGAATTTAGTATTGTCATATGACTTTCTTGTGCCTGCGAGAAGCACATCTGCACCAATTTGATATTTTATTTTTCCTTTGTTTGGTTGCGAAACATCAGAAGTTTATCGGAGACTATTAGTTTCAAGTTTCAAGTTTATCGGACTGTGCATGCATCCTGTTGGGTTTGATGGCCACCGGCACGGCTAAGTGATGATTGCGGGGTTTCTGCCTGAGTCTTCTTAGAAATAGCTCAGATTCTATCAAGCTTGTTTATGTTTTCCTATCATTGTGGATTTGAATTGTGGTAATAAGTGATGATTCCTGTGCTAGATTTGTGGAAAACACGGTGATGGATTCAGATGTGACAACGAATGATATGATGCCTTGCAAAGTAAATGTTTCGATTGTAATCCTCATCGAGCAAATTACTCGGTAATATCAAATTTGTTGCAGTCAACTGATATTTGTATTAAAACTACGATATTTTTTCGTTATTTGAATTTTATTATCCTATATAATAAAGTAATATCATATAATTTTATCCATTATTTGAATCGTGTGATACATGCAGGCCCTTAGAACATATAGGGAGATTATCGAGTCTCAACGCCGATCTTTCTTGATTGGATTGGCTATTAGATAATGTCAAATGCTAGCCAATGATTTATTCAATAGAATTAAGATTTATCATCATCTATTATCACCAAAATTCCCACATAGATAAGCCACAAGTGTTTTTACATATCATCCACGGTGGTTAAATATCTTTACCATCTTTATATTTTAAAAAATTATACAAAAGTAAAACATCTAGATTTATTTATCCTAACATCAATATAAACATGAAAATAAAAAATAAAAAAAATAAATTTAATGTTTCAATTGATGGTAATTGACAACATCAGTGGTGGCGGACGATGACATCGTTGAGGGTCGCAGGTGATTGTTGTAGACGAGAAAAACGACAATGAGAGGTGTGGAAATAAAAAGTAAAAAGGTAAATTTAATGTTCCAATTGGTGGTAATTGACAACGTCAATGGTGGCAGACAGTGACGTTGTTAGGGGTCGTAGGTGATTGTCGTGGATTAGGAAAACGATAGTGAGAAGTGAGTGTCGCTCTGCATCTACGTCGACATAGACACAATTGTCAAGCGATATAAATGCCGAGCAACCCTCATTTGTCACTACCACTCTCCTCATCCACAACAACCACCCATAACCTCCAACAGTACAGTCATCTATCATGACCGAGACCCTCAGCCATCATCAACTAAAATATTAAAATTATATTTTCACCTTTTGTTTTTATATTTCCGTTGATAAAACCAATAACAGTAAGATAAATAGATCTAGATGTTTTACTTTCGTAACTATAGAGATGCTAATATAATTTTTTAAAATATAAGAATCGAAATATTAAAGATAACTAATTATAGAAGATAATCTATAACTAGCCGAGTTTGTTTTGATGCATAACATAATCCAAGAATTTGACGCTAATCTATTATTTAACATTCAGAAATACATTTCTAACTGTGTTGATTGTCAACGTGGGTTTATATCGAATGTCCAAAGACAAGAAATAAACATCAGAGAAAGGTTACAAGGAACATCCTCGTGCATTGTATATCAGTGAAAAGACGTAGAGTATCCAGCTTTCTTTCATTTAGACAGATAACACTCTGCTTGTAGAGGCTGAAGGACCACAAATTCTTTTAGAATCCAATGATAGTATTCATGGATTTATTTCCATGTTATCTATCAACCGAACGGCACCAAACCAAGCAGCAATGCAAATCACAGCAGGGCTGTTAATCTCTTCAACCGGGATCAGACTTTGTTGCTCCACTATCTGCATTTGAAGAGTGCAATTGATTTATCGTCACGTGTATATCAAAGCATAGGACACTAGAAAAATCTACATGTCAGCTCGACTAAGCCTGTTTCACGAAAAAAAAAAATGATATTTTTAAAATCTACATATCAGCTCGACTAAGCCTGTTTCACAAAAAAAAATCAACAATATTTTAGCCAGCATCGTCATCGGAAATTCAATATCTCATAATAGGGCCAGGTATATTTGTTTATGCTCAATATTCGTGGATGAAAAGAACTAAAATTCATAATGGATTAGCATGAAGAAATGCATATCATGAGCTGAATTATTGGTTTTCAGTATAAAGATCATACCACAAAGAACAGCAACCTTCCCTGTCCAGGTTAACAGAACAGGAGTTCAACAAAAAAATTAAGGCACGTGATGACCAGTAACATTTTAGTATCATATTATATCTACATGAATATACACTTACAGTCAGAACAGGAATTAATGTAATTTGTAGACTTACAAGATAGGTATTAGTTTACTTGTGTGATAGTGGAAACTAGGAATTCAACATGATGGTTTTATTATGGATCACGTGTATGCATATCTTGAGGTGTTGTGGTATCCTAGTTAATAACTATTAGTTATGCATCTAATGTAAATCCATAACCTCAATCAACTTTGGCAAAAAAAAAACACCTCAACTAACAAAAATATACTCATTTAATTAGAATGAATTGATTCCACTAACAGATTTTGACCTATTAGGTTAGCCACCAAGTGGCTTTGATATGCACGAACTTATTGAAACTCTTGAAATACTTTGAGCTGGAATAGCAATGAACTGGAATGAAATGCTTTAAACATTATTGTCATGAAATGCTTTGTGGATTTTGTTTTTTGGATAATGTGAGGAAAGCTCCTGTTGGGATCTACGTTGCTAACAGACTTTGAAATTAAGGCCAAGGCTTCCTGAAATTTCTTGTTAAGGTTACATTTCTAGTATAACAGAGTTCATGAGTAAAAATTCCTGATAACAGTATCTAACGCCAAAAAGGAAGAAGAGAAACTATGTAACATGAAATAATATAGGACTTCAGTATTCTAATCCTAACATACTATTCACAACAGGGTCTACAATACTACAATCCTGGTGGTATTTACTAGTCCGACAGCCTACTGGTACATGGAAGAGGGCAAGCCAAACATGCCACCTTACACAAGCGATATGGATCCAATACCAGGCAGTTTCTTTTTTCTGTTTTTTCAGGATTTTCTAAAACTCGATACGTACCATCAGACTAACACTCAGTACACTGCTACAGACCAATACAATGTGGTTAAAATATTCTACATGATCTCCCATAATAATATTGCTCATGAGGACTATTTTGGTACAATAGTAAAGAGTTCAGAGCAAGATTCAAGTTTCAGTTCAAACCCCTTATAAATCAATTCCTTGCTAGATATGCATGGATCTGGTACTTATTAGTAAACTAACAAATGGTACGTTGGCATACTACTCAACACAGATCAAAAGAGAGAAGAGGAAAGAAAGAGGAGACAGAGATAGAGAAGCGGGGGAAGAGGAGAAGATGGAGGCAGAGGGAAAATACCAGAGACTTATGAAGAAGCAACGATGTGAGGCAGCGGGCAGCAGCAAGTGCCACGACAAGAGAGAATCAGGAGAGAGAAGAGCATGGGAGAAATATAAATTAAAGAAAAGATAGTTGTTGTCAAGCCAAAACAAACCCCTAAGCCTGATTTTGAACTGGACCAGAAAAAGTTGCCTAGTCTGTGTCAGATCTTGGTTAGAGCGATGAATATGAACCAATCTGATAGGTTTTCAAAAACATGATTTAAGCAAGATTTTAAATCTCAGTCTATAGTAGAGATTAATTGGTAGTTGAACTAGTATGATACTGTTATGGGTTGACTTACTAATATACAGTACCCCTGGACCCTGGACCACTGTGAGAGAAGCACAGTGAGAGAGAGAGAGAGAGAGGCAGTGATGGAGAAACAGGAAATAGGGGATGTGCAACTGAAGTAGGAGATGATGTGTACCAAAGGAGGCGGTAACGACAAAATGAGTAGGAGGCGATAGCAATGATGCAAGGAGGTAGCGGCAACAACGTGACGAGGAGACTACCAAGTTGGGGTGACTACTATAATTTAGGCAGAGGCAGAGCGAGAGATGAAAAGCTACAAGAGGGAGAAAGAGAGTTGTCAACGACTATTTACAGCATGAAGAGGAGAGGGTCTGTAAATGTAAGTAAAAAGTTCTGAAATGTCTTGGTACTGAGTGGTAGACTTACCCTGCGCTAGAACTTAATACTGCTGATAATAATGATTGTATATAACAGTGAGTGTATAATTATATGTGCACATGATAAATTGTCATCAGGCTCCTTAGTTGCTGTGATCAGATAAATCAAAAGTTTAGGGAAAAGGCAATCTGTGAAGGATAATACCCTCATCTTATTCTTGTGTTCCTGTCTTATCTTGTTAGTTTCCTTATTTCCAGAACAAAAAGATTTTTCGTCCTTGGTTCATAAGTCTCCTCATATTCCCTTCAACTAAGATTCTTCATTTCTTTTGTAAGATTGGTCATATTTAACCCTAATGTATAACTAATCTTTTCCTCGAAACTTTGTAGAGGATTTAATGATGACCACCAAATTTTGTCCACTATGAGATAGAAGTTGTAAGAAGGAACTGTGCATAAAGGTTATATTTGCATTAAGACAGTATTGAATGGTTATTCTGAAAGACAACATGACATCCCAAGGAAGATTGACTTTGTTCAATGTAAATGTTACAACAACAACAAAAAATGAGCAAAGAATCCTTGTCCCTTGTTTAAGCCCATTCATAAACATATGATTTCTTGAAAATGCAATGATGATGCTGTAACGTTACCTCAACATAGTCAATTCTCCCACCAGCTTCTGTTACTAATTGAACAACAAGATTTTTCAGTTCTTGGCATGTGCTTTGCTCATGTAGTGCAGCATACTTAGCTTTTGACAATGAGTTGTAGATGGACAAGGCCTAGGGGACAAAAGGAAGACAGGACAAATTAAATTTTACATCAAGTAACTGTAAGAAAATCCTATGATGCAGGATCTCTAACAACAAAATAAAGTAGTATACTAAGATGTCTAGTTTTGCCCCAAAAAAGATTTCCATTCTCGTCAGCACTAATTCATAATAACTATAAAACAAACACATGACTAATAGACATATTTGCATTTTACTATTTTCATTTCATATTGCAGTAACTTAAAGCTTCAAGCTGTCCCAGCTAACTCCATGGTCAACCTTTTGTTGAAGCTTCAAATGTATATTAGAGATAACAATTGTGAAATAATTGTGCCACATAGAATAAGAGGCAGCAATATTATCATTTAGAAATATTATCATTTGTAGTGATTTGTTAAAATCTTCTTTCTTCTTTTTTACATAAATATCCTTCTCCTGTACTATCAAAAAATTCTCTTTAACCACTATAATAGGTTTCACAAACTGAGGTTACATCACATGGATTTTGGCATCACAATGGATGCTAGAAATGAATCCATCCAACAATCAGAGGCTGAGAGATAACTGACCAACAATGAAGTAACCAACTTGAATGCCTTAACTAGAAGTAGATGACAGATTAATCATATAGAAGAATAAGAAACAAAGGAAATGTTTGTTTATACCTCGAAGATGAGGCAAGAAATTGAAGATCATATACATGGCACCAGCACCAGATGCTCCTGGTATGCATGAAAACTTCTACCGGAAAAATGATAAGCTAATTTAATTATAAAATGCAAACTTCTCTGAGCTCACCAGAGCTCATATACAGGGCACCAGCACCAGATGCTCCTGGTATGCATGAAAACTTCTACCAGAAAATTGATAAGCTAATTTAATTACAAAATGCAAACTTCTCTGAGCTCACCAGAGCCAGTTGCTGCCACTTTGGCAGTACTAGAAACAATGGCCAGGCCACATTTTTTTGACTCGTCAGAATGATTACTCGATCTAAATATGAGCTAGACAGAACTCATAGCCTCACACAGTAAAAAAAATCAAACAAAGATTACACTGACCAGAATCCAACTACTAAGAATCCTCAAGATTGCAAAATCTAAGATACTTTTAATTTTGATATGATGAATACTATAATCTGTCACATATGCTAACTCAAATGGCTCATGATTGCATAACCAGATTATCATAGAATTCAAATGTTTCTAACTATTTAAAAAGAACAACAAAAGCTACACATGCACTTCGTTAATAGTATCAATACTATGCACTACAAATATAGTAACATGAGCATTAAGCATTTCTTAGCTGTAAGACAAACCTTCTCTCGCTCCTCAGGTGAGAGGCGCACATTACGGGAGCTCATAGCTAGACCATCAGATTCACGTACAATTTCTGAACCAATTATTTTAACCGCAAAATCAAGATCACGAACCTAAAATAGACCAGCAATCGACAAAAGTACCCAAAGAGTTACTAACATGATGTAATTTTACTTCTTGGTGATGAGTCATCTAATAAAAAAATTAATCAAAAGCAGGAAAAAAGTGATAGATTAAACATTCACTAACACTGCATATTATGCAGATATTCCTTCATATAGGCATGAACAATGACAAAGATTACAAGTCGATGGAACGCTAATAATGTCATCCATCGATCAAGCAACATGCAGTTGACAACACAAACAAAGTTTTTGTTCTATCTGAGTCCACAGTTAATAGTGGTCCAACTTAGCCATTAGTGAACACATTTGGTGACATTAAGAGTCATGAACCAGATGTCTTGAGAAGTGGGGGCCATCATCACAGGATATATAAAAGGGGTCCACCAAGTAATGCATTAATTGAGTGTAGACATTTATGAACCTAAGTAATGCACATTTATGGAAAAAAACAATACTAACTTTTTCACCTATTTATGGTGCCAAAGAGCATATTACAGACTAAACAAACCAAGTGTGCTTTCATAATTCATTGCTATTCTGATTAAGACTATTAGGCCATCTACACAAATAATATCCCATTGCATCCCTATATACATGAAGGTGATTTTGAGCAACAAATTCATGGACTCAAAAGAGAATGCCAACTTAAGAGAAAGCTCAGTAGGATATTATAAGGTAAGCTAAGACAAATCAAGCTTATGTTTTTCAACCTATCAGATGTGAGCCCAACAAAGAATATATGAACAGCCAGAAATCTGAGAGTTGACCATTATGGTCAAATATGTTTAACCTTTTAAAGAACTCAGAAGAGTTAAGCTAAGATAAGAGTCTAAGACAACCCAAGCTTATGTCTTTTTACATATTAGATGTGAGTCCAACAAAAGTTGTGATGGGCATCAAATGTGTCACAAGTCATGTTTCATAGATGGAGTGTTGAGTAGTGAAAAACATGTTCAAAGTTAGTATAATTTAACTGAGATCATTATAGTGGTTATAGGAGTTTATTAGAAAAGATAGAATATGGATTATTTCACTTGTAAACAATTAGGAATATCACAAATAAATAATAATGATGAAAAATCATTTAAGATGGTACAAATATTTTCAAAAGAGAAGTATAGATTTTGTGCTTAGACGGAATTTAATCAGGATTAATGGTAAGAAGAGAGAAACAAGGAGTTGAATGCTCTTGATTTAAGTAGAATTATTGCCATAAACATAACCACAAAAAAGAAAATCCATGTAGCCAACCTTAAAGAGTTGGAACATTATGGCTTGCAGTCGTTGATGTGTTTCCAGGTCAATAACTTCATACAAAATGCAGAATTTGAGTAGGTCATCCTATTTGGTGTACACCTATGGCA
This sequence comes from Musa itinerans, assembly GCA_001649415.1. Taxonomy (NCBI): domain Eukaryota; kingdom Viridiplantae; phylum Streptophyta; class Magnoliopsida; order Zingiberales; family Musaceae; genus Musa; species Musa itinerans. The sequence goes on along the minus strand of LVTN01000226.1, from coordinate 266,124 downwards.
ACATCAACGAGTCTAGCATTCACAATAAACTGTTTCCCTCTGGTTCAGCTAAAGTCACAATTCTTGTTCTCTGTGAACTGAACTAAAACGAAAAGGAGGAGAAAAAAACTGCAGCGGAGGTAACAAATCTCAGACATACCATTCGACAGATGATGCGCCATTGTTGATAGTCCTTCTTGCCGAAGACCGCGATATCGGGTTCCACAATATTGAACAGCTTGGCCACGATGGTCGCGACCCCTCGGAAAAAGACCGGCCTGCTCATCCCGCACAATCCGCGCTCCAGCTTCTCCACCCGGACCCAGGTCTCGTGCCCTGACCCATCACCCGCCGCCGCCTCGAGGCAAGACACAGGCGAGCCAGAAGAACCGATGGCGCCTTCAGTCCTCCTCGCCTGAACATCGCCACGGCCGCCGCCTTCACCATAGTCGTAGAGGTTGGTGGGACAGAAGACGGCGTGCACCCCGAGGTCGGCAAGCTTGTGCAGGTCGCCACGGAGGTCGGCAGGGTAGGCGTCGAGGTCTTCTGAAGGAGCAAATTGGCCGGGATTGACGTAGATGGAGACGACGGTGAGGTCCGCAAGGGAGCCGGCTGCGCGGACGAGAGCAAGGTGACCCTCATGAAGGAAGCCCATGGTGGGGACGAAAGCCAGCGTCTTGCCCTTCGACCGATGCGACCGCGACCACCGCCGCATCGCCGTCTTGTCCCTTATCACCTCCGGTTCACTGGTCATCGTCTCTTCCTTCTCTCCTCTCCCTTTCCTTTCCCTTACACGGCGGCGCGTCCGCCGACATTTATATTATATTTCTGGTAGTTAATTATGTAGTGGAAGAGGCTGCATTGAAGCGGGGCCCAGCGACAACTCAGACTGTTATGTTGTGTTATGGCGTTATATATTGCGTCAATTTAACAAAAATACCCTGGAGACTCCACCAGCTGTCGCCTCCGCCTCACTATGAGGCGGCGCTGCCCGCACTTCCCCCTTCCCCCCTCCTCCCGACGGAAGGAGGTGTCGGCGAGGGACAAAGGCGAGACAACGAGGCTGAGATCCTTGATGTTGCAGGAGGCGACGTACCTGACCCAGCGCTTGAAGTAGACATTGTATCGGCGGTCGAGAGGGAGGGCAACGCAGAGTGTGTCGATCCGACGCCCACGACCATGCTCGAAGAGGAACCGATCGACGCCCGCGTCGAAGTCATCGGCGGATGCAACGAAGGTGTGGGGGTAGAGGTCAAGGCCGACAGGGTGGGGCTAGCGGTGGCGCTAAATGCCGCGCCACCGAGAAGAGAAGGGGGAAGGAGAAAGAGTAGGCACTGCTAAAAGCCCAACATTGAGGACTTTTCTACATTAAAATATCTAATAACTTATACGCTTAAATTGTTGAGATTAATATATTTCTTTGATGTTTTATGATCTATTCTTTCAATTTGTTTTTTATTTACTTTAAAGTTCTAACCTGAAGAAAATAAAATTAATGGGTGACAAATGGTCCATAATAAACAAATAAAAAATTCTTTTCTCATGAATAATTTGGTATTGATTGGTACAGTAAGCATTTCCAAATGGTGCAAAATTTAGATTTTTTTTTGTGTGTGTAAATGTATATACTAACATCAATCATTATGAGCACAATCCTACAGAAGACCATAAACATGATTAATACTAAATAACTTATTTGACAAAATGCATCTCCAAATTATCTAATAAATTTAAATGTTCTTATAAGTTGCACTAAACACCTTGAAACATGAGAATTGACAACATCAAGACAAAGATAGCAAAAGAACTTAATGAACAACCAAATCAAAATTTGCACACCAGCCAAGTTTGATATTTACATCTGATAACATATGGTTTTTCCTATTTCAGTGAAAGAAATTTCTAAAGCCATACAACATCACGAAGGTGGCTCAACTCCTACAAGCGACTACGATATTGCATACTGTTTATCCCAAAACAAGAGTTGCATAAATCCTATCTATCATATATTTTACGGTGTCTCCTCATGGTAAAGATGCAAGCCGAAACCAAATCGAGCACAGGCTTTGCAAAATGCTAGTTCTTCTGCTGCTGCAAGTGGATCTTCAAACCGGCCATCGTTCAAGGACACTGTTGCTGTAGACTCCCTGTGTATCTGCAATTGTACAAGCATAAGCACACAACATTTAGGGAACCTGACAACTTGTTTCAATTAGCAATTCTTTTCTCGGTGAAGCTTTCTGCAGATTATTTATATCTAAAACGAATATATCCAGATTTCTTCTAATATCTGTCTTAAATCTTGTTAGGTCAAAGTCAAACTCCATGCAATTGTAGTGTTTCATCTATTTGTTAGACAAATGTCTTTGGAAATTTTTTATGAAGGTCATTGGAAGGTCCATGATATAATAACTCAAATTCAAATTTGCAGAAAAGATCATTCATTTGAAATTTCAGCATGTTCCACTGTGCAGCCAAATGTGCCAACAGTTGGGTGTTCCAGATCTATGATAGAAGAGCAGATGGAAAAAGCGAAACCAAATGTAAATGGCCTTAAAATATCTTGAACAGAAAGAGTGACAGAACTGAGAATTTCCTGAAACCAGATGCATGTTCTCATATGGTTCTGACACGGTTATTACTCTTAAGGCTAAATTTGATCTGGGAAAAATAGAAAATGTCATTAGTTAATATTTTCAGTGATTATTTTGCTATTCCTTGTTTAACACATTTTTGTTGAATGGGAGTAACACAAAGAATATCACACCACCATAACCAGAAAAAGGCAGCATGAATTAATTAGGCAGAACGCAGACAACCCTATCTGAATCGGAATATTGCATGAGACCCAGGGCAACAGTATTTTGCAAATTAAAGCAGCATTGACTATATTACACCAAACACAGACAAACCCATCTATATCAGATTATTGGATGAGATAGATGCCATTTCTATGTTTATCCAGAAATGTTCCTCAACTAAATGTAGCCTAAAATATAACCATGAGTTGGAGCAACAATACCTTGCAAAAAGGTTTCGAGTTTAAGTTCCAAGGGTCAACCTACATATTCGTGAAACTTAATAACCCTTGAAGCACCTGATGGATGGTCCAAGTCCAATATAACTATTGGAAAGAAACTTTATAGAGCACTCAAGAGCTGGTTTATCATAATAATTTGCTAATAAATATCTGTGTTTTCTAAAGTTGCTTTGAATTAACACCTGGAAACCAGATTGTTTGACATGCTGCATATAACCCTGATATAAGTTGTAATTGTAGGACAATCCTAGTCTCAACACTCAACTGCCAGAGTAGGTTTCAGTCCACTGCATTATTTTGAGCCAAAACCGCAGACATGAATCACTTGAGATCAACAGAACTGCCAAAACCAATGAGACCAATCCCAACCCTATCACAATTTGACACTAGAATACCAGACATGGAAGTTTTTCATTAGAACCATGAACCCAGTTTGGTTGCTGAAAGTCTGAAACTGCTGAGACTTGACCTGAAAGTGCTGAAACCACTTTAATAATGGATGCACTTTTTGAAATTCCAACAACTCTTCCTCATAGGCCCCCAAAGAAGCACAAACACGGAAAAAATTAGGATATGGAAACGGCAAGAACACGTGTGTGTGTGTGTGTGTGTATATAATTTGATTAATATGAATTTTATAATATTTATATATTTAAATTTTTATAGACTCAGTAATGTGAATAAATAAATATCATCACGCAAGTTTAAATAATTAAAAACAAATAAAACTAAATATCCATCTAAATCTAAAGATTCATGACCGAACTAATGTATTAGCCAAAAATAACCATGTAAAATCGGAAACAATGCAAAACCTTTAACAATACAATGGCACTCTTTAATTTTCAAGACAATGCAAAATCTGAAACATAACAATAATATTCTAAAATAGGTTAATAATATGTTAACAATTTAATCAACAGTAAAAAACCCCAGATTAAAAAATAAAAATAAAATCAGTCAAAAAAATGTTTACAATATAATCAGCAGTAAAAAATCCAGATTAAAAATTTTAAAAAATAAGCTAATAATATGTTAACAATTTAATCAGCAGCAAAAAACCCAAATTAAAAAAATAAAAAATAATAATAAAATATGTTAATAATCAAAATAGGTGTTTTTTGTAAAAATTCTAAACAAAATTAATTTACCTTCATCGAGCGTCGGACACCACTAAGGAAGAAGCTTCGCAGACGCCGACAAAGTCGTTGTGGGCCCGAGAGCGCACGGCGATAGTGCAGTCACGACAAAAGGGGGCTCGGGCCGGAGGATTCGATAGCACAATAATAGCATGGTCACAGTAGAGGGTTCGGTAGCACAACGATAGTGAGGTCAAGGCAGAGAGGGACTTGTGGCAGAGGGTCCAACATCGCCAACGGCAATGCCATCGTGGCAAAGGTGGACTCGAGGCGAAGGGTCCAACAACACGATGACAATGTGGTCGCAACAGAGGGAAGCTCGGGGCGGAGGATCCCACAATGCGACAACAACACACGATGAAAGAGAGGGGGGCTCGGGGCGAAGGGCCCAGCAACACAGTGAGGAAGAAGGGTTCGATTGAGTGTTGATTAACATCGATCCTCTCAAATCCATGAGGAAGAAGGATCTCGGACGCCTCCCGCTCACAATGAAAAATCCAGGTTTCACGACGCCTCCGCTCTGCTTGCGGTGAGGAAGAGTCTGACACAATCTCGTATCCGACTTAATTAAAAATAAAAAAATAAAAAAGGATTTTGTTGGATATGCATCTGACACAACAAATCCGTGTCCAACATGTGTCTGTGCTTCATAAATAGGCCCCAACACAACATAGTACTAAATTACCAGTAGCCTCAGATCATATAAATTTGGATATTTACCACCTTAATTCAAAGAACACTGCTATCAAAAAAAGGAAGACAATCTTCAACCTATCCAAGCCTCTAAACATATTCAAACAAATCATACAATCAACATCTTAATAATTCACATCAAACTAAACAAAGAATGATCACAGGGTTTGTAAGGCAATGCACAAAAAAATTAGTTCACATAACCCCCTCAAACTTTTCTGGGATGCTGGTTGCATTCGCATATGCACTCCCCCTTAGAATCTTACAACTATGAAAGTGAAGTTTCACTCTATATTTTAATGCATTAGATTGATCAAACTATGTTTTCATGCATTCACTACCTATCATTTTGACGTGCAAAAACATTCACATAACTCTATTTCTAGGGTGAGCCATGGAAAATATTAAGTTGACTTATCATGACTTGAATGTCAAAGATTCACAGGCAGAAATAGTATCCGCACGTGCTGGGTTAAGGATGAGAACAGACTCATCCTTTTGAGATCCTGTATTAGCTAGAGCCTCACATAGTCGACTGCTCCTTTTCCTATATCATTGCCAACTAGTATTAAACATGTTAGGCTTAGGCTATTTGAATGAAAGAAATTCCTTGAATTGATAACCAGGAAAAAAAACAAATATTGTTACTTGATCTGTATAGATCTAGTTGTTGTCATTATCAAGAAGTTTCTATGAACTGCTATACATGTATCAACAAACATGACAAAGAATTGACCCAAACATTTGTCATTCCTAACAGGCTAATTAACTCTTATCCAGTTTTTTAAATAAAATATGCAGATGAACTCCATAAACATTTCAACTTCAACAGAACAAACCACTTCCCAAGTCCAAACATCGTATGTGTAAGCTAGTCATCCAAGATAGAAGATGCCAAAGCACAGGGCTCTGTCATAAATTCTTTAAAAAATTATTAATGTATTGGTTGCAATTCATCTTATACAGGACTTTCTTTATGCTAGACAGTTACATATGTTATCTCAAGAGATCTATCAAGTATTTAATAGTCAATATAATATGATAATATAAAATAAGCTAAGCTAATGATAAGGAATTTCCCACTTATAGAAGGAAAGATTTAAGGCCCTTAAAAGAGTTAAGGCTGTATCTTGTTCAGGATTTTTCAGCAATTTCACATGTATTCCCTTGAATATCCAAATTTCTCAACATCTAGAAAATTCGTTTTACAATTGTCTTTTTAGTATTATCAACCATGCACAAGTTACCTTTTACTTATGTACTTCACATGAGTAATAAACACATTTAATGACCTTTTTTCTGACATGTAGAAAAATTACGTCATGTCCATGTCCTAGGTTATCAGATCATGGTCATGACCTAGGTTACCAGATACGCCACTATCTCACTTCTATTGGTGCTTTGTACTATAGTCCTATTCCAAAGCAAGCTGTGGATTTGAGATAGTTGACAGTTTCAGTGGTTGAGGTAGTTTTAGGTTTCAGCAATTTAACTTGTTTGGGAATGAGTTCCAGCAGTTCTGAAACCAGTCAAACTAATATGGGGAGAATCTGTCTGCATTATGAATTATAATAAAATTTTTATATTCATTCAATATTATTTCGTATATGAACTTAAAAAAGAATAAATGTGTGATGATACATGAAGCATTTAGAAGACATAAGTTCTTAGACACAGAAAAATAAAGATCTTATAAAACTAAGAAATAATTTGTGTTAATGGATTTTGCTATTTACTCTCTCCATTTTAGGCACCTAAAGAATGGGTCTTGCTACCATCAATAATCCATTAATAACCGGTAGATGCTCTAAGGAGTAAGGACCTTTTGAGTCTGATTGGAAGGTCCCAACCTATCATGCTAACCCAAATTGCTCAAGCAATCTAGGAGTTTGAATGAAAATATATGCATGTGGCGAACATCTATCTTATGGGTAATTGCTTAAAACCTCCAAGATTTCAGGGTTGCCATCTTCATGCCATAAGATGGTCTGTTACATATTCATGCTTTTTTTTTGTTTAAACAGGCCTTTTTTTTCTCCAAGTGGTATGAACCAGCATACGATGTTATGAAAACATAGTGCATCATACCCATGATATTGAAGGATAAATTTAGTAATTTACATCGCTTTTTCATCGTGATACTACGTATCCAAAACATCATATGCTGGGTCATTAATCATTTACATTTGGACATAAATAGCACTATTTATTAACGAAAAAAGGATGCATTTCAAAAAAAACAAAAAGGAAAAGAATTTGCAAGTATGAAACTACAGAAAATTGGGCTTTTTCTGCAATTGACCTTTATTATTTAATGTTATTAGCACATATCAGGTCAGGCATTTTCACCTCTTCTGTTTTCGATCCTCGGTTTTTGTTGGCTAAGAGGGACACAAGGAGTTAAGAAGCAACAAAAAAATGTAAGTAGAGGTATGGATCAAATATTTCAACTTTAGCATTGTGACCAAGATATTCTGTTCCAAACAATCAATTAAATGGTGAACAATCTGGAAAGAATATGAAATAGCAGTTTCCAGACAGGTTTAGTATGGATACATGACACAATTCTATGAGAACGGATACAAAGAGGTAGACATCTTAAATTCAAGCATTCCATCATATAATCAGACTACACAAGAAGAGGGGGAAAAGCATGAAATGAAAGGTGTTGTATAGGCAAGTACCTCCCCATCTAATCCTCGTACAGTAACACGATACACCACAGTCACATGATTGTCTGAAAACTCAATAGCACGTACTTCTCCACACCAGCCTTGTGATGCAAAAGCAGCAAGAAATTGAGAGTCAAAAATCAGATTATATATGATGCTTGGCTGCATTAAAGTCGATGATAATTATGATCGCCTAAATTCAAGAACAGATATTTATGAAAGTATACACACGAGAACTGCCAAGAAAACTAGGCTTTTAACTCAATGCCCCAGTAACAGATTTTACAGTTGGTTGATTGGTAAATAAAATTTTCGTGGAGCATCCTTCAGCACCAATTACCAGACAAGAGTAAATAATACTGTAGAAATAATCAAAAGAAAATACTATCTGCAATGGGATTTCCGTCCTAAGCTACCTAATAACTCATATGAAACACTATATACCAATTATAAATCAGCAAACAGATGGAGAAATTTGATTGACAGAAACATTAACAGAACTTTGCAATCATTTTAATCATGAATAAAAAATATAGGTAACCAAGTTCATTATTGCTCAACTTTCAACCAGACCATCTTATTGTTGTAGTTCATTAGAAAATGCTCCCAAGAGTCAACAATCAAAGAAGGCATCAGAGTGAATTTCAATATTGTACTCTAAATTAGGCATGTTGCAATAATACGGAAGAGAAATTAACAATGTAAATTATGTTATACTACACTGGCAGTGGAAAAACACATGATACAAAATCAATCATAGAAGATATGCAACTTAAAATACTCCAATTTTGCACATGGCATAGGACAAATTGAAAAGGGATGTATCGACAAAGGAAGAGAGATTCACCTGGGGCATAGAAGCTCAGCATTCTATTAGCATGATACCTACAAAAACAACCATACAGTGTTATCCCATTAAGCATACTTGATCCAGTTACAAGTTAAACCAAGAAGCAATCATAGACAGAAAATGGGTCAACTGTGAAAGTAAGAAAAATAAAACAAACAAAAGAATAAAAGGTAAGATTTAAATGAATGAATGTTGCATGTGCCTTAATTTAATTTATTCTTTATTGAGAACAAAGTTGAGTAATGGGGTCATGTGAAGTATACTCCTCATTACCATTTTAAAAAGGTGTACTTCTTTATCTCGATTATTATGGTTCTTTCTTTTAACTTACTCCAAATGTATATGAATGGACACACACTGAACAGCAGTACTAAATTCTATGCCACAAATTAATAATTTTGCGAGCATATTGAGCTACTACATAGCAGGAACTTTATGAATTTTGCAGATGTTCAGAATGTGCTCATAAGCATGAAGTTCTAGAGCCATCTTGAGCTATGTTTGAATGCCCTAAGTATGTTCAACAAAATAAACAGAGATCGTTATTGAAAAATAGTAATAAAAAACAGAACATGAGGATAAAAAGCTTTGACAGTAAGAAATTTGATTTACCTTAAAGAGAAGATGGAAAGAAAGATAACAAGATGACTTCAATTGTCCTAGGTACACAAATTAACAGGCCATACATAATGTTCCAAAATTTCATGGTCATCTACTTAGATCTTCTCCAGCCAAATCTCATTAGTAAAAATTAAGAGTAATAGGACCTTCTTCTATTCTTTCTAGTAAAGTTTTCCTTGGCTTACTTCCTCTCCTTGCACCACTAATCTTAATCAACTCACCTTGACTCAGACTAACTACAACATCTATTCTTTGAACATATATTTATCACATAATGTGTTTCTTTTCATTTTATTCTCTATTTTAGCTATACTTATTTGTTCATGATGAAACATGTTTATTTCATCTTCTCTAATAACTCAGCACATCTACTTCAACATTATTATCTCGATTAAACTAACTTTTTATAAATGTTGTTCTTAACTACCTAGTACTCCACCACGCAAAGCATGGTTGACCTTATAATTATTTTATAATTTTTTCCTTTTAATCTTAAGGACATACAACTATCACAAAAAAATTCGTGAAGTCCCCTCCAATTAGCCACCTCCTTTAACTAAACAATATCTTCATCAATTTCTCTAAATGATCCAAAATGCCTAAAACTTCTACTTACAAAATCTTATCCATTCTTCTTAACCACAGCCTTGGTTTTTATCTTAAAAATGTTAAAATTACATTTCATATGTTTGATCTTAATCCTACTCAGTCTAAAGTCTTTAGTTTAATATTTGCCTCATTAACTCAAGTTTATGACTGATACCAACTGAATTTTTATTAACCAAAATAATATGATTTCAAATTAGACAAACACATACCACATTCACTGAAATCATACACAGTAATGCGAGAAAAAGGAGTGGAAGAATCATACAAAAAATAACTATAGTAAAATCTATCCAAGTTTACAGTAAGTCTCTGGTTCAATATGATGCAAATATTTAGCCTCATACAGGTAGAGGTTTGAACTTTGAATAAGGTTGTCTAACATAGATGTCTTTTCCAAATGAAAATTTTCAAAACAAGACTTCAATCAAGCAAATCAATTATCACACAAATCTATTCACGAGTATAACAAATATGAGCTAATGCGATAATAAAGTACAGAGAAAGAGCAAGAGAGAGAGAGAGAGAGAGAGAAGTAATCTGAATATGAAATTCTTATGCCAACAGCTGCTTACATACACCTCATCAATTAACACACAAGCCTATTAATTGATGAAAAATAGATCTTCCAAGCTAAAAATAAGATTTTATGTGAAAAATATTTGTCACAAATTTATCAGAACAAGATTCTATAGACAAGCATGTAGATAATGAGATATAAAACTCAAGCATAAGAAGGAACCTGACGTAAATCCTTATGATGGTCTGGCCACCTATGTCCACCAGTCAGGCACATCATGAAGAATCTAAGTTCCACTAGTTTGGTCATCTTCTAGTTCACCGGCACTGATCTAAAGTGAGTACTTCATTCTAGATAGAAGTGTAAGACCCTCACGTCCAATGTTTTCTCCCATATAGAAAAATTACTTCAGAAGCACAATGGACTTCGGAGAATATTTAAAAACAATTGCTCGATTATTTGAAGCTAAGAGAGAATAGACCTTGAGGAAACCTAAAATTTAATCTCAAAAGACAGTTTTTGATCCTTCAAAAAGCCCAAATTTTAAGCTGTAAAGAATACATAGTTGAATAGCACCAACCACTCAATGAATCTTGGTCTTATGGACCAAAGAATCTTCAACCAACTAGACAGTAGCTCACTGTAAAAAGTCTTGATGATCAATCTATCAAAAACAAAAGCTCAAATTGTCCACCTATGGTCATTGTCTTTATCTAACACAACTGTTCATATAAGCCTAATATAGGCCACACCACCCATGGGAGACTTGGGCCACATGAAGCTTGGACACTAATAAGCCCTTTTGTGAAGCCTGTTATTACAGCACCTAGGTTGGGATTGGCCCACTCCCTGACCCTCCCTGGACCTCCCATTGGTAGGAGACTTCAGACTTGTACACTGGATCAATCTTTCTTATTTATCTCTTATCATGTTAGTTGGCATCTAGTTATCCATTGTGTTAAGTTTTATACTCTCAATAAATTTGTTGAAAACTAAAAAATCTTCCTAACCAATTTACATAATGCAATGTCATAAACTAGTTAAGGCTAAAAACCTGTGTCCCTAGACTAAGTTATTCCAAAGTAGTTAACCAATTGAATTATATATATATATATATATATATATATATATATATATATATATTTGTGTGTGTATATACTATATATATTAAAACAATCTTGCCAACTGAAAATGCTACATTCCAAAATTCTAATTGGGGAGGGATGCTACTATCCACTGTGTTTGAAGGATGTGGTTATATTTTGCCTAAAGTTGTTCATATTTTGAAATTTGAACTTCATATGATGGATGAAAATGTTATTTATGCTAAATTTACAATTTGTTCTGCCTGTTGGATGATTCTCAGATACATGAGGAAGGCAATTGATCTATTATGTCTCTCTTTCACCTCATTCATTGTATCAAGGCCTTTGAGTTGGTGAACCTAATGGGGAAGGTTTTTCCTAAATATTTTTTACATTTTTCTATATATTTTCACTGCATATCAGGTTCCATGAAGTAATTGATCTTGTTTGATCATTTCTTTATAAATGCCCTACAGAAATCATTTTGATGGAAGCACAGAGTTAGAATCATTTTCGATTTTGTATGTGCAATTCTACTAATCTTATTTTTGCTTTATTTTTATAAAATATAAAGATATAAATAGTTTATCTTATCAATAATCAAAGGGTTAAAATGGACTCTCTATGCAAGCATGGATAATTTTTTTTTAATTGATGATAGACCTTGCTGCTTATCATCTAGCAGATAGTTAAAATTTTAAGAGGCAAGAAACAACATTACCCTCCATCTTCGCAATTTAAATGAGGCACCTGATGATGTAGTCCTGGGATTTTGGAAACTGGTAGAGGGGATAAATTTTTTAATTTCTGATCTTGAAATGATCAGCTTTACAAACGTTTGATATGACAAGCTCTCATTCAGATGTTGTGACAATATTAAAAAAAAAGTAGAATTTTATGATGTTAAGAGATAACAGAAAAAATATATATTATTGGAAAAACATCAGGAGAAAGGAAATTGAATTTTCGCGGAAGAGTAAATAAGAGAATAAGCAAGAAAGAAGCAGAAATGAGGTAGAAAGAATAAAGCAGTTGTTAAAGGGATAATGATTGAAAGGGAAAAAATCTTTTCTCCGTGCATTATTACCCAACAATTCCAGCGACGCACGGCCTGACTAAGCTCTTGATTTAGGAATTTTAAAGTAGGAAGACGAAGGCCATCGAATCAGGCTTTATCGAACCCAGCTGACAAAAGAAAAGCCATGAATGACCAAACATACGTTGCTTGGCCTGCAATCGCACCGAAGAGCCAGCTATGGTAGAGGAGGGGCTTCGCCATGGATGACCGTAAATTTAGGCACCGGCTCGAAGTCAAAGTCAACTAATAGGCAATCGAGATCAAATAGGTCCGGAATCTAAGCTAAATCCTGATCGAGAAGGAGAAATCAACCGGCACAAACGCTGTGGAGAGTTCGATGAACGGGAAGAAGAAAGAGATGGGAGATACCAAGGGACGGAGTTGTCAGCGGCGTTGATGATGTTGTCAGGTACTCGCTTGTTGAGGTCCCGGAGGATCTCCTTGAGGGGGCGAATGAAGGAGGGCGTCAGGTCGAGCGGCACGACGTAGTTGGAGTTGGGCACACCTCCGCCGCCGGTCTTCTTACCGCCGTTTCCCGACGCCCCGGGGCCCTTATCCAGTGCCGCCGCCACAACCGGCAACACCGAGGGCCTCCGCCACCGCCCGCCAGACGCCAAGAGAAGCCGCGCGTCCTTGACGGCGGTGACGGCGGTGGGAGGAAAGGCCGATCGGGCGAAGAAGAAGGTGGCTCCGGTAGATTCCATCCGACGGTGAACGAAGGACAAGGAAGAGCGAAACGGGGAAGAGGCGATGCGGAGAGAAGGGGAAGACCTCCAAGTCTCCCTCGTCGGTGTGTGGAGTGTCACCTCTCCACGCAAACAACGGACGTCCCTATTTGGTTCTGTTGCGCCGATCAAAGGAGCACTTGAAAGTGCTATCTTCTCCGTGTCTATCAAGTGACGCAAGTACTTCATGACTCGCGGCCGAGTGAGTCCATTTTTGGGACCCGCTTAAGGGCCTGCCGATGCGTCCAATCACAAGCCAGAGGATGTTGGAGGTGTATGCAGTGTGGTATCCGTCGACTTGTAAACCAAACTGGTTACCTTCCCGAAGCCGGCCCCACGCCTCCGCCATGGCTTGGCCATACTTGCAGGAGCAATATTCTTTTCCTACCCGTTTATTGTTACCCAGTCCTATACCTGTCTTTTAACAACGCTGGAGCCGTCTTGCATCTAATAACAACCGGGTACAAAACGGGTGACGTATTCGTGTAATTGCAACAGCTGTCCTCTGTATTGTTCCAACGTGTCTGACGTGCTCTCTCCTCGCAATTAGGATTACGATGAAATCCATTTTTAAGTGTCTCTATATTATATATATATATATATATATATATATATATATATATAATCTTGAAAATTAAGATTTGATTATGGCATGAACATTTGTTGTATTTTAGTCTTAGATAAAGAGAGGATGTGAGAAAATTAAAGAGAGGAATCTTATACTTTTTGTAAGGGAAATAAAACTTTAAAATTAGGGTTTCATCATCATATAAATTATTAATATATGTTTATGTTTTGATAATATTAAAAAATGAATAGAATAAAAAAAAGAAAAAATGGACAATATTCACTTATAAAATGTTGAAAGTTCAGAAAATTAATCTGGTGTACTAGACTCATTTATTAAAAATAAATAATTTTAAATTTTATTTGATATATTTTTATACTTAAGATATTAATATAATAATTATATACCACAGATACTTATTAAAGATCGAGGGTTTGAAATCTAATCCAAAATCTTTTTATACCTAAAATATGAGTAGCACGATGATACATTAAAACTATCTACCAAATGTTAAGAGTTTGAAATCTCACATATTTTACATCTTAAATATTTATCCAATGATAATGTATAAGACTCATTACTAAACATTGAGGATTTGAAACCTTATTCATAGATTGTTACACTTAAAATATTAATTTTATCATACTTGTCTAATTTTTTTTTACATATTAAATATTGACCTAGTGGTTACATATCAAACCCTATCATGTGGGTTCGATATTTTATTTAACATATTATTTGATGATACTACTTATCATAAGGTTCGATACTTTATCCCATATATTTTTAAAGATATTATATATTTTAGCTAGTAAATATTTTATCACATCATTGCAATGCTTTGGGATCTTTTCAGTATTTATTTTATATAAAAAATAAAAAACGATAATAGAAAAATATAAATTCGCCCATATCATATGAATCCAAAATTCTATCCCCATGATGAATTGGCATATTATACGCCACACGAGATCAAGACTTATTTGATCGCTTTTTGGGATTAGAAATACCAATTTATATAAGAAATGAGAGAAAAATAACAAATAATATGATTAGAAAAATAACAAATAATTTTGATCTTATCTGGTTCGACCCTGGTCTATGTCTGATCCATGTATGGAACTGGATTGGACTCCGTCACATCTCCTATTCCAGCCAGTTGGGTTAACGTGAAATCGGGAATGGACTTTATTTGTGCCGCCCGTTCGCTTGGTTGCCCACAGAAAGCAGAATACAGTAGGGTTTTAGCAGCGCAGGGACGATGGTGAGGCTAACGGCGGACTTGATATGGAAGAGCCCTCACTTCTTCAACGCCATCAAAGAGCGCGAGCTTGACCTCCGCGGTAAGCAGCTTTCTCCCTCCTCTCCAGTCCGTGCCCCATGTTTTCTAGGGTTAGGGTTTCTCACATGCATTTGGTATGAGCAACTACTGCTTGCGAGTTTAATCCTGGTGCTGCTAATCGAGGTTTCAGGTAACAAGATTGCGGTCATGGAGAACTTGGGCGCCACCGAGGTGAGTCAGATTCGACTCCTTTTCTCTCTCTCTCTCTCTCTCTCTCTCTCTCTCTCTCTCTCTCTCTCTCTTGTTCCACATGATGCTGTTACTCGACTGTGTTATCAGAATCTACCTTGAACCAGTTCTTGGAAGTCATATGCTAGTCATTAGTGGTCGACAGCTTCTCCTGACATGCATTTCTCGAGTTATTGACCTTATATCTCTCAAGATAGAATGGATGTTATTGTTCCCTGGTTTGAGTTTTGTTTCTTCATGTTGCTTATACAGACAATACCTTTATCAACAGTATAATTGCTGCTACGTGAGTCTTAAAGGATCACATTGTTGTCGGTTTGGGAGATCGAAGTTACTGACTGACAAAGTCTGTTTGCTTTAATGCACTAAGCCTCCTTGAATATTGTTAGGTGAATTGGCATAATTAGAAAAGATCCTTGCCTTTGTGCTTTGGTGATTTCCTGAGATTCTTTTGATGACCTATCATGATTATATCCAGCTTTGGCGTGACAAAACTGGCAATGCAAAGTCGACGAATGATATTTTGTTCACTGTGTGTGTAGGCGGACATAGGAATTTCTAGAGTTGTTAGTTGGAATCTCGAAGGCAATGCCTATTGGCTAGGATGATTGGTTAGATCTTGGAGGCTGTTCAGGTTAAATTAGTGGATTCCACAGGAGGTCATTTCCTTGTCACAGATTTTTTGCAGGATTATGTGTCTACTATTTAGGAGTTGGTTTCCTTTCTGAAAGCCAGGTAGACAAAGATTCAAGAGTATGTATGTGGCTGATATCAAAAGGTGAATGACAGCATCCACAATGCTTGTACTTTGAATAGTGTTTAAATTCTCCAATAAATGGTTCCTGGATCAGTTGTCTGAGGGGGTTATGGCCAAGATTGAGAATCATTTGACATGTTTTTTTAATGAATCCGTGAAATATGACCACAGGTATTTTTATTGTTTTCTTTCACCTTTTGCCTCTACATCTGTTGCTTCATCTATTTACCTTACTTTCTATATGTATATTGCTGTTTTCCCTCTTCTCTTCTTCTTTAAATCTTAAACTCTGTGTTGATCTGTTAACAAGAATTTAAATCTGCTGTTCTTCGTCACATAACCTTTTTTTTCCTTGGTATCAGTTGATCAGTGTCCAAGCTAACTAGAACTCTTTTCAATGACTAATGAACCATTTCCTTCATTCTTTATGTTCTTATTTTTCCGTTAAAAACCTTTGTTTCTTGTACTGTTCATGTGTCAGCTTTTATATATTTTTCAGCAGCATCAATTCTGCTTTTGCTTTCTAATAGTCTTAGCATTAGTCTGGGAGTGATCCATATTCTTTATTTGTTAAACTTAGCATCTCAGTTCAAGCAATTTCATATAAAGTTTAAGAAATTTAGTTTGAGTGAACTAGCCGCTAATTTAAGTTTTTTTGACCGGTCTTGAGATCTGTTTCTTATTTTCGTTTTAAGATTTTTTTTAGTTTGCTATGAGGATTATGTTTTGTATTTTTAGGATTGGTTTTTGGGTCTTGTTTAAGTAGGATGAAAATCGGGGTTCCTTTTTGGAGTCGTTGTTGGGATTTAAGTATTATAGTGTCTAAAATGTTTTTTGGTAGGTTAAATGTTGTCTATATTATTTAAGGGTCTTTCTTGGACTAGGAAAATATCTAGTTTGTTCTTTGTAAACTGGTCTGTGCAGATTAAAGGATGGTGATACTAGCGAGTATATGAAACTATGTTCTATGTGGCTAAAGACGAGAATTAAGAAAGTGACGCAAGGGTAGGGTTGTAATATACTTCTGTATTGTAGCTTTGAACCTATAATTTTTTTGTGCTCGGGGTAACAACTTGAAAATTTTATTATAATAAGCTGCATAATCCATAATTTGAATCTCGATTGATTACCGATCCAACCAAGCACTGATAGCCCTATTGGTTACTATAACCGGTATGTGATTGAGATATAAATCCTTGGTTTATAGTCAACTAAATGCTCATATAATCCTTATGCGATAACTAAATCTTAGGGATCTTTCACTCTATTCGTATGGTTCCTTCTCTCCTGTCCTCAGAAAGTTTAAGAAAATGGGTTAGGTGGTAATACATTTTTTAGGAAGACGCTGATGCAGTCATCTGTGGAAGATCATAAGGGCTCATATATATGAATTATATCAAAGACAATGTTAATGCATCCGAATGGAATGTTTTTCCGAGGATCCATTTGTAGAGCATGTTCAATGTGTGAAATAGATTTTAAAGAACAAAGAGCATGTCAATATCATTTGAAAGTGGTAGTGCCCTTGATCTAATATGATTTTGAAGTGTTCATGGGGCTAGGTTGTCACTTGCTTCAAGATTGAGTAATGATATTGTTTTCAAATGAAGGTGCAATCTATGTCTCTCAAGCTAATGAGAGTATGAGGTTTTAAAAAGATGGACTTGATTATATTGATCCTCCCTAGAGCCATATTGGCAGCAGCTTCGTCCATTGGATCATCTTTCTGTCAATCCGTTTTTGAAGTTTGACAACTACTTTTCATTTAGATTTCAATTAAGGGTAATAAATCCAGCAGATGTCACTTGGAAATAATGGGCAGGTGAAATGAGAAGCAAGCATCGTTTCTTGTGAAGAAAATAGAAGGTTCACAAGTCTCTATTTTCTATTTTTCTCTGTTTTTTTTCTCAATAAACATAATCTGTTTATGCTGAAATTATCTTAACATAATTAATTTATTTTGTGGAATCATATTGGTTATTATTTAACTGGTAGAGTGTAGGTATGCTTGATATCTGTTTTAAGTTATTTTCCTTGGGATTCTGAATAAACATCTCATATAACATTTAAGCTTGGAATTAATTTCTTGGGCCTTCTAATTTGGTTGAACAAGGTTATACAATTGATTATCTTCCAATTTGCATGAACTTTGTTTATGAACTAGTGTTGTATGGCAAATTTCTACCTCAATTAACACACACACACACACATACATACATATTTGTTTTTCTTTTTCTTAAAAGATAAGGCAAACTTTTGGACTGCGTTGAGTCTGTTTATTCATCTGACTGCAGATTGGAGGTCCCTGAAGTTTGTTTTGTCATTTGTGTTCCTTTTCCCTTTTCCCTTTAGACTTTGCTTTGTCAGTATTATCAACTGGTCGATTTGAAATTTGTAAGAACCTTATGTTACAAAATAAAATCTATATGCTTATTTTATGATGTATATTTACCTTATTTTGCCTTTTGCAGGACCAATTTGACACCATCGATCTATCTGATAATGAGATTGTGAAGCTTGAAAACTTTCCTTACTTAAATCGTCTTGGCACTTTGTTGATCAACAATAACAGAATTACTCGTATCAATCCAAACATTGGAGGTTGGAACACTGGGGACCAAATAAATTACCTGCTAGTTGATTAGCAGTTCCTATGTTCTAATAAATCATTGTTTTATATGTTTTGCAGAGTTTGTACCGAAGTTGCACACTTTGATCCTCACGAACAACCGTCTGGTGAACTTAATGGAGATCGATCCCCTTGCATCTCTTCCAAAGCTGCAATTTCTTAGCTTACTGGATAATAATATTACAAAGAAACCAAATTATCGATTTTATGTGATTTACAAACTGAAAAATTTGAGATTGCTTGATTTCAGGAAAGTGAAACAAAAGGTAAGTCCGATTCTACATCATTTGCACTTTTCCTAATGTTCTTTTTTATTATAATGTATTTTTCAAAAAATGAAAATGCATCGATGTCTTATCCAATTTTGGTACTCTTCTTTGATAGACGATTTATGCAGTTATGCATTCTTTCTCGTTTAATGTTGGGCTTTTTAAAACTTTTCTTTGTTCTCTTAACTCTGAACCCTTCATGGACAAAGGGAACACAGGATTGAGTTCATAGTTAAAGTTATAGTTGGTTTGTATTTGTTAACCATCACTTTCCCTTCCACATCCCTGTAACTGTCATGTTTATTTTACAGACAAAGGAAACACAGGATTGAATCCTTGGTTTATGTTAATAGTTGATTTATATATTTTTTTAACTGACACTAATTCGTTCAAAGTTTTCATTATTCTGGTTCATTGGTGTGAATCATCTCTGCAGAGACGGATATTTTATATTGACTTCCCTCTTAAATCTTTACATGTATACCAGATTTATGCGACTTTAGGAATGAATACACTAATACCTAAGTCTCATTAAAAATGTTTCATAAAGTTTTCATGTTTTACTTTCATAGGTTTGTCCATGTTTGTTAGAGATAGAAACTGCTATTGTAATCATTTTTAAGTGTGTTAAACTTCTATGGTTCCATGGCATTTTTCTCATCTTTTGACCGACTGTCTTGAGAACATATGCAGTATGCATATTTGTATCCAATAATATGTACAATGTTACATAATGCCATAATTTCTGACAATTTTATTTGAAAATTTTTAATTGGTGTAAATTCTGGAGTTGTTAATTTTAATTGGAAAATTTTAGTTAGTGTAAATTATGAAGTTCTAAACTATTGAAATCATATAAAGTAAAAGGAATGAAAAACAAATTTTATTATCAATGTACGAATAAAATGATCAACTTAAAAGCATCTGTAATATCTAGAAAAGGTTTATTCATTTACAATGAACGACAACATAACTTTAATTAATTTATTCTTCTTCTTTTTTTCTAAATGAATAATAAGAGTAAGAATGATGACTGTTCAATATAGATAGTAATAGCAAATTATGTGAAAAGTCATAGTTTACATAATACTGAAATGTCCTTTTTTTCTTTCCAAGTTGTAATACCAAAATGTGAGGGTATATTGAAAGTTAATAATAAATACAGGTTTTGAGATCTTGCAATATCTTCAAAGACTATTTAAAAATCTTCATATTGCTATATTTATCATGATAATGAATGAAGTGAAATTCAGCATTTTATATATGAAAAATTCATTTAATTATGTAATTTTATTTCATGTTCTAACACTGGCCTATAAGTTACAATATTCCATATGCAATGTGAGGGTAGTAAAGTGGGGTTTAAAGGCAATATTGCTTGTTTAAAGAAATGTGATGATTTCCTAAGTTCAAGTAAAAGAACAAATAAATGAAGTTCTGGTTTTCAGGAACTGTGCATGATGCCTCCTGTAGAGTTTTGTGGAGAATTGCCTTCTATTTTCTCTAAGAGATATATTTTTCTAATGTGATTTTGTATGCTGATGCTTATATTATTAGGAGAGGACCGAAGCAGAAAGATTATTTGCATCCAAAGAAGCAGAAGAAGAGGCAAAGAAAGTGCCTACAAAGACATTTACTCCAGCTGAGGCTCCGGATGTACCGGACACTTCAAAAGTAGAGCAAGCTCCTCCTAAAGTTGCCCCCACTCTGGAACAAATTACTGCTATTAAGGTAATTTTTTCTTTATTGTTGTTTGAGCATAGAATATTTTTATTTGAGTTTTTCCTACTTGGAGATATATTGTTTAGTACTGTATTATAATGTGGTTTGGTTTTAACCATTCATTGGTGGTAAGATGTAACTTCTTATTATACTATACAGATGACTTGCATTCACATATCATAAACATGAAGAAGTAATTATCTTCCCATTTGTTTATTGGATAATTTTCATCTGCGCAGGCTGCAATTGTGAATTCACAAACTCTTGAGGAGGTTGCAAGGCTTGAAAAGGTACTTTCATCACCAGAAAGCTGTCTCTAACTTTGATGGTCTGATGCATTTGTGGAACTGAATGTGATCTTCTTATGTAGGCTTTGAAGTTGGGCCAAATTCCCGAAGAGTTTATGAATTTGGGCAAGGAGACAACAACTGCTCCAGGGGATGCAGTAGTTGATGGGATGGATACAGATGATCAGAATGAAGTAACTGAAGCTCAAGATCAAGAGCAAAATGAAGAGGCTCAACCAATTGAACAGGTTCAGTAGACCTTTTGTACTCTCCAGAGCTTTTTCTGCGTTCCCATGATGACTGGCTGATGGAGTGCAGACTAATAATCTTAGCCCACACAAGAAGTTTACCTTCTATTTTCGCCCAAACAACTAATGATAGAATTATCATTTCTTTTCCTGAGGACTATTGCCATTTAGTTAATTGTGTTTTTGCTCATATTATCTCTTTTCAGGATTAGCTGCAGCCGTTGCTATCATCAAGTAGTTAGATCATTCTCCTGGAAAGTTTGATAATTTTGAAGGGATTATATGCTCATCCTCTGTATTCTGCGGAAAAAGGTCAATATGTTTGAACAGAGACTGGGGTGTGCTATGTTTGGGTAATGCAAGATGGAGCAAAAGGCCTTTCTGTTATTAAAACCACAAATGCTGTTTAATTTTTTTTGTGGCTCATCAGGATGAAACTTGTTATACAATGCTGGACTGATTTCAATTTGTGCTCCGGCATACCTTTTTGTTGTGTTTATTTATGGTAACAATGTTATAGCCATGCTTTCATGTGAAGTACTGTTTCTTGATACTGTCTCGAGCATCAATTAGCTTCCACTGGTTTTCCAAAAGGATGGTGTTCTTTGTTATTTTAAATATTTTTATATTCAAAATTTAGTATGGGGGCCGAGAAATAGAGCCCCAAACATTTTTACATAGGGAAGCTTTACGAGGGATAGCCTGTAAAAGATGGATCGTATAATGGAACTTTGAAGGTGAAACGGCAGTAAGTTTTGGATGAGTTGTCTCATTTGGTCAACCAATGACCCAACGCTTAACCCAGTCCATGTTTGATTTAATTCTGACAATTGTTCATAATAGTTTATGTTTTCTATCTTTTTAACCTTTTAAATATATAAAAATGATTTTTTAGTCTTGAACGGCAGCTTATTTTACTTTTCTACCAAATACGTTATTGTTAATAAATTGTTTAAATATACTTTTAGCTTACAAATTATTGTTTCAAAATTTATAATAATAATAATTCAATTATTATTATCTTTTTCTACTGTCATATTGGGATTCAACTGCCATGACAGTTTGAAGCGATACGCTCACCGCCTCTTACCTCCGCCAAGCAATCCCAGGCGTCTTAGGAAACCATTATCTCGATCTATACCCGTTCCAATTGTTTGATCCAATATATCATAATACATTGTTGTTAATAAATTGTTTGAATATAATTTTAGGTGACAGACTTATTGTGTCAGATTTACATAATTTTTATTAAAATTATTATCATCAAAATCGCTATTATTAAAATAATTCAAAAAATATTAAATAATAGTAATAGCAATAATTATTATTATTCATCTCCTCGTGTCGGCTCACCGGGTTAAACTACCACGGCGTTGGAAGCCGTATGCTCACCGCCTCTCACGCCCTATAAAATGCGCCCCCCATCGGTGAAACCCGACGCTTTAAGCAGAGAAAGAAAGGCGACGAAGAGAAGGGCGAAAGCCTCGATTCTTCTTTTGCTGCTTCTTGTTCATGTTCTTCTTCTTCTCTTCTTCTCTTTCGGGGCGAGAAGCCTCTCCCTGAAGGCGAGAAGAGAGCTGACTGATGGCGCCAAGGCGTGCGGCACGTCCTCGTCGTCGGCGTCGTCCTCCTCCTCCTCCTCGTCCAGGTGAGTTCCGAATCAAAAACCCCTCACATCCTCAGAATTCTTTGTTTCTTGGCTCTACTTTCTTGCTCTTCTTCCTGTAATGCGACTCCTCCCCTGCCACGGGGACCTTGGTTGATGCGGGTTTTCATCGTTATCTCATTCAAGACCGCGTCCTTTTTTCCTCGATTCGTCCACCCACTTCTCTAGGGTTTTTGAATCCATTCGCTTATTGTCGTCTCGCTAGGTGCTACCGCTGGACAAATTCGCAAAGCGGCTGTTAGAGGAGGTGCAGCTAGAAAAATAGGAGTCGACCTGAACGAAGGCGATCGATTAGTTGGCGGGTAACATTTTTGTTGAGCTACTCTATTCCTTGATCAGCCAAGTCGAAATTAGGATTTTGAAATCTGACTGTTGCTTCTTTCACTTTTGTGTTTCCTGTAAAGACCGGATCCTCTTGCGAACCCCATCCCATCGAGGAGATTCTCTGCTCGGCTTCTGGCGAAGAAACGACTCGCCGTATTCGTTGAGGTATGATATGATTCCAAGATCCCAGCCTCTCACTTGTGTTGCTTATCAGCTTCTTCATCTGATAGTGTTACATTTAGACTAAACTCATTGACGCTTCATGTTGCTCAGCGTCCAGAGGTTGCTGCTGATTACATTGTCACGGAGAAAAAGGATGGCAAAGAATCCAGTAGTTTGCGTAGCGATTCCCCTGATGAGAAGGGAAATTCCATGATTGACTCAAGGAAGAAAACTGGAGCCCCTACCCTCGCTTCAGCTCTTACTGCTCAAACCAAGGTAGAGTTTTCATATTCTTCGCTGATATTAATTTCTTCATCGGTGTTTTTTCTGTTGAATTCTGTATTTTGAGCTCCCGCAGAGGCTCCA
Source organism: Musa itinerans (assembly GCA_001649415.1). Lineage (NCBI taxonomy): Eukaryota > Viridiplantae > Streptophyta > Magnoliopsida > Zingiberales > Musaceae > Musa > Musa itinerans. The sequence goes on along the minus strand of LVTN01000226.1, from coordinate 242,587 downwards.
TGTCAACAGCCGTGGTTAATAAAATCAACAATTGTGGCTTCCGCAATGAGAGTGATTTTTAAGTACATAAATGTTCCATATGATCTACCTTAGTTTCTAGCACATTTTTTTAGTTCTCTGTATGGTTGCTTTCTCATGTGCAGCATCAGGTTTGAGATTTAGCCTCAACCATCAGTCAGGGTTTAGTTTTCAATCCTATTGCTGTTAAACGTACGCCAATCAACTAAACGATGATAAAAATCTCTGACACTCTGTAGGTGATGAGAACACATATTGAGTTCATCCAAACTTCAGTTTTTTGGTAACAAATAAACTTGCAGTTATTGTTATTCTCTGGCAATAATGGAAGGACAAGTTAAGGAGATGTGGACCATATCATCCCAGCACTTCCATTTATCCCTGTAGAGCACCATATTTATGGGACTGGATGAGGATGACAGACTGATGACATGAAATCAGTGGTCTGTAGCTTATGGTAATGAATGAATTAGAATAAAAAATTGTTACATTGGTTGGAGTTAAGCTGATCTTTTAAAATTTGAAATGTTAATACAGATTTACATTCATCCAGGCACAATCTTGTTTTCGGATATCTAATATATTATAAGAAAGGAAAAGTTCTAGACTGAAAAAGAAAGCAGAGCTCTTTATATGGATTATCTTAACAATGGTTTCATGGAAGGAATGAAACTTGAAAGAAACAAAGCGATGTAGCTAAACTGGCGGGAGTTAGGAAAACAAATGGATACAGCAAGACTTTAGGAAACTAATTATTTTGGAGATCGTAATTGTGTGCAATAATTTCTTTTGCACAGTGCAGAAACTAATGGTTCTTTCATGTAAACATAGCAAAGTAGTGAGTTTAACTACGAGCTGTTCATTAGCTTTCAATAAGATTTGGTTGATGTCGTATATGCATTGGAGGCCGGTGTTGTCTTCTCTTCTTTTTTCTTTTTTTTTCTTCGTAGACCAGCGTGCTTCTCATTGTTCTAGTAAAGGCCTAATGTTTCTCTTATTTGTATCCATATATTTAGGATGACGGTGTCCATAACATTGATGCACTGGAAGTACCGGCTGTTGTGGACTTCGTAGACAATATCTACGACTTTTACAGACATGCTGAGGTATGTAGTTCCTCCATCTTAACTGCTGTTATGCTCAATTATGCTAACTAAGTTGGGTGACAACAGAGATTTATTGATCCTGTGTGCGCAGAAACGTGGAAGACCTTGTAAATACATGGACTTCCAAGCTGACATCAATGAAGAGAAGAGATCTATGGTGGCTGATAGGCTGATTGAAGTGCACCACAGCTATGGACTAATGCCCGAGACTTTATATCTTACATTTCATATAATCGATCAGTACCTATCAAAGGAAAAAGTGTCGGGAATGGAGTTGCCACTTGTGGGAATCAATGCTCTGCTCATTGCATCTAAGTATGAAGAATCAAGGTCTCAAAAGGTATGTCTTCTAAGTCGAGTTCTTTAACTTCCTTTTCTTATCATGACGATTTAAGAAACTTTAATGCATATTCTGCCTTGTGTTCAGAACATAGACTATGGTGACATCTTGTGTCGTGCATATACCATGGAACAGATGCTGGCTAAAGAGAGAGAAATTATGAAGACACTGAAATGGAAACTATCTGTTCCCACGCAGTATGTCTTTCTTGCGTACTTCCTGAAAGCGGCCATGTGCGATAAGGAGGTAGGTATTCTAATATGTTTCAGTTCTTTTTGTCTTTGATATTGTCGATCGATGTTTGTACTGATTCCGTGTAAGTAACGCAGATGGAACACATGGTCTTCTTCTTGGCTGAGCTAGGACTGATGCATTACTCCATGATCACCTATTGGCCATCCTTGGCCGCTGCCTCTGCAGTCTATGCCGCACGGAGCACCCTCAAAAAGACTCCTCGTTGGACTGAAACGCTCATGCATCAGACGGGCTACTCAGAGCAACAGTTGCGGTGAGTGCTGGTTACCAGCTTCAGGGTCAAGAATTTACTTTTGATGCTTACCATGTTTACTAATCCATCGTATACTTGGAAACAGGAAATGTGCCCAGCAATTGGTGATCTTTCACTGCTTAGCAGCAGAAAGTACGCTGCAGGCAGTCTACAAGAAATATTCGAGCACTAAATTTGGAGCTGTCGCCTTGCATCCGCCTGCTACCGAGCTGCTAAAGTCGAAGGAGGTCACCTCATCATGATCGACCAATGAAGAGAGGGGTTGAGAAGATTCTGATAGGTAATCAATGATACCAAGGTATCATCATTGGTATCAGGAGTGTCATAGTGGCAGATGCAAAGCATGATCAATAAAATAATTCATTATCCTGTATATTAAGATCAATTCTTTGCGTTGTTTGATTATGTTCTTGTGCTCCTCGGCTTGCAAAGTGTTTGAGCGTTGAGCTAGCTGCGTCTTCCGTGTTGCCTGTGCAACTATGACGAACTCTAATTATGCCTCATCACTTTGTGCCAAAATTATTAATTATGTCATTAAAATATAAATTATATATATATATATTTTTTTTAAATGAGTATTCAAGAAGTTGATGTCCGACAATATGATCATCAAACTATCACCAAATATCATCAAACTATCACTTTTAAAGATGACGATGGGTTATATTTCTTTCGAATATATGTAAAACTAATTTATGAAGAATATAAATTTTAATACTAGGATTATTTTTGTTTTTTTATGACGTATACAATAAATTCTAGAAATGCGAGCATTTATATTTAGTTTCATGTCAACAAGTTTTCAATATATTAAATTTCATTCACGTAGTAGTAGCCGCAGCATTAGGCGAGTTCGGCAGTACGTGAATGATGATCGCCCAATTGCAAAAGGACCCCACGTTAGATGTGTAATCAGGACCGTCAGTTCGTGTGTTGGGCCACCTTGCGTCCGTCCAAAGGATCATTGCGACCATTAACGGCCATCGTCCGCGGGAACCTTAAAGACTAACTACGCCTCCTTCCCTCTTCTGTGCGATACCGAATCCAACAACACTCTATAAAAGCCCCACCACCCTACCACACGCACACACAAAGCTCTTCTCCTCCTTTCCACCCTGTTCTTCTTCTGCTGGGAGTTCCTCCTCGAGAGCGGATAACCCTCGAGAAAAACCCCGTGCTTGCCGTCGACGAAGCGCAGAAAGGGAAAAGGCAGAGAGATCGAGAAAACCCTTGTTCTGCTTCTCCTACTACTCTTGTGGAGGCAAGAAGAGAGCTGATCGATGGCGACGAGTTATCCGCATACAGCGTCTCCTCTGCAGCAGCAGCAGCCAGGTGAATTTGGAGTCGGACACGGCAACGCTTCTATACTACTCTTGTGGAGGCAAGAAGAGAGCTGATCGATGGCGACGAGTTATCCGCATACAGCGTCTCCTCTGCAGCAGCAGCAGCCAGGTGAATTTGGAGTCGGACACGGCAACGCTTCTTTTCTTGGGCCTTCTTCCGTTCTTTTCTTCTGTGAATCGCCTTCCGTCGATGATGCGGCCTTCGATCGTTTTCGCTTCCACGATGTGGTCTTTATCGTATTCACATCCAAGATGTGGTGTTTGATCGTTTTCTCATCCGGGATCGCATCTTTTTCCTTCGACATGATTACTCGCTCTTCTATTTCCGTCTCTATTTCTTCGTCCGAATCACCCATTTTTGCTAGGGTTTGTGAATGCTTGCTCTTATTCTCGTTCCGCTAGGTACTGCTGCTGAATCAATCCTCAAAGAGAAAGCGGCTGTCGGAGGACGTGGTAGAAAAAAACGAAGGATCGACCGAAACATCGGGCATCGATCGCTCTGCAGGGAGCATTTGATTCGCCACCTCGCTTCTTGGTTATGGAGATCGTTCATTCGCTTATTTCACCTTCTTTTACAGTGTGAACATCTTTTTAAATCCATCGGATTTAAATGATTCACTTCTTTTCCTTCTTTTAATCGACGGTCCACTAATCCCGAAGCGAATCACCCAATCTACTATACATAAATATACGTATAAAAAAATAATATAATAAAATATTATGTTAAATATGTATGATATGCTAAACGATATTCGTTGATAGCTTCATGAACTTATTGCTCCATTTATATATTATATTTTTACTATGAATTATTCAGTATATTTATACTATATGGTAACAATGATACCTTAACATAAATTTTTTAAATTTATCAAATCATAAAGATATAAGATATTAATATCTTAATAGTCTTTAATCAATCAGAATTGTAATTGGAATAGCCCTATTAACTTAAACCAAGTTCAATTCAATTATAAATGAAACCGATCATAAATTCTTATAAAATCGACCTATAATCATTTTAGATTGATTTATTTAAATTTAATTAATTTTAATTAGGTCAAGTGTCAAGTTAGTTCGGAATCACCTACTCTGACTTCAACTAATTAAATATGTCTGATTCAATTAACTGACGGTCTCAAACTAGTAAAATGAGAGAAAATTAGACTATCTTGTATAGTGCTAGTTTAAACTGAATTAACTCACTTGATTTTTGGATGGGATCACGTGTGTTGCGTATGTATGTCCTAAGAAGCAAGTTGTGTTGAGATACAATGAACCGGATAGAGGAACGACGATGTGTCTAATGCGAGTTACGTAGTTGGGTGGGCATAGCTTCACGGATTAGGCTGAAGCTCACTCACAAGTTCGATTAGGTCTTACAATTAAATTGGGCTACGCTTGACTCCCTAGTTAAGTCTAACCATATGAGTTGGATCATTCTCGACCACATATGCTGGATCGTGCTTGGCCATATGAGTTGAGTCACACTTAGCTACATTGGTTGCACAGTATTTGGCTACAAGGTTAGGTCATGCCTAGTCATATAGGTTAGGTTATACCTTGTCACATCGATTGGGTCATACCTAATTGAATGATTTGAACAATACTTGGCCACATGGGTTGGATCATGCTTAACTATATGGGTTGGAGTATACCTGACCACATGAACTGGATCATGCATAACCATATTGTCACGAACGGTCGTCGCGCACCCGCAACAACTCCGTTCAACGAACCGTTCGTCGCTCTCATCTACATGTACAACTGCTTGGCAACATGTTTTGTCTTGGTTTTGAGTCATTTTACATGTAAAAATGTAAATTCGAATAAGTTGCAGCGTTATAAAGCGACCGCTCGCCGAACTGAGCAAAACAGCCCCAAAACAGCTCCGTTTTCATGTGCCATAGGCTATTTTCTGCAATCCGCTTCCGCTCACAAAACGTCAGTCATCTTAGCCCCTTGGAACCACCCAGGTGGCACAGGGCTGGATGCGGCTTCGGTATAGTGTCGGGCGTTGAACAACCTTTCGCAAGTTCGCACATTACCTTGACGAGAACTTGTTGTCACGCCCGGCACCCGGTGAGCAGCTGTTTGTGGACTTGCAGCTGTTCGTTCAACCCTTTAAAGTCCTTGTTTTCCCCCTCTCCCTCTTTTCTCTTGTGCATGCAAGGTGCTCGCTGAATTTCTTATAAAGCTTCCCATTTTCGCGAGACGTTGGGATTTGTCCGTCGCTCGTTCTTTGAACTAATCAACTTTCTCTTTTACAGGTCCTTCGGGACCTGCGAGAGGTTGCAAGTGAGCTGATCTTTGTGGAGCAATATCGCAAGGGTGAAGCGCGACTTAGGCAATGCAAGCTAAGTTCGTATCTTTGTCGTAAGGGTGCCTCGCGACTTAGGCAACGCAAGCTAAGTT
>LVTN01000226.1:153413-231578 GCA_001649415.1 Musa itinerans | reverse complement strand
CTCCCTCTTTTCTCTTATGCACGCAAGGTGCTCGCTGAATTGCTTGTAAAGCTTCCCCTTTTCGCGAGACGTCGGGACTTGTCCATTGCTCGTTCTTCGAATTAATCAACTTTCTCTTTTATATGTCCTTCGGGACCTATGAGAGGTTGCAAGTGGGCTGATGTTTGTAGAGCAATATCGCAAGGGCGAAGGGCACTTAGGCAACGCAAGCTAAGTTCACGTCTTTGCCGCAAGGGTGCCTCGCGACTTAGGCAACGCAAGCTAAGTTCGCGTCTTGACCGTAAGGGTGCCTCACGCCTTAGGCAACTCCAGCTAAAGTCGTGACAATATGGGTTGAACCACACTTGACTATGTGAGCTAGTATGGCCAATCAACTTAACACATGTCAAACCCTAATTTAATTTTTTTTATTAAATTAAATTTTATTATTTAAAAATTTATAAAATAATAATTAATCTCAAAAAAAAATTTCATAAATTAACTAATTTAGATTTATGATTCTAAATTTAAAATTAATTAACTCATAAAAGTAAGAGAAGATAACAAACGATAAGAAAACTTCTTTTCGAGAATTTTCTCTTAAGTACTTTATTTTTTAAATTTATTTTTATTTTACTTTCACATAAAATTATAATATTTATTTTTTTATGGTTCATACGAAAAAAAAGAAATCTGAACTATTTACCTTTTAAAAAAGTACATCACTTATTAGGAAATAAATTAATTAATAATTTAATTAATTAACAAAATTAATAATTTATACATATGATGAAAAAAATTAATCTTAATCATTTCCTTAATCATATTGTACAAACTAAAAAGGAAATAATTTAATTAAAACAAGATATTATTTATGATAATTTTATTTATGTTAAAAAGGAGAAAAATCATTGGTAAAGGAAGAGAGGATCACCAAAAAGAGAAGCGACTCATGAGATCACCTTTAAAAAAACAAAAGTTAATCCTAATGTTAAAATTAACATAAATATTCTCTTAAACAAATAATAAAAACAATTTAAGTTAAAAAATATTGTTATACATTTACAAAGCTGAATCGATTATATTTGACCCGAACGGTTTATGTAGGTTCTCAAAAAATCAACTATGTGGAACTCTTCATTCCCATTTTTTGATAATCTAACCAAATTTCCAGTCCAACCAATGTCATCGAACAAAAAGGAAGTTGACTGAAAACAACCTGCAAGCCTAACACACTCCATTTCATGGACGGTGGCAACTTCTAAGAAGTTCATAATGAAAACATATAAATTCATGCAGTAAGGTTACTGCTGCAATTCCACAAACGAGAGAATGGACCAAACAGAATTACATGCAAAAGGACTCGGTATATTCAAAGCATTTCGGTTCTGAAAGCATTGACATAGTAAACACACCACTGGATACACAAAGTCAATGAGATACAAACAACACTTGTTTTGTCAGAACGTATTCCCTCTAATTCAGAGAAAGAACTCTGGTGATTCCTCTAAAGATTTCTTGAACAATTACACCTGCCATCTTTGATAAACTTACCTACAAAATGACAACCTCAAGGACAGAGATGAGTGTTGTTAAGTTAAAAGAAAGAATAAGCAACTCAAATTATTCATCAGATACTAATGTCGGTTCCGTGTTGCTTATGATTTATGGAATGGTTTCACTTGAAGAAGTTGTTGCTTCTAAGCTAGCCTCTTTCTTAAACTCCTGATCGGGACATGTGCTCTTGAGCTGTGCTTCAAGAAGGGTAAGATTTGCATCTAACCTCAATATTCTCCTGAGCGAAGCACAATGAAGTTGAATCAGCATCTAAAACATGAACAAAGCAGCAGTTGGATTCTAGAAATTAAAATATGCTTCATTTTAGTCTGTAGATTCTTAGTTCATTTTCTCTTGCGCTCCCGAGTTCTCAGAGAAACGACAACCAAGTTATCCACCTCAACGCATTTCAAATAGTCGCTTATCCACAATTTTGATTATTAACCATATTACTGTGAAACTCCATCTTCTCCCACATGCTCAATAAGTGACCATTGCTTATATTATTAACTGGTTGTACAAGTTGCAATCTATTCTTATTATTCAACTTGCGTCAACTTGAAATATTTGATTGAATGATTCAAGTTCACCAACTGAGGTAAATTTATTCAGTGTTCTGAGGGTTTGAACTTTTTAGGTGGTAAATAAGTCACGTTTTGGGTATCAAAATGCAACTGATACATGATACGAATGTGAGGCCAGTTTTATATGAGAATAATCTAGATGCCATGAAAAACAGGTGAACACATAAATATATATTATTGACAACACATGATTGGCATCAACTCTACTTCAAAGAGGATAATGGATGGTTTATGTTATAAGCACAGCTGACTGATTTATGGTCAGCTACTGCTAACAAAAAGTGTCCCAACTTGTGAAGAAATGGGGTTAGTAATTTCGTATAAAATATGGTCTCATCAGCTACTGGTAACAAACATATGGAAGTGATGCTTGGTAATGAAAATTTATGGTCAACTGGCCCAAGCATCCATTTGTACATTTTCTTCTCTCTGTTCTCTGAATTCTTTTCTTATAGTTTTCATTGTTCTGCATATGAGTTTTCTCGTCGATGAGTACAAATCAGAGACTAAGCCTTCTTGTCAGTCCAAAATATCTTTTTTGATTCATATTAATTGTTAGCTTCTGGTACTAGAATAATCCAATAGGGTAACCTTATTGCTTACACACAATATCAAAACCTACCATGTGCCACTTTGTTACTTTGTTTAATTTCATAGCTACATATTAACAATATAGAATGTTATTTACTAAAAATATATTTGCATGATACTAATTTTTAGATGAATCATTCACCAGTATTTTTCATCGTCAGTTTTTTTTTTAATAATTTTTACATCTCAATTTCATGTTTTACAAAACATTTAACGAGGGAGAAAAATATGTGGTTTTTCAAAAAAGATATAGAAGTCTCCCTTTTATATGTGGTTTTTCAAAAAGTTGCATGTCTTAAGAATTATGAAGGTAAACAATTCTCTTTTCATATGATATTTTTAAGTTTTATCATTTTACCTTTTCTTTTTCTCTAATGTTCTTTATTAAAATAAGTTTTAAAATTATTTTTTCAATCTACGTTGATTCCACATATTTGATTCAACTAGTCATTATCTCCATAGTGAATCCTCACTTCAATATCAATAATGCAAATTATGAGTGGAAGCTAAAGAAATAGAGAGATTAAGCAACAAACTATTGCAATAGAAAATGGTTAGGATCCAAAAGTTCAAATATAGAAAATGTCAAGTCAAAAAGCCATAAAAGAGTTGGATTGTGCTGATGGAGCAACAGATTTAGAAAGTTCCTATTAAAACTGATCAATGAGAAGGAGCTAACTTGGTAAGGAGCCATTAATAACACAAATACATTTTTCCAACAGTGCATGTGAGACTCGAGCATTTGAATTCACAGATCAGGTTATTAGACAATGGGCTTTCACCAGCAGACACCATATGCAAAAAGATATCAAGGATCGGATTGATTCACAGATCAGGTTAGAACATGTCCAGCAAGGGTTCAGATTGAATAACTTAACTCCTAATTTCCTTAATAATTGAGTTGATTAAGTAACTTGATGCAATGTCCTAATACCTCTTGATTCTTTGTTTTTTCTTTTATATCATATTTATTCCTTTATTTTTTTCTCATCCACTAATTATTTAAGCTCTGTAGTCATTGAAAAATAAAATTGATCTTCATGGCCAACTCGCTCCAATATCTGTTGGTTATCTTCTTCATTATTTTCTCCTATATATATCCTTCTGTTCCTTTTTATCCACTACTTATTTCAATTCTCTGCCAAACACAAACAAGAAATTTGAAAAAATCAAAACATCTGACTTCTCCAACATTTTAAAATCATTTCACTATCTTTTCCATGTGATAAGAACATTTAGTCTCATACCGGTTGAGAAGTAGAGAACCAAAACCTTATAAGCGCCAAAATTATCCTCTACCCTTAGAGGTGTCTTTTAGGATCCATCTCCAAAGGACAAAATCGTGCGGACCTACTTAGAGCGGACAATTCCTCTCGAACCCTCATGTTCGGACCCATAAGGACAATCATGTAGACCCACCCTGAGCAAACAATTCCTCTTGAATCCACGTACTAAGACCGACGAAGATAATCAATGACTTATCACCAAGTCATTCTTCACTCATGGAATAATCTGACCAGAATTATCATTGTTTACTCCCCTAGTTCTTCTACCATATGATTCTTTACAAAATCACATTGTCCATAGGGAAACTAGAAATCCAATGTTCCCTAACAAACACAGGGAGAAACTAAAGGAGAGGTTGTACTTTGCATCTCTGAGAGTGATGACCAAGAGCATGTTAATTGTGGATTCCTTGAAAGACAGTGCCCAGGGTGCTTTATCCTACACAATCCATGCATATTACCTTCATTTGCTACACAATCCACGATCAGAATCTTATGAGGTGATCTACATGACAATATGCAGCAAAATTATTTTCAACATTAAAGTTAGAGAAAAATTAGCCCATACAAACAAGTGAACAACACAATTTTGAATTTTCATACACCAACCAGCAGGTATAACAATTTTTCATTCTATTTGTTGGTCATTCAAAAAAAAAAAAAAAATCTAATGTGCTGCTTCCCTAAGACAATGGTGGAATTATATTCTCAACTCTCAGTTTGACATAGAGTTGGAACAAGATTTAATTTGATGGCCAACTCTACAAACTGTAACACGAGTTTTCCCAGAGATTAACCCTCATCAAATGGAATGCCCTCTGCCTCCTATTTGTCACTACAAAGTTAACAACTTCTTTACTGCTACAAGTAAAACAAGGAGTTCACAAGCGATTAATGAAGCACAAACGGGAGAGGCAAAACTGATACCTGTGGACGTCGGCAAGCTTGTCCTGGCAGAGCGAGGCGAAGGAGTTGAGGAAGCGGGTGGTGTTACCAATGAAGATGTTCACCTGACCCACGGACACGCACCGGCCGTCAAGAACATCATATACCAATCACGTCTCTGCTACGAAAGTGAGAGAGATGGAAAAGGAAAATTACGGACAAGATAGAGAATCCTCTGATCCGATATGGCGAGAGTGGCTTCCTCGTCCTCTTCCGCCGCCGGATGAGCAGTGGGAAAGGGGCTCCGCCCCGCCGCTGCCGGCGCTCTCCGTGGGATCATCACCGACCTAACTATCTGTAGTTGTCTTAGGAGATGAGGCCCTCTAGAGTCTTCTACTGACCTTTCTACCCCAATACCAATATATATATATATATATATATATATATATATATATATAATTTCTCGAAAAAATTAACTTTTTAATTTTTCTGAAATCCCCTTTTTGATTTATTTTGGCAAAGCACTTCTTATTAAAAAAAAAAAAAAAAAAAGATTAGCTTTGACTTTTATTTAACATCATTGCTTTGTTATATCTTATTTGTTATCTCTAATATTATATTCGTTCATAGCCCGTTATTTACGAAGGAGAAGACAGAGATAAAAAGAATGGTACGTCGAGAAGTGTCACATGTGGCTTAACACATTTGACATGGTCGAGAATGATGTGCATCCATAAGGCCAAGACTAACTTTCCTTATCCCCGACCCTTTGATAATAAGCACAATGTACTATAATCCTAGTGTCAACATAATCAATTCTTCCATCTCACCCATGAGAGACTATTAACATTGACCATCGTGATAATAACAATAGATGAGAGCAAAAATAATAAGATTAAAAACACAATGGACAAGAGTAGAGATGACAATACGAGATAGTGATGAACGAGGGCAAGGGTGAAAATAATAAACATGGGCGAAAACTAGAGATGATATGGTATTTTAGAAAATAAAGGGAGTTATATGAAAATAAACCAAAAAAAATAAGAAAACATGAAAGAGAGTACACGGATTGATTGATAATTACTTTTGATACTCTTCAAGTCAGAGTATATTATGTGATGAGCATGGAAGCTCAAAGTAAAGGAGAAAGAGAGATTAAAAAATAACCTATCTCTATTTACTCCCTTGTTCATGTCAACCAGGATCACTCTTGGAACAAGGAACATGAAAAGGAGTGTACGAAGCCCTTTCCATTAGGTTTCGCATCTCTCTCTCTCTCTCTCTCTCTGCAGTAAGGAGGAAAACGAATGACCCATGCAACACAAGTACGCAGCAATCGGATGCTGCCTTTGGGAACTACGTGAAGCAGATTCGGGACAGAGCATCTCCGATGAAGTCCTTTAACCTTTCTACGAGTTCAACTTTGACCGTGAATGGACCATTTGATGTGTCTTCTTCAATCTCATCTCCCGCCACTGCGGATAGAAGTAGGATTCGATCTGGTGACACTAATCTTTATTCCGTTGACTTCAACCTATCGATCTTTAACTCTCTCATCAAAAACACTCTCAATTATTGCTACAATCCCTTACATCTCAACAACAGTCGCGAATGATAGTGACGATCTCGGAAGAGAAGCACTCCTTCCGCCCCTGCTGTTCCCTGTGAATCTAAATCCATGGCCACAGCTCGGAGTTGCGTGTGGGAGCCGGAAGCTTCTCACATGATCCGACAACCGACGGTGTTGTCTTCGTTGAAGTAGTCGCCGAATGCGGTCGCCTGTGACTGCAACGGCGCCGGAGGAGGGCGGTAAGGCGCTGGAGCAGGGTAGGCAGTCATGGCGTAGTACGGCATGGGCACTGCGACAGGCTCCATGGGGTAGTAGTAAACTGGCGCTTGCGCCACTCTCGGGTTCATCATGAAGCTCACCGGCGGAAATGTTGTCACGGTGGTCGGATTCAAGCTCTTTGCTGCCTCGGGAGCAGCGGTCGTTTTGGCATCGTCACCGGCCTCCTTCTCGCTCCCCTGAGCTTTGTTGCTGTCGCTGCCATTCGTGCTGCTCTTGCTCTTCTCCTCCTCGGGTTTTGGTTTCTCAGAGCCACTGCCTTGTTTGTCTTGCTCCTTGTTTGACTTCTCTGATTTCTTCCCGGATTCTTCCGAGCGCTTCTCCTCCTCTCCTTGTGGTTTCTGCGTCTTGTCAGGCAATACCTCCGCGCTCTTCCCCACCTTCGACAGCTTCTTGATGAGGATTCGGTCATCGACGTTGCCGACGACTGTGACTTTGGGCAGAGTTGGGTGGATTTCTGCTCTCAATACACCTGAAACCACGCACCAAAGCAGGGAAAGCGCTCACTCAATACGATGAAGACAACACGTCGAAGCACGACCAACAACTGTACCTTTGATGCTCAAGGCCTTCAACACTTTCCTCCTGCATCCCTCGCAGCAGTTAGCAGAGACCTTCAACTCAACTCTCTACACAAAAACCAATCTTTGATGCAAATGACACACTCACACAGAGAGAGAAATAGAGATCTTTGTTGCTCACCATCAAGTCTTTTTCCTTTGCCATGCTTTAAACTAGGTTTCCTTCAAGCAGAGGAGAGTGATGGTTCTTTCATGGGGGTTGCAGAGGCTTATTATATACACCAAAATCATGGGTCATTCAGGGAATTCCCTAACCTACATCATGTGTGAATCTTTGCACCATATTGGGACAACTCATGCCTTGTACGTAAAGGGGGGAACAGGAGAGCTTCTCCACACCTTACATGTTCTCAAGATTATACCGAGAGCAAATATACTCGAAAGTAGCTGTGGCAGATTCTTTTGCTGATTAAGAGAGGAAGCTCTTTTCTGGATCTAATGCCACCAAGTGGAGAAGGCCAATAGATTACATGCCTTCGAGTACCAACTTCCTGTAATCTGACAAACTAGTTTTGGTCTGTTGCTGTCATTGTGGGGGCATATTGAGAGTCCAAGAACAACTGGAACTTTCTTGTTTATGTTTGTGATCATTGTTGGCTGAATTTTATAGGAATAGTTCAAGTTGCAGTGTAGAATACACATTAGGAGAAGTGCAGCACAGTCTAGCATGGAGAAGAATAAAGCTGTGGCCAACTAAAAGAGACTGTAAGCAGTGTAAGGCTTCTGTTTAGACCGGTCCTTTTAGTTCCAGTCATGTCCTGTATTAGCTTCTTGGGACGAAAAGGAGCAGGCAAAGCCATGGCATGCCACTGGCAGAGAATGGTAGAAGAAGACTGTCTCAGCTTCTACCACATGATTTCCTTAGGGTTGACTTATTCGGATAGTTAATTCTAGTCAATCATGTCACCGGCATTGACGGACCGATCCACGGCGTGATTTGGGCTCTCCGAAATGCCCACGATGTGATTTGGTTGAGCTCCATTAAAGAGGTGGAGATGGACTGCGACCGGCGCTGTTTCATAGGCCATGGCGGTCCGATAACACGATGATGCTCTCTCCTGCAACAGCGACGCCGAAAAAAGAATCGGAGGATAAGAAGAGCGGGTGCACAGTTTATCCGCCGTTCCAAAGCCGGGCAGACGCATCCATTCGACCGACGGTCGCTGCACGTGACACCCGCCTCGGTTTACGCAGTCACTGGTGCGACCGGATGCGGACTTTTGACGAACAGCGACTGTGCATGGACTGAGGCGGCCAGACGCAGGCCTCGATCAACGCCCCGCTCCGTGTGGGCATCCGGTGGCCTCCGGAGCAAGAGGACACGGAGGCCGCGGGGGGAAGAGATGGAGAGTCACATGGCGTGGCCCCAGGTCGAACAGCTTGCAGCGTCAGCGGCGAGACAAGCGTCAGGGATCTCCCATTGATTAGCTTTAAAGCGGAGAAGGGTCACCCACCCACCATGTGTTGGTGTTCTCCTTTACGGGGGTTCATGGACCGGGAAGGGGGGAAGTCCAACACATGCATGATTGATAGAATGAGATCTTAAACTCCTGAGATAAATTTAGCAAGCGGGATGAAGAAAACATGAACAGAATAATAATAATAATAATGCTGATATATCCCATAAAATAGATTCGCATTGTACATCCAAAGATCCATATGTGACGGGATAAACCGGAAACGAGGAGCAAATATTACAAGCAATAGCAGGGAGCTGGAAGAAGAAACGCAAGCATGATGATGCATACAAGAAGCTCAACACCGCCGGATCACACATCTCTGTCCCTCCGGCACTCCGGCGGCATGGCCGGGTACCTCTTCGGGTCGGTGCAGTAGTTGTAGATGGTGTACTTCTGGCGGACCCACTGCAGGCGGCGGTACTGCAGGCCGTCCAGGTCCCGGAACTCCTTCTGGTCCCACCACCGCATGCCCTGGGTGGCGCAGAACTTGGCCTCCGCCGACGCCTCGCAGCCGTCGATGTGGAAGCCCCGGTAGGCGGCGACGAAGGGCGCCTTGGACCAGTCCGTCTTCTCCAGGCCGCCCCTGGTGGCCCAGTCGTCGCCGTTCCACAGGCTGGAGTAGATCTTCATGGGCTGGTTGAACGGGAAGCGCACTCCCAAGTCCTTGCTGTTCTTGAACACCCTGATGGGCACATCATCGACGTAGAAGCTGTGGTTTTGGTTTCGGGAGGGAGGGAGAAGAACGTATGAGCTACCATCCCATCAATGATTCAAGAAGCTTATCGTGCAGCACATATCTATTACAAAGATCACTAAGAAGCTTCTCCGTTGCTCATAGGTTACTGATCATGATGAGCTTTATCATACCTTCTAAGTATCTAATTCCTCCCATAGAACACTTTTGCCTCAACAATGGAAGTTCATCAACGTCTGTGATTCTTCATTTTCTTGATGCCAAGAGTTGCAGAGATTAAAGAAGGTACAGAGTAGGCAAGCTATACATATGCATTAATTTGTAGGATATGCAAATGAATGTAAGCTAATAATTTTCAGCCTGAAACATATAAGCATCCTCATGCACTGTACCCTACAAAATATAAAGAGGTTGGTATGGGCATGCATGCAGGACAGGCAACTGCTGCAATCCAAGAGGAGGCTCTGCATGGGTCCCACCGTGTGGGTTGTCTGCAGCTTGTGTAAGCATGTGATATGAATGCTACAAGTACTACTACTACATCATCTTGTTTCCTTCATTTGAAGTTAATATCTAAGATAGATAGGTTTCTGGCAATGGTGAAGTTAATAACTACTTGAGAAACAGGCAAATGGAGGATAAAGATGCAAAAGAGAGAGGGGCATGTCCATAGAAGGGAAGGGAGAATAGGGGGGGGGGGCAGAAGAAACCTACACAATCTGGTACATATTCCACAGAACAGAGTAGGAATGGTAGTCCTTGGTTGGGTCAAACCAGAGGTAGATCCTTTGCTCCCTGTCACCCTTCCCACCGGTGAACACATTGGTCTGCAGGATGTAGGGTTGGTTGGTCCTGTTCCCCAAGAACTCGAAGTCTATCTCATCATGCTCTGAGTTCTGAGATGAAAGCTGAGACCACAGGAAGAAGAGAGAAATCACAGGTTAGTGAACAAAGCTAGTCACTTTGTCCATGGCATTGCTTTCACTATTCCACCACAAAGAAAAAAAAAAGTACTTACATAGAAGGCAGTCACTGTTCCAGCAGAATCACCTGGAACCATTTTTATCTGCATACTGAAGTGGCCAAACAAGTAGGAGCCCCCAGATTGAAAGCCAGTACCTAAACAAGAGCCAAACAAGTTGGCCATCACAGTGGATGCTTCTCACATTTCTACGATTACCAAAGTTTCAGCAAATGGAAGCATTTTACCTGTATTTTTGTCCAGGTAGAGCTGGACCTCTCTGCCTCCATTGAAGTACTTGATGTGATCATATGCCCAGGTAGGCACATAGTTCGTCTGGAATGGAACATCAATGGGTCTCTTGGGTGTGCCAGCCAAGGTGGTCACAGACACCAAGCCTAAGACAAGGAAAACTGTCACAGCAGAAGAAGCAAAGGAAGCCATTCTTCCTTTGCAAGGGAGATGAAGAGGAGAGGAGACTGCAGTGTGGAGGAGAGGAGAAAAAGGGAGGTGTTTATGTAGGCAAAGGGAAAGGCCACAACATCATTTTCTTAATGTAATTCTTGGAGACAGCTTCCTGGCTGCTTTTGTATTGTTCTTCTGGATTGAATACAAAATATTGTGATGGTACAGCTATTTATGCCAGTGGGTGGTGGATGCTGGGAAATGGCTGGATATTTCTAGTGTATGCTTGCTTGGAGATTGTGATGCTGAGTGGAGATTTCTTGAGTTTGGCTCTTACTGCAGAAAAAGGCAGAGAGAGAGAGAGAGAGAGAGAGAGAGAGAGAGAGAGAGAGAAACACATTGCCTAGAAAGAAGCAGACTGCTACTGCCTGTGGTCACAAATTATATATCAATCAGATCCAAAATGGTGACAGTCATGGGAGTAAACAACTTGTGACTTGTGTTAGGACCAAAAGTCATGCAAATATTTGCATCTTAGGTTCATCATCTCACTCCTTCCTTACTTTTATACCATAATAAGTTGCTGCATTGAGTGCCATTTGTTCTGCTACATATGGTGGTGTGGTGGTTTACTGTTTCCTCATATAAAGTTTGACTCAAAATTTAATATGATCACAGGTGTGCATCTATTCTGATCATCAATTGAAAGTTAAAACCAATCTGAAAGTAAGAAAGAATTCTTTATATTATTTTTGCTATTTCTTGTGAATTGCAACCACTCACATATGTTAATATGTTCTTTGATTTGACACACCTTAGTGGTCTTTGATTGGTGTGGATCTTGGCAACAAGTAGCATAATTATTCAGCATGTACATTTGGAATGCTAGTGTCAAGGTTAAATATGGTTGACTTGAATTTGACCTGACCTGATGTCTCAACAGGCCAACATATCACATAATGTTAAATGTGTGTATGGACATCTGATCTACAGTTATTTTATATATCTCTTATCTTGATTAATATGTGCACATACTTTAATAGTTTATGAATATTTTGTTTTCTTCTTTTATTATATCCATTTGATATTGAAATGAGGATTTTTAAGATGGGTTGTAAGAGATCATCATGAACAACATCAACAATAATAGTAATAAAATAGCCATCCAACTTCTTCTATATATGTGTTATTTATAATTGAAAACAAGTGAAACATATTTTATAAAGCCAAAGAAAATATATTATTGCAAAAAGTTTAAAAATAATTAGTCATTTAAAAATCAGTGACTTTGAAATATACATTTATTAGTCATATTAATGGAACATAGTGCTGCATTAATCAAACAATTTAATGACACATGATTGAGATGTTGCTCTTGTTTTGTTTAGGAGTGGCACACCTATTCACATATTACTAGCAAAAATAATAATAGCATTGTGATCCATATCCACTTTATTGCAACTGACATAAGCTAAATTTTGACCTTAATAACAAAAGAGATGACTGAGTGTTTTGACTGAACAGTTTAAGTTCTCCTGTAATATATACATAATTGCTGTCATATAAAGGACACTGCCCCTCCTGCAATGTATCAGAGACTGCACAAGGCATCAAAATGTGGTTTGGTGATGCACAACAGCACTTGAACTACTCCTAATACAGTATGATTGATGCCTAAATAATGGTATTTCAACACTGCTGTGACAGTTTTCTAATACCTAATCATCACTGGAGATGCTCTTCAGCATTGTGATCGGATCCTTCACAACTCAGAAAAGAGATATGTCAGGAGCTGTAGCTTACAGAAAGGGTAATATACTATTTGGTGCCTCACTAATTAAGAGGCAACTCTTCTGTTATGTGATCACATATTGCTAATGAAAGCATGCAAGTGAGTTGTTCTGTTGTCCTCCAGATGCTGATTGGGTTTCTTTATGATATGATGCCTTCTCTTCTGATTTCCACTGCTTCACTTGACTCTTAGTCAAGGATCTTACCATTGTTGAAGTATCAAACATGATCATCATCATCAACACCATTAAGAGGCATACTGAAGTTGACAGCATGCATAATCTGTAGACGTAGCAATTTGGCTGCTTGCACCCTATTCTTGTGTTCAGCTTAACGTGGAAGAAGATATTAGAAATCATAAGCCACTCGAAATTATTACTCCGTCATTTCATATTCTCTTCTCTTTGACCTTTTTCTCCTGGAGATCAGCTTGCAGCTCATCTTGGTGCAGTCTAGTTCTCCTCTCAATCATTTCTTAGGTGATTCCTGCTCCTGCAACCTCATCTCTCTACGGAATCTCCTTATGAATACATCGGCAACATGATCGATCTCATCCTCGAGGTTGAATTCCAAGCCGTCCTCTCCAGAGCTTCGGACCAAATCCATGACAGCGCACGGATTGTCGATCAGCTCATCGCCTTCATCCTCATCGTCCAAGTCAAAGAGAGTGTGTGCCAAGTCAGGATACTCATCTTCTTCGGCATACTCATCGTCTTCATCCTCATCGTCCTCTCTGGCAGCATTATACATCACTATCGCTTT
Source organism: Musa itinerans (assembly GCA_001649415.1). Classification (NCBI taxonomy): domain Eukaryota; kingdom Viridiplantae; phylum Streptophyta; class Magnoliopsida; order Zingiberales; family Musaceae; genus Musa; species Musa itinerans. Next base: position 218,193 of record LVTN01000226.1, on the reverse strand, counting down.
GCTGTAGCCCCCGAGAGCGTGGCCAGATCCTCCACCTCTGTCGTGGCCCTTCAGTGCATGGATCTTGTTGGAGATTGCACTCACTAGGACCTTCCTCTTCGACAGCATCCCAAGAAACATGAGTCTGGTCTTCTTGACGGCCAAGGTTTTGGCCTTCAGCAGTGCTGCAAGAACGAGACTCATCTGCCAAGGAAAGAAACAGCCTTCTTCATTTTTTGGCATGGAGAGACTATGTATCTCAGTATATATATATTCTCGGCATAAAAGGCTTAGAGGACTTCGACTCGGTCAGCTACAGATTTGCTGAAGAAGATAGGAATCAGGTGGACCTGTAGGAAGATGTCATGGGAGGTGGCTGCTGTGTCATGGACCTTCTCTCGTGGGTGTCGATTGGCATTTATAGGGAGGGAGAGGAAGACTCCGAGGGCCATTTGCCCATCAAAAGCAAGGAAAAAGGTCTACGATATTGGGAGATGAGAAAGATATAACTCGAACCAGGTGGAGTAGGAGGCACTGAGCAAAGATGACAAAGGCAAAAGCTGTGGAAAGTTAACATTAGAGAGATGTATATATGCCAATTGTTATTGTTAGGTAACTGAGTTGATTCTTAGCCTTTGGACCTTATCATCAACCATTGGGTGATTGAGAGTTCACTGTTCAAGTTAGGTTCATTGTTTTGGTGTCTACATCTTTTTTTGCTTTCCACTTAGTTTATCACCACCATTTAGCTTTACTGGTTGAAGTTTCTTGGTGGCTGTCAGATTGAACTTTCATTTTCTTCATGTTCTCTTTGGAGCCAGAAAGATTGATTAGGTAACTAAAGCTGAATCAACTCATGGCTAACTTTAACAACAAATGGGATAGCTTTTGATGTGGAAGACAGACCTGAAGAGCTTAAAAGTGTAGTTAGAAGGGCTATATAGAAGGTGTCACTTTGCCAAGATCAAGAACACTACTAAAGAGATGTTCTTGGAGAAATTTACATCTGATGGCCCCCCCATGTTCTGTGACAACTCCTAAACTTGATGGATTCAGGTGGCCATATCCTCATGTTAAATTTGTTATGTAGAAGTGGAAGAGGAGGAGCACTTTGCACAAAGATCAATGCACAGTTGTGATGAGCTTTCTAGCAGCTTATTTCACATGGTGCCATCAATCAAATGGAAGAGATAGATCAAGCTGGATTTTGCAGCTTTTGTTGTTTTCAACAAGAAGTCATATTATTGTTATCCATCTTACAATCAATCCTGTACTAAAGATTTTTTGTTTATACAAATCATACAAAAAGAAAATTCATATAGTGAACCCAAATAGTTAGAACATTATGACTAATTATTGTTATGCATATATTATTATATTATCTTGTTTTAGTCCCTCCTCAGCTAATGTGGGCTTTGCATAACACTAAGTACATTTCATCAAAATCTACACTAAGTATTGGATTGGATGCACATAAAGTGTAGAGAGGCCCAACCTATACTCAACAAGTGGGAGCAATCTACAAGTCAAGCTGGCTGCATCACTTGCCAACATATATTTAGTAGCCAAAGCTAAGAAGGATTAATGAATCAAATAGGCAGCAGGCAATGATCCTAATTAATGCTTCCTTTTCTTCTGCCACCAACACTGGAAGCACAGCTTTGGAAGGGACCAAAGAGAAAGCTAACACAAATCCCCCTCCATTCCATCTTACTTTAAAGACCCCAACAACAGCTGACGTGAGAGAGCTCACGTTGCTTAGGCCTCATCACCACGTTTTGCACTACAAACCCATGTCTTTGGCCGAGTTCTCGGCAAGCAATAGCCATAGAAAGCAAAGATCTTGTGCTCCTTTACGTGATATCATCGCCTGTCCTTCCCACTCGCATAAGCTTTGCCAAGGAAAAAGAAGAAGGCTTATTGGGTCGAATGATGCCTTTAGGCATTCAACATTGATGTTCTAATGTCAACTAATGCATGGTCTTATGGGCAAGCCAATTTGATCGAGAGAAGGATTCAAAGTAAAGGAAAACAAGGTTGATTGAAGTAATAAATTAATCGATGTTGATGGAAGAAAGTTAGTCTTAGAATCAATGGGAAGCTAGATGGAAATAGACACACCATTAATCCTTGGACCAATTGCAATTAGTCAAATCACTGATGAAGCTGGCAAAGAGTTTAAAGAGTCAAGATCACAGATGAGTAATTGCTTTGAAGTGATTGGGAGTTCAGCAATCGATTGGTTGATGTCGATTGCTTGTTCCTGGAAATCCTCCATATGCAATCATGAAGTTTAGAGGAGACCTACTGGATCAAGTTAGACCATTGCTTGCTATCCCAAAAAAAAACTGAAGCTACCAATGAGAAAGTAAGTGGAAATATATATGGCCATGATTGTTAGAATTCAGCACAAATAAGAATGACTAGTTCTAAACTTTGTGACCCAATCAAAGATCGAGAGAAGGGGTGGGTGGAGCATTTATTTATTCATAAAGAATTAAGTGTAAAATATGATGGATGGATTGGATTCTCATGAGAATAAATTGGCTATTTGCTTAAGAATACTTTAATGTCAGATGAACACATACCTTTGCAATGATCTGCAATTGCATGGAAGTGCATCATCATTTCCTCCATCCTGCAGAGAAGACGAGAGAGGATCTCCACTCTCTCAGGCATGTTTTGCTTCTTTGGCCTCGCTACAGTGTGATGGATGGGTCCCTTTTGCTTTGCTGAGACGCGGGGTAGCAGCTGAGCTTGCCTTCTCAGAAAAAGCAGCTGCCATGGTCCACCTTCCTCTTCTCCTTTTCTTCTCTTCCGCACTAAGCTTTTCCTTCTTCAGTGCGCAAATCACACATCAGCTTGGCATGTCTTGTGACATATGATATGTGCAGTCCTCCATCTATAAATGGCCTCCTCCCCCGCTCCTCCAAGCTTCTTATCACGGGCTCTCTCTTCTTCTGCGAGGTTGAAGGACCTCGCGGAAGTTGGAAGCCCTGACCATGGAGCTCCACTCGCATGTCACCGCCAAGAAGCTGTGGAGCTACCTACGGGTAGCCTTCTTCATGATGAGGAAGGGCTTCATCTCCAAGCGGAAGCTGTTGATGGACGTGAACCTGTTGATGAAGAGAGGGAAGCTCCTCGGCAAGTCCCTTGGTAGCCTCATGTTCCAGTTCCACCACCACCCTCGGACTGAGATCCCAACCTTTGCGCCATGCGAGTACGAGTTCTCGTGCAGCAACAGCCCTAACCCTGTTTTCTACCACGCCAAGCGCCGCCACAGCTACTTCCCCTGCCTGCATGCCGTCGTCGAGGAGGCCGACGACACCCCGCGGCGCGCCGCCGTGGACCTGCCGAGGATCGGGCAACGCACTTCGCTGTCGTCGCCCCTCTCCGTCCGGGTATCCAACTATTCATCGGAGGAGGAAGACGAACTGAGCCAAGATGAGGTGGACGACGAGGCGGAGGAGTTCATCAAGAGGTTCTACGAGCAACTACGGGCGCAGAGCCGTGTCGCGCTGCTCCAGTACCAGGAGGAGGAGTACCAGGAGATGCTTGCGAGAGGAGTATGATGATGGAGTTGTGATGCATTCATGGATCACGTCTCTACATACATATAATAAGACTTCGTCCTGCTTGATTCCATGTGTGATTCACGTCCAAACCTTCCTCCATTTCAGTCTGTGACTACCTATCCATGCATTGATATATATATAATGAATGATGAAGCGAGCTTCTACTGATATCATAGAATCGATATATAAACAATCGGACAAAGCAAGAGCGCAACACTAACTTGATGATAACACCGTGGAATGGTGTGTGGAATAGCCGATTGTTTTGGTTGTTCCGAAGAAATCAAAGAGAGTAATTTAATCTGCGAAGAAGGAAAACAATATAATCCTTGTCAAACCTTTCATCGATGATAATCAAAGATTCGAAGGAGTAATCGAGTTTAACTTTAAAAAAGTAGAAAGAAATATTAATATCTTTGCATAAAATCTTTTTTGTAAAGGTCTATCCAAGAAACTAATACTCCTATTATTCTTATAAATAAAGTTTTAAGTAGCAATCAAACCACAAACAACTAACAAAGGTTAATTGATAGGAATGGATTAATCATTCAAGAAATAATTACTTATATTTTGGACTAAAAATGCAGTTCATCCTCAATTTTTGTGCCACGAAGATGCAACTAATTCATGCATAGAATTTGGTTGCATCAATTTACCCAATGATTCAATCAAGTCGATGTTTGGTCCAATTCTGATAGATATGTAATAGTTCTACACATTGTGAAATGAAATAATAAGATTTGACTCTTAATGGCACATCAAATCATTAATCAAACTGGCAATACTCTCAGGCAACTCTAAATCAACATCAATAAAGATGAAAAGAGTCAGAATAGCCTATAATTGCGGCTTCATCATCCAAATAAATCAGATGGCAATGTCTGTGGCAAGTTGGCAACAAGGTTCGTCCATCAGATCGATCTTTATATCATCATCTTTTCGGCTTATCTGAAGCAAGAAAAAACAATTAGTCCGCTCCGCATGGATTACATGCGATTATTCGAAAAGAAAACATATAGTTAGCTGATCTAAGATGAGGAAAGAAGATTACCCGGGAAACATTAAGCAGAACTTTGTGTAGCTTTTACCACCAATTCCTCGGTGGTAGGACCTATGATCTCATTGGCACGCTTCAAAGGAAGGCAGTATATTCTTCCAATAGAATCCTGATGGAGAAGTAGAATATGAAGCAAGTGAATTTGACAAACCAATCAACAATTTCATATCATTTCTGAAATAGCAAGAAGCCAACATCCCATATGATTGACGTCAAACAGGTTATGATGCAGCTAGATCTTGCACCCAAGGTACTCTTCTCATTGATACATAGTAACTTTATTAATGGAGAGAGGTGGACTAAGTAGTACAGCAAAATTATTTGCCGCATAGACTAGCATTTGATTCTCGCTTATCAAATAAATCATTCTGATCTTGATAGACCAGTGAATCATATCATGTACTTACACTTTAGCAAAATATTGAAGACAACGGAGATGGCAGAGTGAACAGCTTGAGAATGCCTAGATAACATCCAAAAAAATTTATCACATGATTATGTATAACTATTTATCTATTACATTAGGAACAGCCCACATTGTCCATGAGCCACCAATGTCACATGGTTGTCGCTGCAACTTGTTAAGTTTTGTTTGTCTAGGTTATAAACACTTTTTTCTTTTAGAAATTATGTAATGCACATATACATGTTATGATGCAAAATTCAGATGATTTGAAGATACTTTTTTCAATCAAAAGATCATTCGAATGGTACTATAGAACCCAAGGTTAACAACCAATATAGGCCGACTTTGATAATTATTAGGCTCCATACCACTTGAGTGGGACCTAAGATCCACCTCAAACCAGAATATGGTCACACTGGATTAAATGCATGTCAAAACCTGAGTCAAGTCCTGCAGGAAGTCACTACCAAATCGACTTAAGCCTTGTTAAGTAATCCTATTCTGAATAGTAATAGGAGGTGAGGGGTAAGAGACTATAACTAAAAAATAGTATGTGCTTATAAGTTTATCAAGGATCGCAATCAAGTATTGTACCGGTCCCTGGCTGGATGGTACATACTGAATGGTACTAGTGTCCCAACACTATACTAACACATGGTACACGGTATGTACCAAAGAGTCAAAGAGGCCGAAGAAATAAAAGAGAAAGGAAGAAGTGAAGGCAGTGAATGAAGAGGAGGAAGAAGGAAGAAGAGGAGGCGGTGGAGGAAGAAAAAGAGCTAGAAGGAAGAGAAAAGAAGAAGAGGAGGAGGTTTAGAAAGATAAGGAGGAAGAGGAGCATGATTGTGGAGAGTTAGTCATGCCGTAGGCAGTGGCCGACAAGGGCTCATGCCATAGGGTTTTTTTTTAATATGGACCAGATTGACCGAAATGGGTCAGGTCCGTGTACAAGTTCATGCCTAGACTGGTAAATAGCGATCAATACCGAAAGGAGTTCCTTGTTTTCTATTCCTCTTCTCTCATTCTCTCCTCTCTTCTTCAATTTCTTTCTTCTTATCTCCTCTATACCATTTTCTCCTCTTTCTTTCCTCCACTCTCTATTGATGGATACCATCCTCCTTTGAAGAAAGAAGGGCCTTGAAAACAGGGCAAAATCGTTACAATACAAGTATTAGGTCAGTGTTCCCCAGAAACAAAAGCATCCAAATCCAATGATGCTGTCTATTTCTGTGGTTTTTTATTCTTCATTGAGCTGCAACACATTTTCTACCAAATTTCTCCAATCATGGAAAGATTCTTCTGCAGTTCTTCACCCACAAAGGAAAGATTATTCTGCAGTTCTTCACACACAAAAAATTTATAATAATAATGAGATCCTTTGATGAAAACTAAAACAATTTTACTATCATTGCATGTCCCGATTGCTATTGGAAGCGAAAAGAAATGTCAGTGCAAGTATTTTGTGTACATACTCTTGCAACAATTCCAAGTCTCTCTAACTTCTGGACTGCGTCTAGAACCTCGAAATTGCATTTCATTCCAAACTCTTCCTGAATGAGTTCTTCACACCGAAAATCAAGATCCTAAATACACATTTAGAAGGGAAACTGATGAAAGCTCAAATTGGTCCAACTTTGGCACTCAACAGAAAAAAGAAGATACAGAATACAAAATCTTTAAACAAACAGGACCTGAATTGTTGCCTTTCCCTGCTCCATCAAAATAAAATAAGAAATTATGACCTCCTTGACCTGAAAATATGAAGAAATTCTGTGATAAATGAAATAGAGCAAATGTTGTGCTGTTCAACAGAAAAAATTGATGATTCCTGCATGGATGATAGATAACTCTTTATGATAACTTACTTCCTGTTGGATTACATCATCACATAAGTGCAAAAGTGTGCCTCTCCCACTATCCAATTGTTTGTCATACATTGACTGTGTGATAAGATTCCGGTAAGTTTCCATGTTTTGTTGAAATCTGCAGTGTAACATTTAAACGTTAGCATAACAGCACTAAAAAATACATGAACTCAATAATTAATGAACTTAAAATCAACTTTTTGAATCGTCATCCTTAAATCCAAGGGAAGGTATTAACACACCGAAAGCATACATGAAAACTAGATTAATTTGACATCAAAGGAGTGATATATCTGCGAAGATGACTACAACTTTGAGAATTTGAGAGAAATGATTAAGTGTTACATGCAATAGGTTTAGATAAAGTTAAACAAAACGTGATTCCAGTTGCGGAAGCACAAAAATAATCAAGGTCACAAATTATGATATTATGAACAAGAAAATAATTAGAGCTCGAAATATTACAAGTTTAATTAAAAAGCCACGATAAGGTCATCCTTTTTTTTATTTCATTTACTATGCTAGCTAGATGATATAATCTTTCAAACTTCTTTCTGTCCATTACTGATCAATATCATCAGTAGATAAGCTGAAATAAAAAAAAAGATACAAGGATGGATAAAATAAAAAAATCGAGATAATCATATATACCAAAGAATTAATAATTTTGGCTTTCATATTTTACAATTTGAGGGGACAAGCCATGGTATAATGATAAGATTGCTCCTTTGTGCCCTGAAGATCAAGGTTCTTGTTACGGAAATCGTTGACCCTCCTTAGTCCCCATATTGATGGGAACCTCATGCACCGGATATACCCACTTTTCATATTTTACAATTTGACACTATCAAGTTAATGGGTCATGTTTTCCATCAGACCTGATAATCACAATTCATATCAAAATTGACATAAAACAACAGTCAGAGAACCAGAAAAGGGTACTGTAGATGAAAATGAAAGCACATAATAACATAGAGCCATCATTGTAGATGGAAATGAAACCACATAATAATCTAGAGTCATCATTGGGTTGGACCTCACATGATTCGTACTATGATATGATTATGAGCAATGTGTAGGACATACTGTGAAACCAGTGATTTAAAAAGTGCTAGGTGCCAAAAGACACCAAGGTCCAAAAACGCCCGAGACGCTAGGCGAAAAATATATAATATAATTAATATAATTATTTAAATAAAAAATATACTATTAAATTAAGAAAATCAGGTACAAAATCACAATGTCATATTAATAAAAAGTTTCAAAAATCAAAACAATAAAATTTTACATCAAATCTATTGAGTTGCTCTGTACACTTGCCATTTATTCTGAAACCTAACAATAATTTTAAATAAATAAAAATTAATAGTATTGAAATCAAAATAATATATTATTAATCTAATAAATAAAAATACTATTATTAGTATACAGTTAGCAGTATATTGTTAATATACTGTTAACAGTATAGTGAGAAGAGTGTGAGAAGACCGATGTTGCTAAGGCAACGACAGCGGTAGTTGGAGCGGGAGCGGCGAGCGGCGGTTGCAGCGGGAGCGGCGAACGATAGAGGGAGTGGGAGCAGGAGCTGCGAGCGGCAGCGGGAGTTGTGAGCGACAGCGGGAGCGGCAAGCGACGACAACAGCGACGAGCGATGATTGTGGCAGTGGCGAGAAGTCGGCGAGCAGCGATTGTGGCAGCGGCGAGTAGCGACAATGGCAGCGGCAGCAGAGAGCAGCGATAGCGGAGAAGAAATCTAGACGGCAAAATCGCGAGTGTTAGGGTTGGGGAAGTCGGGGAAATCGTGAGAGGGAGCCTATCGGTGATTTAGTTGGTTCGATTGAACCAACTAAAGCACCGGAGACCGAACCAGACGTAAAACACTAGTTCGGTCGCGTGGTTTAACCCGGACGCTCGCCCGAAGCGCCTAGCGCCTGAGCTCGGGCGAGCGCCTAGGCGACGCCTTGTTGAAGCGAGGCGCTTGGACATGAACTCGCCTCGCCCGAGCGCCTATTGAAATCACTGTGTGAAACCTCAATTTAATGCCACATCAACTTTGGAGGATGCATGTGAATATATTATGGGGTACTATCATTAGTATGAGCTTATCATATGATTTCAGGCCTATCAATCTAATGGAACATTTCTCTCATGGAGTTTGAGTCATGAAATTCATTGCAACCTAGTGTCAAGTGCTGCTTGGGACTGTAGCTTGTTCGGTGAATCCTCCTAGCTAGTCAAATCTACCATGGTGAATATAAGACTTGAAGGAAATTGGTATGATTTAATGGCCCAGAATGCTTTCTTCATAACAGAAAGATGCAACAAAAACATGCTCTACTAACAATGCAAATAACAAGAAAATTCATAAAACCTCATTAATAAACAAAAGGAGAAATTTGTTGAAGAATTGTAAAGGATGAAGCAATCAAGATGATATTCTGTTCTATTTACTTGAACCAGGTCTTACTCAAACCAACATAAGTAGAAACGACTTTGCACAAATTTCTATTTACTTGAAGGTCTTAGTATATAAGTATTAATGACTTCACACAAGAAAACTATTTGAGAAGTTTCAAGAAGTGCTTACGAAAAATAGACCTTAGCGCAATAGCCAACAACACCAGAAAGGATAGCTATAACAACCCATATATCTGCTTTAGGCAATTCAAGTGAACTAACAAGAGTAACCTGCAAAGAAATTCAAGCTACAATGATGAGATAGAAAAACACCAAATGAATTTAATTGATTTAGTTTAGACTTACAAGCCCAATTATGACAGAAACAAGAAACTTGACCCAGTCCATAGGAGTTAAACTTGGATTTTTCTTTTCAGGCTACAAATTCATACATTATATATCAAGTATCAGATCAAAAGGAAAATCTACTGGAAAGAACAAAATAATATCTATTTTTCCTTCTTTCAGAAGTTAAATATATGCTGACCAATACTAACTCCATATCAGCCATAGGGATATTTTTGAAGTGCTTAACAAATATTCCTCGGTCAATCTTGTTCTTGGTGCCAGCTCGCCTGTATATTTATCAACTATAGATACATGAGTAAGGGGTTAAACATCTAGTGTGCAAACAAGTTAAGTTTGATAACTTCTTGAAAATTTTCACTTTCACAGACATTCAGTATCATAATTTTACAATTAAGTACTTGAGAATTTACTGAAAGATCAAGTCTCAAACTTGTAAATAAAAATTCTAACATACCTATAGACAACAATCATCCTATCAAAAGTAGGCTCCTGTATCATAATCTTGCCAAACAAATTTCGCATGCTTTATGAACCAACGAGGGAAGCAAAAGAGGAAAGGTAGGAAATCAGTCTTCAAAACATGAAGTGAAGAAAAAAGGAAATTCAGACAAAACTTACAACCTCAATTCCATGTTTTCAATCCGGATACGTTCAACATATAGATCTTCTTCTTCTGTTTCAGGATTAAGTTCATCTGTTTTTTTGGGATCACTCTTTGGTTTTCTGCTTTGTCTTTTGGAAAAGAGCAGTTGTAGCCTGCACATATTATCAACAGTAGCTAGTTTTACTAATTAGATAAGAGAAGTATGAAAAAACAATAATAATCAAATACCTCGTCTTCTTGAGGAACCACAGCCATAGCCGAGAAATGATCATATCCAGTTTCTCCATTATAAAGTAATCTGTTGTTTGATCTATTCCAATGCCCCGACGAAAAATGACATACTTATAAAATTGCAACCATGTCAGAATGTGATGAAAAAAGGCATAAACAACTGTTACAACAGATACTAGTTCACCTCAATTATAAAAGAAGATTCCATGATACGTCTAAAATAAGAGTCCATATATGTTGAGAACAAAAGACTACAAGGAGATATTTAAAGCATACTCTTCTCGACTTACAAGGCAAATTATTAATCTTGTTGGATACATAAGCACAATCGGATATAATACGTAAGTTGGACAAACTCTCTTGGTTTTCCGCTTTAAGGACCGATTGATATGGAACGTTTTTGTTCCCAAGACTTCTTGTTAAGTCACCTTATGTTTCCAATCTTTCTAGACATTGAAATTTAAGTATCATAAATTATCCAAAAATATTGTTTTCTTTTGTGTCCCTACATCTCATTTTGCCTCCTTGCCACATTAAACAAGACACGCCTTGCTTGAATCTATCTCTAATGCTTTATATTCCAAACATCAACTCATTTTTAAGGACTAATTTAGCCAAAGAGCCTAATATAGTTTGATTTCATTTGGTTCAGCAGTTTGAATTAGAGAGTGAGAAACCTTAAACTATAGTCATTATTCTTTATTTTTCCTCTGCTTTTCCTTTTATGGATAGCTTGAAATTTTCTATAAATTTACAGCTTTCACTTGTCTTGTTACTCCTCCTCACTTTGCTCTCTATTGTTTACTTTTTTGGTACAAACGATTGATCAAAGAAGCTATTATACTACACACACAAGCCCAATCCACCAGCATGAGGTTAGCAACATATAAACGCCTAACCTAACTGGGAAAAGCCTAAGGCTAAACAAAAACCAAGAAACACATTTGATCTAAACCATAACTTGATACCCGTAAAGTGCAGAAATTACCTTCTGTTGTTAACTTTGTTATCTGGTCAAAATCAAATTGAAAAGCATCTTCTGTTCTTGTCCAGTCTCAAAAGTTTGATACATCAAAAAATACAAGTTTTCAATTTACAAGAACCTTAATATTGAGCATCACCTTTCAATATTCTCTATTGCATTATCAAAATATTGCTTCAATACTGTACTTAACCATTCTGTGATGTGTATTATAGGCCATTTCAGATATTACTTCAATACTGTGTTGCATTATCAAAATATTTCCGCTCTAGTCCATTTGCAATATAGGATTCCAGGATATGTAGATTTTACTCTATACATCCAAATTCTGATCATCTCATCATCCTACTATACCACATTACTATTAGCTGGTTGACAAATATGGTATGTCCACATGGACCCATATAAATTTTTGCAGACACATAGAGGAAAGGGAAAGAGCAGAAAGTGGATAACAGGAAAGAAAAGAGACGAAAGGAATATCTTCTTCTTTTTCCTTTATGTGAAAGAAGTAGGAACTATGACAACTTACTCTACTTTTGCCACTTCCTATTCTATTACAATACAGCCTGACCACAGACCATCTCCCATTAGGCGAGAGCACAGCCAGAGCCTATTTGGTCCACACAAAAATGAATTGGTTCAATATGGCTCCTCGATCTAGAAGACCACAACACACAAGAACCTGGTTCGGCATGGTACAAAGCTGGTCCAACTTGGTAAAGCTATTTTATTAAATATTCAATCTAATTTTTTTCCAAAATTTTCATTTCATTATCTAATCTTATTTGAGTACAAACATATAATATTCAATGTCTTCTCCCAACAAAAAAATTACTAATAAATTTCTATCACCAACTCCTTTTACCTTTATGACATATTTCTCAAAATCCATATTTATTGTAGAACTTAACCCATTTCTATACTCTCCTTTCTGTTTGTAGTAAAGTTTATATCTAGTGCTGTCAAAGTATCAATTTCCTTAAATTTTCATCCACTCAACTAGTTTCTCATGAACAGGGTTTCAGATACCAACTAGTTCGATACATATCAATCACTATTTTTATTGAATGATATCGAGCGATATGTATTGGTACACCGCTCCATATACCACAATCATACTAGTCTAATTAGTTACTGAAATCGGTATTGGAACAATATGTATTAAAAAATATGACATTAAATCTCCTAATCATCATATTCACTAATGCTAATATCTTTCCATAGTGCTATTATACTTCACACAGCTAATCTCATCCTATTATCTTGAAAGTGCAAGACCCCTGTCTTATTTTTGCACCAAATTCCTTCACCAATATAATTTGTTGCATATGAGCATATTTCTAGCCAATCCCCTTTGCTCTTTTCAGTATGTGAGTGGTATTTACGATAGGAAGGGTCCTACTAAGTAGTTAAAAATTGGAGGAGCAAAAATAGCTCTTCGTTGCTTTCATAAACATGTATCTATATGAACAGAACCAAACAATTAATCATACAATGTCATGAAATACCAAAGCCACACCATTATTACAAAGACTGTAATACAAATCCTAAGAGCATCAAGTTGTTGATGCGAAAAGCAAACAAAATTGAGAACAACCAGTTGAATTGTGCAACTGTACATAGTTTTGATCCCAAAAAAAGACTACTACTTATTACCTTATCTGAAAATTCTGGAAGGTTGTCATGAGGATGCTCTTTAAAATACTTTGATAAAATCCTTTTGTCAAGCTACATTAAAAAAAATTGTGAAATAAATTGGTGATCAAAACTGCAATCACAAAGAACGCTGTATATGCAAACAAAATTACACTTCTTTTTCTGAAGTACATATGCACTGACCTTGGATTCATCAACTTTGATTGGAAGGTTCAATAAGTACTGCCCATGGTGTGCAACATCAATCTCTTCATCAGTCACTATTTTAAAGTTGCTCTTTTCCATTACCTGCATTGCAATGAAAGGAAGGTAAACAGATTGTCATGAAATCATGGAGAACCAAAGGTTATCACTATCCAGAAAGCCTGATATGACGTTTGAATTATAAATGAATTCAGTACTATTTATGCAATTGTTCAAAGTCTACCATGGTGAATGACATCCACTTCATGGAATCAATTCTCTATTTCTTGTATGCCAAAAAAACTCATTTTTTATTTGAAATCACAGAGGAACGAAGAGAAAGAATATCAGTTTTCATGTCAAATCAGTAACAAATCACATGTCCTATTCACATATCCAAGAGATTTGTGCACAATTTTTTTTGTGAGCTGTGACAGAACTCATTCCAAAATATCGAGCGATAAGCTCATGCTATGTTATTCTCAAGTTGTAAGAGTCCACACAACCACCACGGAAAGCAATAGCTGAGAGAAAACTAACACCTTATAGCATCTCTAATACACTTCTAAATCAGCATGAAGTATCTAAAACATTGTAGTTCAATGTTTATCCAATACCTTTTTAGCATATGTTTGTGCTGATTTAGCACATCGAAATGTTGAAGACTCAAATGCTCAAAAATGCCATAATTGTATAATACAGCATGGTGGATTTGATCTGATATATATGTACCTAGATGTGATAAACATATTCATGAAAATGGAGCACATTGTAATATACAACAGCAGTAGTTAAAACTCAAGGTATAACCACAGAGATCCTATGAAAGATTCAATGCTAACTCACCTGAAAAAAATAGGTCAAGAAATTTTGTTCAAGAACATCAATCTCTTCAGGAGACAAGTTCTGTTGCTCCAATCTTTTAACACCATGAGCAGGATCAAATAGAGAATACAATTGCTGAAAAACAAAAATCATTTTGAATCAAAGAACATACTTCATCCAACAATAAGAAACTTCAGTTATCATCATGCATACACATACAATTTTCCAGTTCATGACAATGAAACAATAAAGAAAATTGCAAATTCATACCATTAGATCTTCAAATTGGAGAAGGTACCATGCTCTAATAGTATACTCAACCCTCTTACAGAGCTTCAAAAACTCAGTCCTGTCAGAATTTTGCTCTGCAAGAGAATAAGGAAACATGTAAAGGTAGTTAAGCCCACAGTAGGCATGAAGTAAATAAATAATATCGTTAGACTATGACATGCTGAGGTATGTACAGATTTATAAACCATGTCTTCACTTGTTTTGTCACATGTAGAATAAAACAGTAGAAGAAAAGTGAACTTAGCTGTACATCAACAAGAATCGGGCAATAATTTCAGATAGAAAACTTACACAATTTTGGCAAGTTTCTGAACTCAAGGTAAACACAGTTTTGGCAAGTTTCTGAACTTTAGTGTGACTTAGTTTATCTAATTAGGATCTTGCTCCTTTATTTTGACAAACCAATTTGGATGAAATATAATGATGGCTTGGTGGTAATTTTGGCACATAAGACATGTTTGAAGAAGTTTGTCAATTCCTATTCAAACATTAAAGGTAATATAACTTGGATTTATTCTATGTCTATTCTAGCTCTGACCATTATGCGCACCACAGGATTATTTGTTGTCTTAGAAGCTTCAACATAGGAGATATTATGAGGTGGCTTATGTAAGCTATTAACTCTAGATATAAAAGATAAACTCCTATCTGTAAACCCTCTAGTTCCAAGATAGAATACCTCTTAAAGTTGAGAGCAATTATAGAGAGAGCAACTTTCTCCTCTTCAAGGTATTGAAACATGGGACCTCCAACACATGGTAATAAATAAATGTTGGTCAAGTTAGAGGGAGAAATGTGTTGGGAAAGCAGAACTCAAAAAGACAATCTTTAATAATTTCTGATTAAACAAAATAGAATACATTCTTTAGTTTATGGATCATTATGAAACATGGATAGTTTATTTGTTGTATTTCTATCAGATATATCTCAAATAGAATACTTCTCAAACACATCCATTTTCTTAAATAGTTACTAAAATTTTGGATAGTCTTAGAATACTTGGGTAAACTTTGACAACAAAAATCTGTGTTTTCCTTGAATGTTAATATTTTTAATCTATTACTTTAAATCATTCATATGGTGTATGAATGACAAGCCTCAACACCATGATTGCTCCTGTGAGCTAGTTCTCTATGTTCAAGTTCTGGTGTCGAACCCTTTGCTTGCAAGGATAAGGTTACATACGTTGATCCTCCCACCTCCCAGATCCTGCAACAGTGAGAATCTTATGCATTGAGCTACAATTTTTTATATTAAGAATCGTATTGTTATTGTTGAAATTTAAAAAATTGACATACATACTGTAGTTCTTGCTATTCTTTCTGTATTCTTAGAGTAAATGTGACTAGAAATAATTTCTTTCACCATGAGTTAGTTACGGATGCTGGTTAATTACTTGTTATGATTTATAATAATATTTAACTATATAGTCTAACACTATAAATTCATGTCAAGTTTTTTCATATATGATATTGTACACTTATTTTTTATTTTTTCATATCCTTGGCCTATAATATCCTACGATCTCAAAGATTTGGACATATTAGTGTATTCTTATCATGTTGCATCAGTATTCCAATTTAACAGGCATAATAAGGTGAATTTGTTGCTTTTCATCATTATTTCCATCAAATATAACTCCACCTTGAATCTAGTACTTCACACCAGATCGATAAATAACATGTTTTAACGCTCAAAGAAGCAAGTTAATTTAGCTTCTTAATATGAGGACTCAAGACTAATGTTTCAGCACATACTGTTAGTTCCATTAAATTACATATATATTATACTTAAATATGTTTGTATGGCTCATATGCCAGCATGCATAAAAGCTTATAATCGAAGTAATGCATGTTAAAACCATATATAGGGTATGTTCTAACACTTGTATAACAACTTTAGGAAATGGAAGTAAAAAGTTTTAAGAGTTTAGTTGGTTGATCATGCTTATGTGGCCCAGTAACTATTTAACACCACCATACAGTTTTCAGTTTCCTAGAACCCCATGGAGATTGATTGAAAATCACTATATATCTAAACATGCCTTTCACAATGGTAGAGTTGAACCAGTTATCATCATGGACAACCGAATGCAGTAAAAATAACCTAAATCATGTTGCCATAATTTGAGAAAGGTCAACCTACACATTCTAAGTTCCATATTACAAGGAGATGAGAAAAAATTATAAAAGGTCTGTTGATTACAAATGATTCATAATATTCACAAACATACTTAAGAAAATTCCAGAGCAGAACAGAAACACCAAAGGTACTAAGAATGGAGCTTCCGTTTAAATTTTCAGCCAATTTATTAGAAAACTCAAAAAGCTGCAGCACTGGTCAAACTCATGTGGTTTCTGATCAATTTCATGATGAGGCACAGGGCGCTTCAAATCTGTGTCAACCGAACCACATCAGTTTCAGCAAAGAGACGAATGTTAAAAATCGATGAGAACTAGTTAGGCTAATTGTTCCAATGACCCTTAGAAGAGATCGGATCCATTCGTTGACCAATAAAAACAAGGGTTTTTAAGCTGCATACGAGGTAAAGGGCAAAAAAAGTAGGAAGGCGTTAATAGCTATCGCAGACATGCTACCAAAGCAACAACTCCTATACATCTTTATTGTTCCTATTCTGGTGCTTGCCATCCATCTATTATCAAAATCATACACTGATGCGTTTGTTCCTATCCCATCTATGAGCATTTCAGAGTAATGAAGCTCTCTCATCAAGCAGTTATGCATTTTGTCGCAGATACAGACATATCATATCAATCATCAAACCAAAACAATTACTGCAAACACTAGAAGTTCCAATAACTCAAACGACACCGAAGAAAAGGAGCGGAAGTATAAAAAGGCCAAAGATTGTTAAGGATGAGAGGGCAATGGGGCACCAATGAGATCAGCGAGCTTCATGACGAGCTTGGGCTTGAGGATGGGAATGACGGACTCGCGCTCCAACCGGATCACGTCATCGTTGCTGCTCCGCCTGCGTTCCTCCGTGCCTCCTCCTCTTCCTTCCATTTGGACAAGAGAGCTCGATGGAACAGCGAGAATTGAGTTCGAACGCTAGCGTTTCGGCTTTTGGGGATCCGCCGAAGAGACAACGATCTGTCGGATGTTAATGGTAGTGGAAACGATGGGAGAGTTACCGCACCGACGACGTAGGTAACGGGAACTGTTGAGGGTTGCCATTTAGGTCAGTCTTTCATTCGAGCGAGCGACTCACGTGATCCGTTCACGATGACATTGGATCCGAACGCAGGTAACGTTGCCGTTAACAGTTATTAAAAAAATTATTTATTAAAAAAAGATAAAAATATCTATAATATAATAAATATTTTATTTAAAAAATCTTTACTATTTATCAGATTAATTATATATTAACCTCAATAATTAACTATCCTTAGCATCTCGATCTTTACACTTTAAAAAATTATATTAAAATTTTTATATTTATAAAAATAAAATATTTAATCTTTTTTTTTCTTACGTCGTCGATTCTACTAACAGAAATACCATACGTGCTCAGTGATAAATCAAAATGAAATAGAGTCAACACCAGCTAAATGATAAACTCTGTAATAATTTTGTCGATAACACGAGAAAAAATGAAGTTAAATATTTTCTTGAAAGTAAGAAATGAGATATTAAATGAAGCTAATTAGGACAATCCATAATTAGTCCACTTTTATCCCATAGCCTCCTAATGAATTTTTAGTTGATATACCCTTTTTTTATTAATATGTTGATTGTCTCTGCCTCTACTCATAAAAGAGTTTTTAAAGAGATCTAATTTTAATTAGAATTAATTGCAAGGAGATATACATACAAGTTATTTTTAAAATATGTATATAATATTGAACTAAAATTTAAGAAAATAAATATAAAAATAACTAACTAACTAACTATATATATATGTAATTTACTTTCCAGAATATTCTGAATATCTTAATCGTTTAAATAAGGGACATTAGTGTAATGAAGATTAATATGATTTGATAACAATAAAAAAACATCTTTTAGTTTAAGTCATGTAAAATATGCAACAAGTTACTTTATATTACTTGTGCAATGAACCAAGGTCTGTCATATCGAAGCGTACCACCCGGTACGGGTGGTACGTACTGGTCCGACATGTTACCAGTATGCGGACCGTCCGGTACCGCTACAGTAGTATACTATAGCACTGCTACAATATGAAAAAAATATAAAATTACTCGGTACATTAGGGTGTACCGCTCGGTACACCTCGGCATACCGATCGATACACCCGTACCGTATCGAGCCCGGGTCGAAACTCCGATACGATACGGTACGATGGACCTTGCAATGAACATAAATAAACATGTTGGTTTTTCTTTTTTTATTGTGCTGATCTCATTTTTATTCTCTTCCATTTGTGTTTCTCTTAATATTGAAGTAGTGCGTGGTGTGAGATTACAGGTTCTAATAATTTTCTTTTTCTATATTGCATTGTGTACAAGACCTCCCAGATTGGAATTTATGACCTATTACCTGTGCAGTAGTAATAACTCCAAAAATATGTACACAAGTAATGGATGCAAACAGCAAGCAAATGAACAGTTAATAATGTTGCTACTAAGCACAATGGTGTCAATGATCTAATAATAAAAGTTATCATTGTTATATACCAAATAACAATATGCAAATATTATAGTCAAATCTTGGCCACCTGCAGCTCATTCATGGTTTCATTTTCAAGCTACATTAGCAACTTAAGTTTGGGGTTTCCTATCACCTTCAAAATGACACAATTTAGCCCCCTAATTTCTTAGAAAGTTCATGAATACAATAAGATAAAGAAAAAGATGTATCCGGAAGTTCAAACCAATACAAGCCTACCCTTATTTATAAACATTAAAGAACAAGAGCAATATAATAGTATTACATCATATTAATCAGCAACTTCATGAATTGAAGGAATTGAATACATTACGGGATACATACACATCTTGAAGGCTTATAATCCTAGGAATCAAGCAAATCTACATAGAAGTTCCTAGAATAGCTTTTCAAATGAAAATATTCAACTTTTGTGGGATTTAGAATCAGTTAACACCATTTAAGATCATATACATGGGGTCCATGAAACAATGTTTGAAAAAAGTAATACTCATCCTCAGACTGACTTACAGAGGATCAATTGGATGAGTTTTGCCTACAAGAGCATATGGCTAAAACTCAGTTTCATTTTCTGAATTATGACGATGTACAAAGACAACAACAATGTTCTTAACCTGCAGAGTGTTGTAAGGAGCAGCAGCACAATCAATTCCCAGGAAGAATTCTGCATGAGTGCTATGCAAAAAAGAATAGACAAGGATCAAAACTAAGTGAGAGGCAAAAAATTCCTAAATTCTTCTACCAATATATTTTACTCAACTCATACTTGGATGAATATGGAAATACAAAAACTAAGAACATCAAGCCAGATTGCTAGAGTGAAACTGCAAGAAACAGAGGTTCTTCACAGTATTTCAAATTTATTATTTCATAGCAACACTTCTAGAACTTAGAATCCTTCATTTAAAGCTTCATCATTGCAACTGCAATTTTTTTCCTCTGAATAGAATCATGATAGAATCATGTGTAATGACTAAAACCATTCCTTCATAACCTATTGCGCAATCAGTAGACCAGAAGGTATGCATAAGAAATCCAATAGGAGACAAAGACCATGAACCTTCTCATAGCTTTGCAATCATTTGACTCATCAGGCAAATGCAATGATCTTTACTTATGCAACATAAAACACTGCAGCTGATGTACTCTCGATGGTGTTCAATGGGATGGTGATTGCTTCCCATTATGACTTGTTGGTAGTAAAGCTACAATTCTTTGGCTATGACTTCCACTATAGAGAAACCTTGGAGGTTAAATGTCGGCCAAAATCACATGAACCTTGCCCCCACCGGTGGAATTAGTTCCTTGATCACATGAGCTAAGAAACATAATCAACAAGTTAAACCTTCCCATCAGTCAATGCATAGTATTTTCAGCAGTCACAGCATCAGGGCACCCTAAAGAAACATGACCATTAGCAACAGGGACTTTAAATTCATGGCAAAAACAAGCAAATTGTAAGAGAAAGGTTCATATCAGCTTACAAAGATCAGTACCTTTTCTTCCACTGCAATTACACCACTTTCTTTTCCCATTTTGCAGTATTTAGCACCTGCTTATCAGTTTGCTTGCCTTAGTTGTATCTAAAGTATCTCTTCGAAAAGAAATGTTGTATCTGAACTTCTGAAGTATATATAATGCAGTAATATTTCCAATTATAAGATTACATCCCACACCAAAACATAGTTCACCAGTAAATTAAATCTGTTCCAATGAACTTCAAATGTTTAAACCAATGATAAATGAGCAGAATTAGAAAATTTGCAGAGGCTTACTAAATCCGATGCCGAAAGTAACATCCACATAACCAACAATACAATCTGATAGGAATAAGAAACAAAACATCATGAAACTGGCACAATTCCTTATTGCTACAATTTACAAAATAAGAAAAAAAAATCTTGAAACTGGCAAATATTGTAGGAACAGGTTCCAAGCCCGGTGATATAAGGTGCAGATCCTCATGTAACAAACAAAAGATCCTTCAACTAAAATTACTAGTACTAAAAAAAGTCATAGCCAAGCTCCAACAACTATAAGACACCATTACCACAGCTCAGATAAATTTATAGATGCAGTCAACAGAAAAGACATGAAAGAAGTATGGGAAATCCAATATCACCATCAACCCTCTCTATTATGAGACTCTGCCCCAGCTCCTGGCCATTAGATTCAGAAAGTAGCAAGCAAATAATGAGAGTGGCAAAGACCCAGATCCCCTTTTCCATCAAGGGACAGAGGCAGATGGGTGTAAGAGAATAAGATCAAAAGAAAAGAAGGATGGTGGACCTCTTACTCTAAACAGGAGAGAGATTCATGAGAGCGTAGCAGTTGGTCTGTTCAACCAAGAGGTTGCTTTCAAGGAAAAGACAGTGAAGATGCTTGGTAGAGGGCAAGCCCTGTTTCTGTGCCTGGGACGTCAAACCCAAGAGGATGGTAGGCAATCTGTGGGCGGTGTGTTATCCAAACCCCTCCTCTTCCCCTCTCCCCACATCCCCCTTTCCTCCATCACATACGCTTGCTGCATATTCTTCTTCTAATGTGGTGAGTTCTAATCTCCATAAGGCTGCAGTCATCATCATCATTGATAAAAAAATAATTAGAGAAAATCATAATTGTAGCACAAGGATGCATGATTCCACAGCATCAAAAAATATCATAAAAAGGTTCCCAACAAATATCACCAAAAAATGTTACTTAAAACACATTAAAATATCAAAGAAAAATAATATCGATCCTCAAGGCTCAAGATCAAGAACAACCCTCACTCAAACTCTGTCATACCAATTGAGGACCCGTCCGAAGCCCTAGCAATGCAAACTTACGAATTATAATAATCAGCGGAGCATTTAATTAGCTTAGATGGAGATATAAAAAACATAAAAATAAGAAGGAACTCATGAACAAAATACATCTGATGAATCTAATAATTCGAATAATTGGACTGACAATTAACACAAACAAACTTTGAAGTTATCAATTGAGGTCAGGGTTTTATTCAGGGTTTTATTTGGGCAGTGAAATTACAGGTTCATGAAACAGGGATGTAAGTACGACAGAATTATATCGATTTGCATTGAGATTGAGTGAACCGATTCGAGCGCATCCCTCCTTCCCTACCTCGTCTTCCTCCGCTCTTCCCTTGTAATATCTTCTCTTCCGCATCTTCCGTCTCTTTTTTCTTTTTCCTCCTCTCCTCTGCCTCTTCCATTTCCTCCGCCATCACCTTCTCCCTTTGAGAACGAGAGACGACGACGGGCGACGGAGGCGTCCATTCGCAAAGGAGAGTAGAGAAGAAAGAAGTGGTACGGATCGGATCGGATCGATCCGACCCGATTCCGTTAGTTTTGGGATCCACATTCCAACCCACCGACACAAGCACATACTTGTCCATTAATTAATTATTTAATTATATATATATATATGAATTATCTAATAATATTTATAGAGGTTTTTCAACAATAAAAAAAAGGACCATACATTATTTCATAGAACCCACACGGATTTCGTGTTTCTTCCCCACCAGCAAGCCACATAAAATGAAGACAATACAGGATCTGCAATTATCGAAAGAAGAGAGCATCATTGTGTGCAGTGAAAGTAGAACTACCACAGCAACATGCACTCGTAAGTCCAAGCAACTCACCATGGGAGACAGGGAGTACTGATTGACAAGCCATCCATGTGCGTCTTCTTCCACGTTACAAACCTTTTGCTCGGCCAAAGAACGGTGGCCATGCTCTCCCATGGAAGATTCTACCGAGACAAAAGAGATGGAAGCGCATGCTGGCCTGTGTCCCACACCGCTTCAACTCTTCCAGACAGTAAGTAAGCAGGATGCAAAAGTCAAAATAAACCAGCATTATAGTCAAAGAAAGCGTCCGGGGATAAGTAAGCTCTATCTACTTAAGATGAACTACATGTCTAATGAACAGTGGTGGATGATATTATACATCGAAGTTGCTACGGGTGGGGTTGACGTGATCTTATCCGTGGGCCGAGAGAATCTGAAGATGAATGATGACTGTTGTTGGTGGTGCAGCTGTTGTTGCCGGGGAAAAGAATACTTGCCGCTGGCTCTGGAGAAAAAGTAATGGCGTATGATTCAAAGACTAACCCGACGTAGGGTTACTTGAACCAGCGGCAGCGGTTCAGGAAGGAGCGCATTGGCGAGATGACCCACCATTTGGAAGAATCAAAGAGGAGGTGACTTTTGAGTGTGGTCATGGGCATCTGCCTTCTGGAAGTGACGCGGATGGAATTGATGCGAGTCGATTTAAGAGAGAGAGGAGGATAAGGTGGAAGAGCGAGGTCGTAGTTCCACCGTCGGAGCACAGAGCTGTGAGTGCTGCGCCTGAGGAGGGCTGCACGGCGTCGCCATCATGAAGTTCTTGTTCCAGTGCCCGTGCTGCTCCTGCTTCTGCTTCATGAAGACGAAGAAGAGCAGCAAGCCCAAGGAGAAGGAAGCCAAGGGAGACTGACAGAGAGAGGCGTGGATCCACGGACGCCAATCTCTGAATCGTACGTGTCTGATCTAATAAGTGCCGCAGTGCCTGTTTGTAATCTCTTCCTCTCAGTTTTGATGCAGCAAAGCTGTCAGTAACCAGCTTTTGCCTCTCTCTCTCTCTCTCTCTCTGTTTGTGTTTGTAGAATCTCTCTCTCTCTCTGTCTCTCTCTCTCTCTCTTTTGCTGTTTCACTGACACCAGTCAGTGCTGGAAAGCTGCAGCAATGTGATCTAAACTATGAATTAAAATCCAACACAAATAATAAGAGAAATGGTGGCAATAAAGCTTGTGGTGCACCAGCAAGTAGACAACAACATATTCCTAAAGCATGTAGACAAGTAGTAGTTCTCTACCCATGTCAAGGCTTATTAATTATATTTATCTCATGGATAATTTTGTAGAAAAATGTGTGCCTAATAATTCTGTATATTGTCTAATTACTTTCTGATGATTTATCTCATCTTTTAGGGCGAATTCAGTACCACATTAATTTGATAATATATTATTTATTTATGATGTTTTCTAAGATAATATTATTTCATGATAATACATAAGATAACATGACATTTACATGTATATATGTGTATGGTAATGAGAAGGATCGATGTATTTAACTTTATCCTCACATGATATTGATCTATAACTTTTATGTTTCTTTTTTTGGTTGCTGCATAGCATACATAGCATGTCAACTTTATGGTTAATGTAATAATACTCTTCATGGATGTGCTGTAACACTACCTTGTGAATGACTTGCATTGATGGACTTTCCATACTAGAAGACGCAGGAGACATATGGTCATGACATATCGTAGCACATGACATGCACATTCATTGCATAAGTGTTGTGACATCACATCAGATGAGGGACTTTGTCTGACATTTTAATTGGATGGAGTTCCTTTTGCAAAAGCTACTTTGTATACAACAAATAGAGAGAGAAAAATTATCATATTAATTTAATTATGATAATTGATACAGAAATTGATTTCTTCATCTTACAAATTTTCTCTAAAAGAGCTGTTTAAATCTGAAAATTACTATTCCCAATAGGAAAAATAACTTAAGTAGTATACATATGATAAACCCAAAAGTACATGAATGTTGCTAGTAAACATTCCTAGTTTGATGCTCCTAAGATAATTTGGCCTCAATTACAATAGAAATAAGTTTTAAATTCTACTCCAAAATAGCAAAATTGTTGAAACTCCATTAGAGTTGGGACTAATTCCATCTCCACTCCGATATAAAATCCTATGCAGCTCGATTAGTACTCAGATTATCCGACTCCATTAGAGTTGGGACTAATTCCATCTCCTCTCCAATATAAAATCCTTTTTTTTTCTTTACGAAAGATAAATGATGAAGATAGGATTCGAACCCAAAATTTTATACTAATCAGCCCATCATATTGAGTTAGGAATTGGACAATAATTGATGTTTATTGTTCTTTACATAAACAACTTTAGTATATAGTGTTGGTGGCAAAAGTAACAATTATTTTTGTCGAATAATGATGATTAGTTGTATATTAACTCCAACTTTCCACAAATTGCTTTGAGAATCGCACTCCTCTAAATAACTTCATCAGCATACATAGCATGTCAACTTTATGGTTAATGTAATAATACTCTTCATGGATGTGCTGTAACACTACCTTGTGAATGACTTGCATTGATGGACTTTCCATACTAGAAGACGCAGGAGACATATGGTCATGACATATCGTAGCACATGACATGCACATTCATTGCATAAGTGTTGTGACATCACATCAGATGAGGGACTTTGTCTGACATTTTAATTGGATGGAGTTCCTTTTGCAAAAGCTACTTTGTATACAACAAATAGAGAGAGAAAAATTATCATATTAATTTAATTATGATAATTGATACAGAAATTGATTTCTTCATCTTACAAATTTTCTCTAAAAGAGCTGTTTAAATCTGAAAATTACTATTCCCAATAGGAAAAATAACTTAAGTAGTATACATATGATAAACCCAAAAGTACATGAATGTTGCTAGTAAACATTCCTAGTTTGATGCTCCTAAGATAATTTGGCCTCAATTACAATAGAACTAAGTTTTAAATGCTACTCCAAAATAACAAAATTGTTGAAACTCCATTAGAGTTGGGACTAATTCCATCTCCTCTCCAATATAAAATCCTTTTTTTTTCTTTACGAAAGATAAATGATGAAGATAGGATTCGAACCCAAAATTTTATACTAATCAGCCCATCATATTGAGTTAGGAATTGGACAATAATTGATGTTTATTGTTCTTTACATAAATATCAGAGCCAAAAATAATTAATTTTCAATTTACACAGAAATATTTATAATGTAATTTTAGTATATAGTGTTGGTGGCAAAAGTAACAATTATTTTTGTCGAATAATGATGATTAGTTGTATATTAACTCCAACTTTCCACAAATTGCTTTGATAATCGCACTCCTCTAAATAACTTCTTCAACACTCCATTTCACCATTTTCTTATCACCTCAACCTTCTAATTTTGATTAAAAAATAAAAATCGAAAAAATGGGAAATGATACCTACCTTTTCCATTCTTAAATCCTGATCAAGGTAAAATACACATTTAAACCATAAATCTGCTTTTAATCTTCTGAACAATTCATATGTGGATGGGCATATTATCCACTATTGTCAAACAAGCTAGCTTTTGGGCTCCTCAATGCCTGATTCTTTTGTGAAATGATCACAAACAAAGAATGACAAAAGAATGAAATCTTATGACTGAGAGTTGTATGTTGGACAAGTATGAGGCAGTAGGACATGGAATCAGTGAAGTAGGAAGGAGGAGAAGCATGCAGAAGCCAATGAGGCTTTCACTGCACTGTAGACATGTGATTCCTGCATGCCTGGGACTTGCATGATGCACTTCTCCAGGCTAATGCTGTACTTGAGGTAAACAATCTTCTATTTGCCATGATGATCACAATGTCAGAGAAGAAGAAGAAGAAGAAGAAGAAGAAGGGAAAAAAAAAAGTGTTTCCTATACACTTCTGCTGTAATGCAGGGTGATGAGATGGTCAGTGATGGATGCCGATTCAGGAGGCAGCAGGACTGTTGCTTCTGTAGAACACCATACTTGGTCTCTGACTTGGTGCAGTGTCATCGGAGGAGGAATTTGCTGGCCTCTACAGGAAAGCTGCACCTGATTCATGGGTGGATGTGTTAGAAATCAATGGGTGATCAGGAAGTGTAAGCACAGACGTTTTCATTCCAAGTCATAGACAGCATAGAGGAACCTATGTGCATGACCAACATGGAAATGCCATCTCCCCTCACTCGACCCACCTAACGTGACCCATGTCTACCTCATGTCACTTTCCCTCCCCTTATCGTAGAAGCAAAACCAAGTCAACAAGAATCCATCCGCCACCACCACCATTGTGGCCATGGAAAAGCCAAGCCTACCAATAGACTAGAGGCATGATGGGAGCAGCGATAGGTGCCTTGTTTTCAGGCCCTCTCAGGGATGATGGTGCATGGCCAAGCTTTTGGCATGGCTGTCACAAAGCATGATGGCTAAGGAGTCGTACCAACATGGAAAGTTGTGGCCCTCCCATCTCTTGCCATTGTTGTTTGATGCTTTCCCTTTCACCTACCTCATCAGGCTGCGATCAAAAGAATCTGCCGGACGCACGCATGGCCTTCCTCCATTGGCCTGTGTTGTTGTGATCCCACCAATCCTAAATACTCTCACTTTTATTGCCACCCAAAGTGTTCATAATTTTATGTCCACAGAGATATCTGTGCCCAGAGTTGGTGATTTTGGTACAGTTTTAACTCAACCAATCAATAGATTTTAAGCATTATTCTGACTATATCTTTTCTCATGTGTTGTTTGGAAGCATAGACACAGGTGAGAAGGTTCATCTGCTATTGTTATTTCCATCGACATCCTACTAGGGTTGACCATGGAATCAAATTAGATGTTATTTCCGTGCTCTTCCCTTAACGAGCACCTGCACTCAACTCAATTCTTTAGGCCAATGAGGAATGCAGTTGATGTGATATGTCAGGAAGCATGTCGAATTGTAGATCTACAGTTGACCTTGGAAATTATCTACAGCCACATGGTGAGCGTATCTCATACGCTAAGGGAATGACGCTCATGTCGTAAGATTCCTTAGTCACCTCATGGAACAACAAAGAAACTAAGAAATGGGTGTTGTGTGAAGGTACGTAATATGCGTCAAATCATTAGGTCATCCAAAGCATCTCCTCGAACTTGAAGCTGGTTCCTATAGTTCAGTAAGTTATCATTCATAATGAGAGTGTGGAGGTGTTCTTGGTCATTACAAAATAATAATGAGTAATCACTCTAGAGGTTGATGGTATAGAGTCGATGAGATGAAGAACAGAAATTTTGTTGGTGTAGAAGAATGACAATTTAACAAAGAAAAGAATCGAGGAAAAAAGGAAAAGGACTTTACAGCTGAAAGCTGAGTACTGTAGAACTGTAGAGAGATGGCAAGTTATAACTTCTACATTAATTGTTGACAGAGAGCTATCTGGTATTAATGGGAAAAAGCCATGAAGGACTGCAACATGAGATATTGGTACTAAGATAGAAAGCATTTCAATACCTAAAAACAACTATCTTTTGCACAAGATCATGTAAAAACTACAACATTGCTATATTCTTCTAGTCATCATCTTGTAATGTGATCTTATGGTCCTCTTCTCGTGAATGTAACTACTCAATCTCACAATCAAAAAGCTTATGGCATAAACATTTTCCTATGGTTATATAGATACGATGACAATCCATTCGACTAAGTTAGTGTTAAACAATGATCTGGGAGCCTAGTTAGCTGTGTAGTCCATCTAGTGATGTAACTTCAGATACAAATTCGACTAAGTTAGTGTTAAACAATGATCTGGTAGCCTAGTTAGTTGTGTAGTCCATCTAGTAATGTAACTTCAGATATAGAGCCTGTGGTATGTACATTTTAGCTCTGTGGTTCCTGTCATGATTCCAGAACCAAATGATGAAGACACCACACTCATCTATCTTGATTGACACAGCCGCAGAGGAGGATGCGTATGATAGTTTGTGGTTCTTCTATGAGCTAGTGCAGGCATGCATCTCATGTCCAAAATATGATCACAGAATACCCCAAAGCAAGTAGCAATCATTTAGACATTGAGAAGCTAAAAAGCAAATAAAGCGTGGAGGGTGTCTTTTGAGTACCTCAGATTCATCCTCCAAACCCAGCTTATTGGCCAAGTACTTCAACAGTATCCTCGCAGTCATCCTCCCGTCCCTACCAGAACAACTCCTTTCAATTCGAGACCATAAGAAAGGAGGAAGACAGAGAGAGATAAGCAAAATGTAAGCATCAGTACTTTATCCTCAAGTAGCTCTTGGGTATCTGCGGTAGCAATGGTTCCTTTGTTCTGCGTTAACAGCATTACAAGTGCAACCATGATCAAAGTTGTCATAAAATAAAAAGATATGGTCAGATGAAGTAGATGATGTCTAGTTCTGATCGTGCAATCAAAGTACTCTAACTCACTGATTCTGCGCCGCTTTGAGCAGCAGCCACATCCCCGCCTGAGGCCTCGGTGGCGGGTTGACCACCCTGATGTGGCTGCCGATTGCTAGAGATGGTCTCGAGAAGTCCGATGGTTGCATACCCCAGCGTGACGGCATTGGCGGTGGAGCCATGGTCGCACCACTTGCGGTTGGACGTGGACTCCAAAACCACCATGGGTGGTGGCCAAGACTTGCCGTCAACGCCGGGCGCGACGGTGCCAACCTCGTCAAGCCAGGAGGAGGTTGCGGTTGCGGCCGCTCGCCCGTTCCACTGCTAGTGCCAGCAGCCGGATCTCCCGGAGCGACGCCGGCCCGGGAAGCACCGGTGCCAAGCTGAAGCCATCCTTGGTAGCTCTCGGCAGCTTCTCCAGATGCAGCCCTCACCTGGTCATTGCTGCCAGTATTTGAAGCGGCCTTTTCGGCCATTAGGTCGGATCTTTCGCAGAGCTGAAGTCCTGTTTGATCGAAGAAGCTCCCATAGCTATCGCAGTGTCTCCGGAGGAGGTTCCGAGCCGGGGCCATCATGTCATAGTGATCCACGGTGCTTCATCAACCCTTTGATCCTTCATGTAGGTGCCGAAGGTGCCGACAACCCAAATTTAATCACCAAGGAAATAGTATTGTAGAAGATTTGTAGGTCATGAAGGTGGAGCTGTTAATTAGCAGCGTTGGGTGCTCTAAGGAGAAGAAGAAAGAAGCAGTCATGGGGACAAGAGATTTAAGAGGGAGGTAAAGACCACCACCTCCTGCTTTTTTCCCTCCCCTTGGGACCTAGAAGAAGATTGAGGACTTGAAGACCTCACTTTCCTTTCAAGTCCATGAGTTACAGTTGAGAGAGAGAGAGATAGAGAGAGAGAGAGAGAGAGAGAGAGATAGAGAGAGAGATGTTCAAATGGTTTGATATAGGAATCTGAAAATAAGAGAAGTTTGTGTGCACATAAAAATACAGTTCACAATATTCATATGAGAAGTCCACTTTAGATGGCATAAACATGAAACACAATATTATTTTGTAGAGAATAGAAAGAAAAAAAGTATTAGCTATTATTTATATATGTGATATATTATTAGAGGTTGAGAGAGAAGTATGCTTGCTGTGGGGTTTTAATATGGAACCCACTGTTGAGTAAAAATCAACTTTGGTGGTTGGGGAGTTTAGATGGCAATTGTTTGATTTAATTCTCAACTAACAAATTATTAGCTTAAATGATCAGCTTCTTTCATTCCTAATAAAAGAGATCTCTTCCTTGCAAAGAAATCATTCATCATATTTTGGCCAATTAGTAAACCTAAAATATATAAATTAGAATGTTACAGTGAACTACTAAGGAATCCCAATTCTTCTGTAACATGGATTAATATTACATGTTGCATATGCAATAATGTTATGTTGGAAATTGCATTTCTAGATAATACAAAGTTGCATATGAATTAAAACCTGCAACATGTAATAATACTTTAATAGAATAAAAATAAAAATATAGTGCATCATATTCCATAAATCCTGGCAAAAATATTGGATGATTCTCAACATTTTTCTTTATTAATGTTTATAAAATATGCCTAAATTCATAAAGGACTTTTATAGTTCTAATTAATGTTCACGTTTAGGCTTAGTCAACATTAAATTCATAAAGGACTCAATCTTTCTCTTCTCATGCTGCAATGCACTTTATAAGTCCTAAAATAATCCAAAAGGTTCATAACTTATCTTCATCACATTTATATTAATAATTAAGGATTAATTAAAGATTATCTATGTAATTAACTATCTTTCGATTCCTATATCTTCAAAGATTACATTATTATTTTTATATTTATGAAAGTGAAATATTAATATCGGAGTTAAAAAGATAATTTCATATGATTAAAAATAAAAAAATATTAAAATAATGAGATTAAATATTTTATCTTCGTAAATATAAAGATCTCAATCTGAAATGGCATCCCTATGCGTGCCAAAAAAAATTCTTAACTATATATGTACATTAATCAAGAAATATTGAAACTAAATGATAAATAGAAAACTTCAATGTATATATATTCTCGATATTTAAATATTTTAATGTTGAATGTTATGCATAAGAAAAGGCTTTTATGGAGAAGATCAACATCTAATGTTACTTATTGGCATTAAATCAACATCTAAAGTCAGCAAATATAGTTAGCATTTCTAATGCGTAATTAATGTTTGAAATATACAGTATATACTTTTTCCATCAATTATTTCAGTTGTTTAGGTGGACCAACTCACACTCGGAAACTTTTCAAGGTGACGTGGGAGACACATCTGCAGGGGTCCCACACATAGATTCTGTGAGAATTAAGCCACAGAACCTCTTATCCAGTCGATATGCATCGATAAATCTTATATGGTGCTGATAATGCCGTCATTGTCTTAGGATAACGTTTTGTCACAGACCTAACTCGACTTCCGTGGAGTCGATGAATTAGAAAGATCAGTTTTCTTGTTTCAATTAAGTATGATTGAAGACGTTCCAAACAGTTTAAAATTTTATTGTTTGAATATATTTGTATGTTTATTAAACACATACAAAGAGTTGTACGTTCATATATTGATAGATAGAGACCATGGATTATGACATCTTTTTATACTTATGCTATATTAATTATATAAAAAAGAGTAAATTTTTGAAGAAAAAAAAATCTCTATCTTTGATAATTTTTCCTATAGCGTCTCAAATTTAAAAAAATTCCCGCAAAGCATCTCTAGCTATATGAAAAAATTGTTTTACCTCTGTCTTTGTTGGATCCATGATTGCCCCCCTCCTTGCATCGTCATCTTTTTTTCCTTGCATCATCTTCATCATCATCCTTGTATTCTTATCGAATTTTAGGGATATTGTCGGCACCCATACCAGTTCTAATAGCCTCCACCAGTTGCCATGAGTGTAGGTCGGTTTAGTGCACAAGCGATCAGTGGGTGATGGGCATCTATTTAGAATGGAGAGGGAATGGTTAACATAGGGGTGATCAATGGCTCATGCATGAAAGGTGTAAACATAACTAGCCCGTGCACAGAGGTGACTATCGAGTTCAGTGAGAGTGAGACATTTATTGTTGATCACCTCTGCATGTAATCATACCTACATTATGGGAGACAAGCAACTATTCGAGGTTGACGGGATAGACGACAATAGTCTATAAGGGAAGAATAGTTATTTTTAAAAAATTCTCTATGAAAATTTTTCAAGTTGGAGTGAAAAATTATTAAGGATTTTTTCAAGAATTTTCTCATAAAAAATATTTTATATTATTAAAATTATTAATTTGTCTTCACTTAGATGCATATGCTTCAAGAATATAATTCTTTATTTTATAGAAATGTTCTGATAATGCATTCAACAATTATACATGGCTAAAGAGAAATTTTCTACATATTTTTTATTAATAGTAGATCTACTTAGTCATATAAATTAATCTAATTCTTCTTTTATTTTTCAATTAGCAAAATTAAATTAGAATGTTAAATCATTAACTATTAATCAAAGTACTATTTTTTTTAAAAAAAATATTCATTACCTAATATCTATCATATTAGAAATATAATAACATTCTGTTTTAAAATTATATATTTAATTTAAATTAAGTATTAGTAATCATTATAAAGACATTAAAAAAAAAGCACCCCAAAAAAGAAAAGAAAAAGAAAACTCTCCGTCGTTTCTCCCCCTTGTGCTCTCTTTTCTCTGCTCGGCGTCAAAAGCCCACAGTCTCCTCCTGGCCCGCAATCGTAGTCCTCGAAGCAGCGCCTGGAGTAGAATGGGCGGATCTACCGGGGCTGTCGCCTCCCTCGACGTGCTACTCTTGCCTCGCTCGGCCGCATTAGGTTCGGCAGGCCGTATTACCTGTGGATCTCTATGGTTCGAGGGTTTTGTTCTCGTTTCCTTTTGATTAATATCTTTTCTCAGTTTCGTGTTTGTATGCGCGCGAATTCCTCGGTGTTCCTCTTGTTCTAATTGTTTGTCTTCTAAAAGAGGAATATTTTGAAAAAAGTATAGTCATGAATGGTGGTTCATGAATGATGTCTCTTTTTGAGATTTACCAGTTCTGGAATGTGGTTTCGATTCTCTGGATGGTATTTACTTTCAACTCTTTTTGGTACACGATCATTTGTTCCAGAAATCATAACTTGATTAGTTTGTGAAAAGAGTTGTCATTATTCAGATTTCTTTTTCGTTAGTGGTGTTCTTTCTACATGTTACTGTGTTAGTAGAGATAAAAGTTGGAAACTTGCTATCTGTATCATTCTAGTTGATATGTGATACTTAAAGACTATAACTTGAATACTTGCTAGGTTGCTCTTAGATTTTTCTCAAAGGGAAGACTTCCAGTAGCAAGTTTCTAAGGTGCTCCTATTGGCAGAGCAGAGTTGAATTCTGCAGGCTACTAATCAGTAATCTACTTCACATCACTATGAACTTGAAGTACAATTTGTCTTACAATTTGCATATTTAAATATGTAAATTATTTTTCAGTACAGAAAGTGATAAGATGGGGATTTTGGAGTTGTTCCTAAAACGAAAGCTATTGATATGATAGGTCAGAACGAGGTTAAAGTGTGCCAAACTTAGTCATTTATTTCAACTTTTGATTAAAGATTTTGAGATATGATTTGTTTCCATCCTTTTTTTTTTTCTTTGAGAAGATCTTGAGATATGATTTACAATAATATGACCCTGTCCACTTTTATGGATCTGGTACTCAAAATACTTTTGGTCCTTATGATTTTTACTAAATAATTTTACTGAAGGTTTAGGTTGTAATCCATCTTTAAAGTAATTTAAGTTTTTTTTTCTGAAAAAGAAATTAAGAGTGCAAGTTAAAGAATCAAAATCTAGGAAGTCCGGAACCTTTCAACACATAATGACCAACCATAAAGGGGCATATATATATCATCATTTTTTTCATATATTACTTATCAGGATGACCTGCAAATTATTCCTTTACAATGTAAATGACATTTATTTTCAATATATATATATATATATATATATAGATAGAGAGAGAGAGAGAGATAAGAATGCATTTATTGATGGGTGGAGTAAGTGTAACACTCCCACATCAAAAATAGATAAGACTAAGATTGATTTGTAAGAGTCTGATGGATGTATTATTGTCAACATCAATTTAACCATTTTAGTCAATGATTTGGCTTCAATAAAGCTGACAGACCTAGTATTGGAGATTAATGAAGGGAGATTGTATGGATCGGGTCGTGACTAATCAAGTTTTTAATTGGAGGAGATTTGTTACACTCCGGTTAATCTAAGATTGTCAAGGATCTGATGGGTATTCTATTGTCATTTTCAATGAAGTTGACATGCCCATTAGCCCATTAGCTCTCACGACACTAAGACCATATATTTAACTTATAATTCTCTTTCCATTGAGCATTACCATAAATGATACTCTATAAAAGTAAAAAATGTTACATTTGTTGTATTAAAAAAAACATCTTTATTGTTGTTGATGCTAGTTTTGTTTTAGGTGATGCATGCATATACGTAGACATGTGTGGAATGAAAACTGTCACTCTTCATCTTGATGTATATGTCTTTGAATCAGTGACTTAGGCAAGCAAATATATACCTGGAAAACAATAGTATAACACAAAAGAACACATCACAGCAGTCCATAGATCAAGTAAATCCTGACAGAAGTAAGGAGAAGTCACGCTATGTGGATAGGATTAGACTACTTTTTAAGGGTAGGAAATGGTATGCCGCCCATGGTTTTGGAGAAGCTGTAGCAGTTTTATATTCATGCTTCAAATCCTCTTCTGATTACATTGAACTATGTTGGACCAACCACTTTGGTGTACATTAATATATGACTGCATAATCTCATCAGTGATGGCAACATTGCAACTGAGTTCCAAGGCAATTGTTTTCAACTTTTTCAAATTTGTTTGTTTCAAGGCAAGTGTTTTCCAATGTTCTAAGGTTTCTTGTCACAACTACTATTAGTTAACATTGGTTGATGTTTTCTTGATTCCCTGATTAATGCTTAAAATATTATCACATCTGATGCTGGTGATGAAAAATTTCAAATCAGTGTCATGAGCATGGCTTTCATACCTTCTTCTTCTTCTTTTTTTATAAATTTCCTGTAGCCCTTCCTTTTTCTATCTTTAGAGTGGAAAAGTCATACATTCCCTTCTATCATAGGGATGAAAGATTTCAATTCTAGACACCACTGTGAATCCTTGTCCAGCCTTGTACATTTTTTTATTTCCCGTAGCCTTGTTCTATCTTTAGAGTGGAAAAGTCATGCATTCCCTTCAATCATAGGGATGAAAGATTTCAATCCTACACACCATTATGAATCTTTGTCCAGCCTTGTACCTTTTTTTTTATATTTCCTGTAGCCCTTGTTCTATCTTTAGAGTGGAAATGTCATACATTCCCTCCAATCATAGGGATGAAAGATTTCAATCCTAGACACCACTGTGAATCCTTGTCCAACCTTGTAGCAACAAGGGGGATTAATTGGCTGACCTATGAATATTTTATTGTGTGATCATTTAAAGCTTATAAATTTATTGTAGAATCAACAAAGTATGCTCATCCATTTGCTTGTCACTAATTTGTCTTCTCTCTATCTTAAGTTTTTATAAGACAGCTAAAGATTAAGAATAGATTCTCTTTTGGGAGCAGATGGTGTTATAACAGTAAGGCATACAAGCTAAATAGAGGAGAAGATGGAAGACATGATTAGAATATGAAATTTTCTATGTGCTCTTATCTTGTTTTTCCTATTTAACTACTTACATAGATAAATATTCATTAGCAATACAGGATAAATCCTATACTAATGGCTAAAGGACTGCATAGTGAACCTATGTTAAAAGACGAAATATAATCAATTTATAATAAAATATTATAAATAATCATTCTGATATTAGTGTTTTATGTGATTTCTTTTTATTGATCGGATAGGATTTGGTTTGGGTTATTGAGGCAATCATTGTCTTCTTTTGCATTGCTAAGCAATCATAGGCATGTTGTCTCCAAAGTGGTTTTGCGAAGCGACTCCACCTGATCCGAGCTTGACATTGGTTCGTGTTGACTTAAACCAAACTAAAATCGATCTATGGTTGTTGAATCGATATGGCGATGTGGAACTTTCGACCTCCTGATATTATATTGAGGTGCGTACAAAAGATTGACGTCGGAGGTTCCTAATGTGATCCCTTCGATAATTAATTTTGTAAGATATTTGAGTGGAGCAGTAGAGAAAAAAGATCTATTATTTACAATCATGAATTTTTAATTGTTTACGATTAAAATAATTAGGATGACAAGAACGATACTTGAGAAGGATGATGTGGTGGCATAATTGTCGATCATAAAATAAAAATAAATTTGTTTAATTTATTGGTACTAAAATGATCATTCTAGTAATTTGTAGTCATTAAGATATACCATTTATAGCCATGGATTTCTAGTAATGTTCTTTAATTTTCATTACATCTATTGCAAATTTGGTTATATAGATCATGAAATAAAAATATATATAGTACTAAAGGTTATATGTAAACTCCTATTATCACTTGTCAAATGCGCATAGCAAAAGCCAAAACCAGAGGAAAAAGTCTACGATTTCTTTCCCTTCAAGATCACTAATAATATGATAAGAAAAAACATTAAGATGACTTTTTGTTTGTTGAGGAATCACAATTAGAATGAGAATTGGAATTTCATTGAAATTATAATTGGAATGGGATGGATCAACTCTTCCTACGTATTCCATTCTTGAACTCTGAAAATATTTTAATAGTTAATATAATTTATTTATACTTTAATATTTTAATTAATTTCTTATTGTATATTGGGTATATTCTCAAAAAAGTCTTTTAAGTTTTTGAGTCCCATATGCTTTATTCTCATATAATGCCTCTTATTTTCTAAAAAAAAATATTACCCTTTGGTTTCGTCTCTCTCCCTCTCTAACAAAAAAATGGTTCTCTTCATCTTGTCATCGACGTCTTTGATCCTCACCATTGCTTGCTACCTTCGTATTATTATGGTCGCCTTTGCCATCACAAATCCTTCATCGCTGCCTCCACCCTATTGCCTTGTGGCACTATTGTGGAGCATCATTTTAAACATCGTCACTCTACCTTTTGTCTCATACTCCCA
This sequence comes from Musa itinerans, assembly GCA_001649415.1. Taxonomy (NCBI): domain Eukaryota; kingdom Viridiplantae; phylum Streptophyta; class Magnoliopsida; order Zingiberales; family Musaceae; genus Musa; species Musa itinerans. Next base: position 180,874 of record LVTN01000226.1, on the reverse strand, counting down.
ACACATGCTCTCATGAAGTGAAGAGGAGAAGGCAGGGCAAAGGTGGCCACGTGCATGTGACAAGAGTGAGGGCGCATGAGTGAGGATGATGAGGAGGGTGTGCAAGCGAGGACAATGATGAAGTCGAGGCAAAGGTCCATGAGTAATGATAATGACGAGGGCATGTGGATGAGGACGATGGTGAGGGCTCGTAAGTGAGGACGATGATACGAATGAGGTAAGGGTGTGGTAGCGAGGACGATGACGAGAGCAAGGGCACATAGGTGAGTCGAGATAGAGGCGACAGGCAATAGCGAGTGGCGGAGGCTGTCACAACGAGGCAAAGGCGATGGGCGATGGTGAGAGGCGAAGGTGATAACTAACAGGGCAAAGGCCAGAGGTACTCTCATCTCTTAGAAAATAAGAGACGTTCTACAAGAATCAACAAAAAAAAGATACTCTATGGGGAAAAAAAGTTATGATTTCTTTGAGAATTTGCCTATATATTTTTATTTTTTTATTTTTTTTTATATAATTATAACAATTTTCATTTAATATAGTAAACTAATTTTTTTTTAAAAAAAAAAGTGGACATGTTAGAAAAATAAAAGCATTTCAAATAATGGTATCCATTATGAAATAAATTTAGAGAGTAACAATAGACGATAATAACAAGATCATAATGAAACTAAGTTCAATAATAATGATGATAATAATGGTAATAATTATGATGACATCTCATCTATGCCACTTCCCAAAAGTTTCGCACAAAATCCAGTCTTTTTATTTTAGGATTGGATTCACAAGCTTATTAATATCTCATCTGGTTTCCTCTACTTTTAAATATAAATCAAGCTATTTTTCGACCCAATTATATATATATATATATATATATAAGAAATTATTTGATCGATCGATCATTAGTGCGGCTCGTAGGCTCGTGAGAAATTATTCGCTTTCCTTGATTCCCATACTCCTCGACGTGGGATTAAATGATCTTATCATATATATATATATATATATATATAAGCTAAATCATAATAATACTCAAATACATGTTGACTATAAGCAATAAATGAGAGGAGAGGTCCAAGTGATGACAGCGTGCATGTTACTAAATGCACAAACAGACTGTTGGTTTGTGTCCACTACTGCCATAGTATTTTTTTGTGTTTAGGTTCAAGACATGAATTAATTTACTCGATGTTTGACTCTGTTTTCATTGTTTGGGTAATGGACAGAATTAATTTATGTATGTTTTGGAGGAATATGCAAAATTGATCGAACTTATTCCATCCTTTATAGAATTCGATATTCATTTTGATAACTCGATCGTCAATTGTAACGATGCTAAGATTCAAGTTTAGACACTAAGTAGGTCGAGCCCAATTGTAGGATCATGTAATGTGAAATATAATCATCTAGTAGAATGTTGGTATCAGAAATATTTGCCTTGATATAGAGATTGATGCACGGTTGTTATGTCATCAGAAAATTATAAAAACCTCAATCGATAGATATATTATTTCAATAAAATTTGAATATTTTGTATTACGTATATCACTTTCTAAATTCATTTTAGGAGTCTTCCTTAAGCATCGAATCAACAGGAGCCTCTCCTGACATAAGTCTTTATACAAAAAGGATGCTTTGGAATCGACGTCATATTCCTTTTTGGAATCGACGTCATATCGAACATTCAAGGCAACTTGGACGAACCAGAATTAGTAACACAGATTGGCTTTCAGTAAGTCATATCGATCAACTCTTATTGGATGATAACAAATGCTTTGAGAGTTGCATGACTCACCTCTTCCTAGAAATGAGAAACCCCTTGTGTTGCTACTCAATTCGTGACCTAAGTTGTGTCATAGAGTGGTGCTCCTTAACAACCAATTGCACAACACCACTCATTAGCCATTTCACTAAATTAATAACAAAGAAAATAATAATTATTATTATTGCTGGAAAATATTTAAAGTCCCTGACATCACAGTAGCTATAAAGAAGGCCAGTCTTTTGTATGTAGTTGCCTATTTCTTGCTGCCTCCATCCATCATGTTTATAATATTATTTATCTCTCTTTGTTCATTATTTTTTCTCACTATAACGTTGTCTTGACCCATTCATCACAAAACTTCCATCTTCTTCATCATCCTAAGCTGACATGCCAAATCATAATTGACTATATCCAAGTGATAAACCCATCGTGGTCACCACCACAAAGATTAACTCGATTTCTTTCTACCACTTATGCTCGGTTGTGCCAAGCCACTCGTTTGATTATTAAGAAGGTCAATTAAATGGATAAATCTTCTTTTTTTTATGTTTAATTATTAAGAATCTAGTAAAGATTTTAGTAATGGATAAGATCTTAGCCTCTCTTCTCATAGATAGATCAAAGAATTATTTTACTGCAAGGATATAAAAAGAGTGGCAACTTGAAATAGACTAATGTAAAGGAAGAGGAAGATAGATAGATTCGAGCTTAGATTACGTGGGACACAGTATCTAGTTAAAACATATAGGAAGAAAGGACAGAGGAAAAGGTTGGAAGCAAATTGCAAGAGGCATTGGCAGCAATGGTTGACAATGAGGAGTTGGTGTGCGTTTTAGATCAGCATCGGCGGTAGAGACGACTCTCTGTTACTGTCCGCATGCACGTCTCCCTCGCATAGACGCAATCGTGAGAGATAAATAATAATAATAATACTAAGAATGAGACACATGTGGTGCAGCTCTCTTCTCCTTCTCCTCCCTCCCTCTTTATATGGGCATTTGCGAGCTCTTGATCATTGTACTCTTATATTTGGGGGTCTTCTTCTTCTTCTTCTTCTTCACAGGAATGACTAGGCCTCCTCCTCCGAGTCATGAGTAATACAAAGGTCCCAAGAGCGAAGCTTATGTATCACCAAGTCTATGACAGAGGATAAGAACAGAAGCCTCTTCGACTGCTGTTTGTGTTCTGTGTTCTTTCGTTTCCTTTCTTCTTCTTCTTCTTATTCTGTCAGTTTGGTGATGACTTAAGTTTGATGTACTCTTTGGATTCGCTTGGTTTGTAGTCCGAACTTAGTAGATATCAAACCCCTTGTAGTTCCTTCATAAAAGCTTCTTCCTATGGGGAAGGGCTTGATACTGAAGACACTGGAGCGGTGCCGGTCGATGGGGAGCCACAGGAAGGGAGACCAGAAGCGACAGATGCCACCGGAGGGTTGCTTCTCGGTGTACGTCGGGCCGGAGAGGGAGCGGTTCGTGGTCCGCACCGAGTGCGTCAACCACCCGCTGTTCCGGATGCTGCTCGACGAGGCGGAGGAGGAGTTCGGGTACGCCGCCGCCGGGCCGCTCGAGCTCCCCTGCGGCGTCGAGCTCTTCCAAAGGGTGCTGTGCGAGGTGGAGCAGGACGCGGCGGAGCTGCACTCGCCTCGGTGCAACTTCGCCAAAGGCCACGCCGGCGGCTACCTCCTGCTGAGCCCGGCACGGCCGCTGATAGCCGGGCGTGTTTAGATGACCACACGTGCATGGCCATGCTATATGTACGTATATGATGCGTTTGCTTTCCTTGTGTCTGTAATCACCTTAAAAGGGTCTCCTCCTCTCCACTTCGTTTTTAGTACGGTAGAGATGGTGAAGCCTCGTCGTGGACTTTTGAAGCATGCGATGTAGAAGATGTGATCGATAGCTTGTTGTGATGCGTATGTTTCTTGATCTGTTCTGGGCATTATTACTGTGATAGGCCGGCAGTGTTCGATTGAATGATGCATGTTATAAGTAATCATTTGGATCGAACAAGAAATTAGATCTACTTACAATCTTGTTCATATAATAATGAATAGCTTGTCAACCTCCTTGGACTGCAGCAGCAATGTCTTTAGCAGAAGGATGCAAGGCAACAGCTCCAAATTCTGTGCTTGTCGAAAACTACCTGCATCTTGCTTTCTCTTACTGATGAGTGAAAGCTCACCAATTGCTGTGCGCATTCCCTTTGATCAATTATGATATGGATCAGTAAACAGGCAAACATCAGCAGTAAGCCAGGCTTCAATTGTTGCTCCCAGTAGCCTGTGTATTGCATCATTAGCGTTCGAGTCCAGAGGGGTTTCTTTTCGATCGATGCCCGATGTTTCGGTCGATCCTTCGTTTTTTTCTACCACGTCCTCCGACAGCCGCTTTCTCTTTGAGGATTGATTCAGCAGCAGTACCTAGCGGAACGAGAATAAGAGCAAGCATTCACAAACCCTAGCAAAAATGGGTGATTCGGACGAAGAAATAGAGACGGAAATAGAAGAGCGAGTAATCATGTCGAAGGAAAAAGATGCGATCCCGGATGAGAAAACGATCAAACACCACATCTTGGATGTGAATACGATAAAGACCACATCGTGGAAGCGAAAACGATCGAAGGCCGCATCATCGACGGAAGGCGATTCACAGAAGAAAAGAACGGAAGAAGGCCCAAGAAAAGAAGCGTTGCCGTGTCCGACTCCAAATTCACCTGGCTGCTGCTGCTGCAGAGGAGACGCTGTATGCGGATAACTCGTCGCCATCGATCAGCTCTCTTCTTGCCTCCACAAGAGTAGTAGGAGAAGCAGAACAAGGGTTTTCTCGATCTCTCTGCCTTTTCCCTTTCTGCGCTTCGTCGACGGCAAGCACGGGGTTTTTCTCGAGGGTTATCCGCTCTCGAGGAGGAACTCCCAGCAGAAGAAGAACAGGGTGGAAAGGAGGAGAAGAGCTTTGTGTGTGCGTGTGGTAGGGTGGTGGGGCTTTTATAGAGTGTTGTTGGATTCGGTATCGCACAGAAGAGGGAAGGAGGCGTAGTTAGTCTTTAAGGTTCCCGCGGACGATGGCCGTTAATGGTCGCAATGATCCTTTGGACGGACGCAAGGTGGCCCAACACACGAACTGACGGTCCTGATTACAGATCTAACGTGGGGTCCTTTTGCAATTGGGCGATCATCATTCACGTACTGCCGAACTCGCCTAATGCTGCGGCTACTACTACGTGAATGAAATTTAATATATTGAAAACTTGTTGACATGAAACTAAATATAAATGCTCGCATTTCTAGAATTTATTGTATACGTCATAAAAAAACAAAAATAATCCTAGTATTAAAATTTATATTCTTCATAAATTAGTTTTACATATATTCGAAAGAAATATAACCCATCGTCATCTTTAAAAGTGATAGTTTGATGATATTTGGTGATAGTTTGATGATCATATTGTCGGACATCAACTTCTTGAATACTCATTTAAAAAAAATATATATATATATAATTTATATTTTAATGACATAATTAATAATTTTGGCACAAGTGATGAGGCATAATTAGAGTTCGTCATAGTTGCACAGGCAACACGGAAGACGCAGCTAGCTCAACGCTCAAACACTTTGCAAGCCGAGGAGCACAAGAACGTAATCAAACAACGCAAAGAATTGATCTTAATATACAGGATAATGAATTGTTTTATTGATCATGCTTTGCATCTGCCACTATGACACTCCTGATACCAATGATGATACCTTGGTATCATTGATTACCTATCAGAATCTTCTCAACCCCTCTCTTCATTGGTCGATCATGATGAGGTGACCTCCTTCGACTTTAGCAGCTCGGTAGCAGGCGGATGCAAGGCGACAGCTCCAAATTTAGTGCTCGAATATTTCTTGTAGACTGCCTGCAGCGTACTTTCTGCTGCTAAGCAGTGAAAGATCACCAATTGCTGGGCACATTTCCTGTTTCCAAGTATACGATGGATTAGTAAACATGGTAAGCATCAAAAGTAAATTCTTGACCCTGAAGCTGGTAACCAGCACTCACCGCAACTGTTGCTCTGAGTAGCCCGTCTGATGCATGAGCGTTTCAGTCCAACGAGGAGTCTTTTTGAGGGTGCTCCGTGCGGCATAGACTGCAGAGGCAGCGGCCAAGGATGGCCAATAGGTGATCATGGAGTAATGCATCAGTCCTAGCTCAGCCAAGAAGAAGACCATGTGTTCCATCTGCGTTACTTACACGGAATCAGTACAAACATCGATCGACAATATCAAAGACAAAAAGAACTGAAACATATTAGAATACTTACCTCCTTATCGCACATGGCCGCTTTCAGGAAGTACGCAAGAAAGACATACTGCGTGGGAACAGATAGTTTCCATTTCAGTGTCTTCATAATTTCTCTCTCTTTAGCCAGCATCTGTTCCATGGTATATGCACGACACAAGATGTCACCATAGTCTATGTTCTGAACACAAGGCAGAATATGCATTAAAGTTTCTTAAATCGTCATGATAAGAAAAGGAAGTTAAAGAACTCGACTTAGAAGACATACCTTTTGAGACCTTGATTCTTCATACTTAGATGCAATGAGCAGAGCATTGATTCCCACAAGTGGCAACTCCATTCCCGACACTTTTTCCTTTGATAGGTACTGATCGATTATATGAAATGTAAGATATAAAGTCTCGGGCATTAGTCCATAGCTGTGGTGCACTTCAATTAGCCTATCAGCCACCATAGATCTCTTCTCTTCATTGATGTCAGCTTGGAAGTCCATGTATTTACAAGGTCTTCCACGTTTCTGCGCACACAGGATCAATAAATCTCTGTTGTCACCCAACTTAGTTAGCATAATTGAGCATAACAGCAGTTAAGATGGAGGAACTACATACCTCAGCATGTCTGTAAAAGTCGTAGATATTGTCTACGAAGTCCACAACAGCCGGTACTTCCAGTGCATCAATGTTATGGACACCGTCATCCTAAATATATGGATACAAATAAGAGAAACATTAGGCCTTTACTAGAACAATGAGAAGCACGCTGGTCTACGAAGAAAAAAAAAGAAAAAAGAAGAGAAGACAACACCGGCCTCCAATGCATATACGACATCAACCAAATCTTATTGAAAGCTAATGAACAGCTCGTAGTTAAACTCACTACTTTGCTATGTTTACATGAAAGAACCATTAGTTTCTGCACTGTGCAAAAGAAATTATTGCACACAATTACGATCTCCAAAATAATTAGTTTCCTAAAGTCTTGCTGTATCCATTTGTTTTCCTAACTCCCGCCAGTTTAGCTACATCGCTTTGTTTCTTTCAAGTTTCATTCCTTCCATGAAACCATTGTTAAGATAATCCATATAAAGAGCTCTGCTTTCTTTTTCAGTCTAGAACTTTTCCTTTCTTATAATATATTAGATATCCGAAAACAAGATTGTGCCTGGATGAATGTAAATCTGTATTAACATTTCAAATTTTAAAAGATCAGCTTAACTCCAACCAATGTAACAATTTTTTATTCTAATTCATTCATTACCATAAGCTACAGACCACTGATTTCATGTCATCAGTCTGTCATCCTCATCCAGTCCCATAAATATGGTGCTCTACAGGGATAAATGGAAGTGCTGGGATGATATGGTCCACATCTCCTTAACTTGTCCTTCCATTATTGCCAGAGAATAACAATAACTGCAAGTTTATTTGTTACCAAAAAACTGAAGTTTGGATGAACTCAATATGTGTTCTCATCACCTACAGAGTGTCAGAGATTTTTATCATCATTTAGTTGATTGGCGTACGTTTAACAGCAATAGGATTGAAAACTAAACCCTGACTGATGGTTGAGGCTAAATCTCAAACCTGATGCTGCACATGAGAAAGCAACCATACAGAGATAACTAAAAAAATGTGCTAGAAACTAAGGTAGATCATATGGAACATTTATGTACTAAAAAATCACTCTCATTGCTGAAGCCAAAATTATTGCTTTTATTAACCGCGGCTGTTGACATGGAGCCTCTGCGGGAGCTCAAAATACAGAATTCAACAGAAAAAACACCGATGAAGAAATTAATATCAGCGAAGAATATGAAAACTCTACCTTGGTTTGAGCAGTAAGAGCTGAAGCGAGGGTAGGGGCTCCAGTTTTCTTCCTTGAGTCAATCATGGAATTTCCCTTCTCATCAGGGGAATCGCTACGCAAACTACTGGATTCTTTGCCATCCTTTTTCTCCGTGACAATGTAATCAGCAGCAACCTCTGGACGCTGAGCAACATGAAGCGTCAATGAGTTTAGTCTAAATGTAACACTATCAGATGAAGAAGCTGATAAGCAACACAAGTGAGAGGCTGGGATCTTGGAATCATATCATACCTCAACGAATACGGCGAGTCGTTTCTTCGCCAGAAGCCGAGCAGAGAATCTCCTCGATGGGATGGGGTTCGCAAGAGGATCCGGTCTTTACAGGAAACACAAAAGTGAAAGAAGCAACAGTCAGATTTCAAAATCCTAATTTCGACTTGGCTGATCAAGGAATAGAGTAGCTCAACAAAAATGTTACCCGCCAACTAATCGATCGCCTTCGTTCAGGTCGACTCCTCTTTTTCTAGCTGCACCTCCTCTAACAGCCGCTTTGCGAATTTGTCCAGCGGTGGCACCTAGCGAGACGACAATAAGCGCAAGGATTCAGAAACCCTAGAGAAGTGGGAGGACGAATCGAGGGAAAAAGGACGCGATCTTGAATGAGATAAGGATGAAAACCCGCATCAACCAAGGTCCCCGTGGCAGGGGAGGAGTCGCATTACAGGAAGAAAAGCAAGAAAGCAAAGCCAAGAAACAAAGAGTTCTGAGGATGCGAGGGGTTTTTGATTCGAAACTCACCTGGACGAGGAGGAGGATGAGGACGACGACGACGCCGGCGACGAGGACGTGCCGCACGCCTTGGCGCCATCAGTCAGCTCTCTTCTCGCCTTCGGGGAGAGGCTTCTCGCCCCGAAAGAGAAGAACAAGAACAAGATCGAGATGCAGCGATACATCTCTTTTTCTCATTGATATCAACTTGGAAGTCCATATACTCACGAGGCCTTCCATCTTCCTGTGCATGTTCTTCTCCGCTTAAAGCGCTGGGTTTTATCTATGGCGGCCGCTTTTTATAGGCAAGAGGAGGTGAGCATACGCGTTTCCAATAATTACTATTATTTGATATTTTTTAATCATTTTAATAATAATGATTTTAATGATAATAATTTTAATTCAAATTATGTAAATCTGATACAATAATTCTGTCACATAAAATTATATTCAAACAATTTATTAACAACAATATATTATGATATATTGGATCAAACACTTGAAACCGGCATACATCGAGATAATGATTTCGTAAGACGACTAGGATTTGTTAGAACTCTTCCTCCAACTCCGAGTAGGAATTGCTTGGCGAACGTAAGAGGCGAGATCGCTTCCGACTGTCATGGCAGTTGAATCCCAATATAGCAGTAGAAATCAATAATAATTGTTGAATTATTATTATTATTATCATAACACAAACTGTTCTTCAAGCCGAGCAGCACAAAAACACAGTCAAACATGGCAAAGAATTGACTCTAATATGACAAGACAATAAATTGTCGATTGACGATGCGTTGCATCTGCCCGCTATTACAGTCCCGATATCGAAGAAGACGTAGTTGTTCCTGTCCTCGGCCACTCTTCGCTTGACGGTGAGCAACCGATGACAACGTACATGTACACTTGGTATCACCGAGTAACTATCTGAATCCTCTCGACCCATCTCTTCGCCGGTCACGATCGAGCGACCTTCTTCAGTTTGGTAGCAGGTGGACGCAAGGCGACGGCTCCAAGTTTAGTGCTCCAGGTGGATGAAAGCTCATCAATCGATGGGCACAGTTCCTGTTTCCATGTATGAGACGGATCAGCACTAAACGTGTAAGCATCAGAAGTAAAATCTAGACTCTGAAGCCGGTCATCGGCACTCACCGCAACCGTTGCATCGAGTAGCCTGTGTGATGCCTGAGCGTTTTGAGTCCAAAGAGGAGAGACCTTTTGAGGGTGTACCTCGCTGCATAGACGGCAGAAGCAGCGGCCAAGAAGAAGGCCATGTTCTCCAGCTGGGTTGTTCACTCGAGGTCAGCACAAAGATCGATCGACATAAACAAGACTGGGCACCTCCTTATCGGACATGGCTGCTCTCACGAAGCGCACGAGAAATACATACTGCGTGGGAACAGACAGGTTCCATCCGAGTGCCTTCTCTTTGGCCAGTATCTTCTCCTTGGTATATACATGATATGATACTTCACCGCAGTCTTCGTTCCGAACACAAGGCACGATCAGCATGCAAGTTTCTCCGATCATCGTGAGAGGGAAAGGAAGTAAAAGAACCAGAGTTAGAAGACAGCTTATACGTACCTTCCGAGGCCTCGGCTCTTCATGCTTGGACGCAATGAGCAGAGCGCTCACTCCCATTCCGTCCCCAACACTCTCTCCTTCGATAGGTACCGATCGAGTATCTGTAGTCCATAGTTGTGGTGCACTTCGATCAGCCTATCAGCCACGATACATCTCTTTTTCTCATTGATATCAACTTTGGAAGTCCATATATTCACAAGGCCTTCCATCTTCCTGTGCATACAGAATCGATAAATCTCTATCGTCAGCCAAGATAGGTGGCATAATCGAGCCTGATAGAAGTTTAGATGGAGGAACTACGTGCCTCGGCATCTCTGTAAAAGCTGTAGATATCGTCTACGTAGTCCGCCACAGCCAATTCATTACCAACAGCCAAGGTGAATGAATTTACTTGACAGTATACTTTAACGCACCAAATATTGTCAAGAACATTCATTCACCTTGGATATCGTCGGAGCAGGAGGACTCCACTGGTCATTTAGTGCACTAAAAAAAGGCACTAAAAGAAATTAATGAACTGGGAAATTAATGAAGCATGATCAAATACATTCACCTTGGATATAGTCAAAGCAGGACTCCACTGCTCCTTTAAGATGTGAAGGCAGATGCTTCCCTTACTGTCTATCCTCTTTTCTCTAATTATTTTCTTATAATTCTCATTGTTCCCTACACGTGTCTTCTTGTTGATGAATACAAATAAGAACTAAAATTGAAACATGAAAGAAAACAAAAATGATGTATGAAGATTATACATGCATTCACCTGTTATTTTGTGGAATTTAATATATTCTCCCATGAATCTGTTTATTTTAGCAAGATTCTTAATTTCGATGTTTACCGTCCGGTATCGATTTGAGAGGATACCGGTACCGATCGTCCTCTACAAAATAGTACTAGTATTTTGACTGGTACCCAGATGTATCGATCGATACTGAGGCGTACTGATCGGTACCACATTGGATTTCGATCGTTACCGAGACATATTGATCAGTACGTTCTGGCGTGATAGGTAAAAGTATTTTTAAAATTTTAAGATGTACCATCGATACGCCGTAGCATATCAACAATATATATCAGTACGTACTGTATCGAGCTTTGCTCGGTACGTCGATATGGATCGGTATTAATCAATTTACCAACTCAACGGGACAAGTTTAAACTCTTAAAAGATGGACAAACTTACCTTAATTAGTGAAATTGAATGATCGAGATGGTGTCTGTGTGAATAATTTAAGTTGCTTATTATTAACAATATGAATGAACGTTTGAGTGACAAATGGCTAAATCCAATAGGTCTATATTAATTATGAATTTTTTAATAATTGTAGAACGGAAAAGATTTGAAGATTTACTTTTGATAAGTTTTTATTTATTTTTATAATTTCATTGTATAAAAAATGTTAAAATGTTGAGCTTTGATACCACTTTTATGGTTGGGATGGAGAGAACACTATTAAAACTAAAAGAAAATTTTTAAATCAATAAATAAAAAAATATATTAAAAAATTGATATAAAATATAATATAGTTCGACAATTATGAAGAATTATTCGTTAGTATATAAGAAAAATAAATACAAGAAATCACTCTTTATTTAACTCAACCTAAAGAACTTTTATCTCAACCTTCTTACAAAATGATAAAAAAGCATTCTCTCTAAGCACCAAATCAGAGCACATAACATATCTTTCTCTATCTTATCCCTCTCACTAAAATCCTAAAATTATAGGAACAATTCTTAATTCTCTAATGACTCTTCCTATTTGAATCCCTAATATAAATCATAATATTATAAGGAGTTTGAATCTAATTAGAATCCTAATCTAACAAGGAGTTAGGATCTAATTAAGACTCTCATAATAATTTAAAAATAATTAAGATTCCTAAAATACTTATAAATACTTATCTCTTCGTCAACTAATAATATGTAACCTAAATGTATATCCAAACAATTCATTAACAATAACACATTATGATTTATTGGATCAAATCAATTAATTTCGAAAATTACAAAAAATCATAAATAGAAGAACATTTGAAAAATTACTATATGAAAATTTTTTTTTCTTTCATGTTTCAATTTTAGTTCTTATTTGTATTCATCAACAAGAAGACACGTGTAGGGAACAATGAGAATTACAAGAAAATAATTAGAGAACAAAGGATAGAAAATATTTGTTACGGTGAGTCCATATTTTATAGGAAATACAGTTGATGCCAATCATCTTTTTTTAATGATTTATGATTATACATGCAATTCACTTGTTATTTTGTGGAATCTAATATATTCTCCCATGAATCTATATATTTTAGCAGGGTTTTCAATTTTGATGTGTACCATTTGTACCGGACGATACGTACCGATCCGAGAGGGTATCGATACGTGAATCGTCCTCTATTAAGTAGTACCAATGTTTTGACTGGTATCGAGATGTATCGATTGATATCGAGACGTACCGATCGATACCACTTTGGATTTCGATCGTTACCGAGGTATATCGATTGGTATGTTCTAACATAGTAGGTAAAAGTATTTTTAAGGTTTTATGGTGTATCATCGGAATGCCCTAACGTACCAACGATATATACTAGTATATACCGTATCGTGCTCTGCTCGGTATGTCGATATGGATTGATATTCAAAATCTTGTATTTTAGTAATTTACCAACTCAATGGGACAAGTATAAACTCTTAAAAGTTGGACAAACTTACCTTAATTAGTGAAATTGAATGGTTGAGAAGGTGTGTGTGTGAATAATTTGAGTTGCTTATTATTAACAATATGAATTAACGTTTGAGTGACAAATGGCTGAATCCAATACGTCTATATTAATTAGGATTTTTTTAATAATTGTAGAACGGAAAAGATTTGAAGATTTACTTTTGATAAGTTTTTTTATATATAATTTCATTGTATAAAAAATGTTAAAATGTTGAGCTTTGATACCACTTTTATGGTTGGGATGGAGAGAAGACTATAAAAACTAAAAGAAAATATTTAAATCGATAAATAAAAAAATATATTAAAAAAAAGAAAAAAAATATATAATATAGTTCGACAACTCATATGCATGAAGAATTATTCGTTACTGTATAAGAAAAATAAATACAAAGATATAGACTTGAAGAACTTTTATCTCACCCTTCTTACAAAAGAGCACATAACATATCTTTCTCTATCTTATCCCTCTCACTAAAATCTTAAAATTATAGGAACAAATCTTAATTCTCGGACTCTTCCTATTTGAATCCCTAATATAAATCATAATATCTTAAGGAGTTTGAATCTAATTAGAATCATAATTTACCGAGGAGTTAGGATCTAATTAGGACTCATCATAGTAATTTAAAAATAATTAGGATTCCTAAAATACTTATAAATCCTAAAATAAAATAGTTAGGATTCAAAAAAGAGAAAGAAGACAAAGAAATTAAGATAAAAACAAATAAAAACGAGGATGAGAGATTATTTGGAACAAAGAATTAAAAAAAAAATAGTCTACATATGATGTCTATAATTATTCTTACTTACATAATTTTATAAAAGCTTACAAAATTCAAAAATACTAATTAAAATGAGTTTTGATTTTTTAATTGAGTTATTAAAGCACAAGGCTCGGAAACACAATAATCCCATAAAATTTCCGGTTCAACTCCGGTTCGATTCTCTAATCACGGTTCAATGCCGGTTCGATTGGCTCAATTTATTTTTATTAATTAGAAAAAAAAGGGAAAAAGAGTCGCCAGGGATCCCAAAATTATAATATGGTTTTCCCTTCGATCTCCATCTCTTTCGCAGCTCTCGCTCGCTCTCTGCCTCTCTCTCTCTCTCTCTCGACGATCATTCACTCCCTTGCGCTCATCTGATCGCCAGCCCGAACCCTTTTCCTCTCTCGATCTCAATCCGCTCTCCTGCAAACCCTAACCCTAATCCCCCTCCCCGAGTCGTCCCCGGCCCCATCCGTCTCGCCCTTTCCTCGCCCTCCAAATCCCCCGTTTCGCCCTCGATTCCCTCGGATTCTTCGGCTTTGTCGCCCCGGAAACCGTAATTCGGTCTCCGCGGCCCCCGATCTGTGCGTCCCGCGTGAACTGGTGCGGTGCTGATGGCTGGCGGCAACTTGGATCTGCCGGAGGACCTCCTCCCCTCGAGGCTGGCGGGCGAGGCCTGGGCCGGGAAAGGTGGTACCTTGATGTATCGTTTGCTTGTTTGGTTTTTCTGGGATTCTTATTTGGTCATTAGACGGATGGATCTTGGAGGCGGCTTTTAGGGTTTTTCTTTCTTCTTGTCAGATCTCGTGTCTTTTTGATTTCATCATTAGCTATAAGCTTTTCATGATCAAATTGGTCGAAGAGTTAATTATTGTTGCTAAAAATATTCTTAAGAAAACAAGGAAAGAAACATCTGCTTTCAGGAGTAAGCAGTTATACAAAATCTTAAACGATTATGGTTTATTTTGACTTTTCTAGGACCTGATGAATCCGTACTATGCTGTTAACTGCTTTTAGTAACAACAATGGGTTTGATGTTAGAGATGTTATCTCCAACTGTTTGCAGTTGGAGTTACCTTTTCTTCGTGTTTTATATTTTCTTGGTTTATCTGAATCATACAGTAGTTTTTGTTAAGAAAAGGATCTATGTATGTTGAATGGATTTTTTCTCTTATCAGATACTCTTGCTGGTGGAAATGGCAAGGAAAAGAATCCTATTGGGTTCCTTGACGAAGGAAAAGGTAAATTTATGTCTGTCTTTTAATAGTGAGTTTGGTACTGGAGTATCTCTGTATGCTCTAGCATCTTGGTGTTTTGTGCTGCTAATGGTGGATGCTCTATTGTCCCAATTATTGTAATTATCATCAATCTGGTCTTGTCGTGGCGAAATAGCAACTTCCCGTTTGGAGGGTACTTGGTTTCCTGCCTGCACACTATAGAGTTTGCTATAAGAATTACTCGAATTTGTCTGATTGGGCAGAACTCATTTAAGTTCATTATAATTAGGATCTTGTCAATTATTCTTATGAGGTGAAGGTTGTGTTTTTCCATGCATTATTTGTCATTTATCTTCAGAGTACGGGAGTTTTTGCCAAATTTTAGCATTGACTATGCTATTATGGCCTTTATTACCTGTTTTCTTTACTTGTCTGATATTATAGGATACAAAGTTCCATGATTATCTGTATGAGCTGCCACAAGAAATTAGGAGTCCTTTCTGTTTTCAAGTTGGCTCTGCAGCCTTTTTCATATAAATTGCTAGATAGTGTGGATTATAAGGTTGCAATGTGCTTTGTTACTGGAATTCTAAGCTTCTGTTGTTCTTATGCTTTCCTTTTCTGAAAAAAGTGATTACAATTTTATTTCCATCATATACTATTACTTCTTATGGCCACCTTCCTCCCCATACAAGGATCAAAATTTTAGTATGAAATTCTGTTTTTGTGCACCAATTTGTTGATATAATTATAATGACTCATATATGTTGCATTGTGCAGATCAAGCGACTTCTGAAAATAATATACCTTTGTCTCCTCAATGGCTTTATGCAAAACCTGGTGACAGCAAGGTTGGTATTTCTACTGTGTTGGTTGTATTAACTTTCCATTTTTCCTATATAATGCTCATTTATTGTCTTATTCCATTTAAGCGATTGTCATGATTAGTTCTATCATATACTTTACCCTTCTTTAATCATTTTCTTTACTGGACTAGTGTTTGCTTTGTTCTCTTTGTTTCCTTGTGGGATTTTTTAAGTTGATATAATGTAAGGTTGTTGTTTTCAGCAAAATTTGAACTTTATGATATACGGTCAGTTAAATGCCACAAAATTTACCTTGTGGTTTACTTTCAATCACTTGATTCCTTCTTTTTTGTTTATTTTTGTGTAGTAAAATTCAATGTTGCACACATTAAAGGATGTTAATGCTTAGGTGTATTATGTTCTTTACCCTTATATAATCATTTTTTTAGCTGGACTGATGTTTGCTTTGTTTCCTTGTGGTATTTTGGAGTTGATGTAGCTTAAGCTTGTTGTTTTTAGCAAGACAGCAACATTTGTACTGTCTGATATACAGTTAGTTAAATACCGCAAAATTTTGCTTGTGGTTTATTCTCAATCACTTGATTGCTTCTTTTTTGCTTATTTTTATGTAATAAAATTCAATGTCCCACATGTTTAAAGATGTTGCTGTTAATTGCAGCTTCATTCTCTTCTTCATACTTTTAAATATCATTGGAGTTTCCTGGAATTTGAATGGAAACTTTTTTTTATCTAGGGGGACTTGCTTTGGCATTTAATTTGTCTGTTACCTTACAATTATTATATAGTTTGTTATAGACCACGAGGATTAACTTGTGGACCTGTGAAGCCGATTTTAAGACATCATTGCCCAATTTCAGGTGATGTTGCTAGTTATGATACTTTCCTCAGATTTTAAAATCTGGTTTTTTATTATTATATACTTTCAGTGCTCGTGACCACCTAAGTTCCCTTTTTAATAGTTACATGGTTTAGAAAAAAAATGATGACAAGCGGTCTCCAACCTAAAACTGTGCCTGAAAAAGCCATCCTATTAAGCCTAAACAGAGGTGTGTGCTGTTCTTGCTCATTAATGTTCTGATGCAGTGTGGCAAAAACAATACTGGCTAAAGGAAATTCAGTTGGTGGTTTAGTCCATTTTGCCTCCTGTGGTATAGTTTATGACTTAGGTATTTCCCTTTTTAATAGTTACATGGTTTAGAGAAAAAAATGATGACAAGCGGTCTCCAACCTAAAACTGTGCCTGAAAAAACATCCTATTAAGCCTGAAAGGAGGTGTGTGCTACTCTTGCTCATTGATGTTCTGATGCGGTGTGGCAAAAACAATACCAGCCAAAGGAAAATCAATTGGTGATTTAGTCCATTTTGCCTCCTGTGGTAGCTTATGACTTGGGTATTCCTATGTCAATGCTTTGAAAAATTACATTAGAATCTCGCAAATGTTGAAATACTAATGTTACCCTGAGGTAGTATCAGCATTTGAGCATTTTAAATACGACACTCAGACCATATGCGATTTGTAAAAAAAATTACTCAATACTAATTCACATTTGTAATGTGCATTGGGCCCTCAATGTGGGCCCAATGCACATTTCAAATGTATTTCTAAACATACCCAATGTTTTGGGTGGTGAATTTTTTTAAGAATTGCAGCAATACTTTTCATGGATTTCTTGGTCATGCTTAACATGTCCTCTTTGTATGTCCAATCTGATGACTAATTGGTTTTGAAAATCTTTCACTACTTGGTAGCAGGAATTTTTTTAGGCGGGTAGCTTGATGCTACGTTCTGTTAGTAATAATTGTTCATACTATCATGGGGTTTTTTGAGTAATAGGAATTTATCTATTTTTAGTTGAAAAAGTCTTTGATGTATGGGTAATTATTGGCAGTCTTTACTGCTGTAGGAGATTTTAGTTTTTTCTAGAACTATGAACTAAGCATGAGATGTCAAAATTCTGATGAAATATCCACAAAATGGAGTTAGAGAAACTTTTGATTGCCTGGTTATGAGATAACCATTATGCTGCATTTTCTTTGGGTGCTGTAACAGTTATTAAATTAAATATGGTTCCTTCTGTCCATGAAAGCTTGTTGTTGGAATATTATTCATAAACAGGAAATAGACGTGTGAATCATCTTTTACTTATGATTCTTTGAACTAAAAGGGGACCATTATCCATGCAATTAATTATTCCATTTTACCATCTTTGTCAATGGACTCTGCTTGTGCTAGTGGTTGTTAAGTTCTACTAATTGAGTTCTTTAAATATGTTGCCCAGTTTATAGTCGACTAGCATTTAAAGTTGGATATACTTGTCTTAAGAATAGTTAAGTGGTGATTGTGATAAGACAACTCACTCAATCTTTAATAACCTATGTACAATCTTAAAAGGCGCAATGCTCTTAAAAAATTAGTGATATTGCACTATGGTAACATAGTTACTTTCCAGTGGATGGTTGATTCCCATGTGGTTGCATCTTCTAATCATGTGCCATGTGATTATTCCAAAGCACATGTTGCTATCAACAAATTGCAAAATGTAACATAGTGCACCATGCATAATATTTATTATCTTTGTTTTGTTTGTGCATCACTCATGATTTTTCTGTAACCATGTCAATGAATGTATCTAGATTCTAGCACATGCATATGAATTGGAAAGGATTGTTGGATACTTAAGTGGCTTGTAGAGGACCATTGTAACATGTCAATTATGGTTGTTCTAAACAATTTTACTTAGTAGTGTTTGACCATATTTGATTACAACATCCTTGACTTGTAAATGTAACTCTTTGTAATAAAATGTCTCATGAATAGTGTTGGCATTCAATTTAATTAATGTTTGTAAATTCTCTAAATTTTGTTATATTTTCTAAGCATTCTGACCTTCGTGCATATTTGTGACAGGACACTAGGCCAACAAGTTTTGCACCATCTGTGACCTTGCCTGATTCTGTTCAGAAAGACATGTGGCCACAGGAGAAAAAAGAATGGAGAAGGAACGTCATTGATCTTGAAAGCAATCGCCGATGGCGTGAAGAGGAGAGGGAAACTAGTTTGCTCAGTAGGAGAGAACGTAAAAAGGAAGGGGATCGAGAAACTGAGTACCGTAAAAATGACCGTCATCCTGACAATATCTCTTTGAGAGAAGCTGCTGATTTGAAGACTTTATCTTCATCTGATAGGTTGCATGAAGTTCCTAATCGTAGTGCAGGAAATGAAAACCGCCGCGATAGCAAGTGGTCATCAAGGTGGGGTCCCGAGGACAAAGAGAAGGAACCTTGGACAGAAAGGAAAGTGGATGTTGAGAAAGAAGGTTCTCACTCTGAGAAGCAGTTTTTTCTTGCTAGCCTTCGTCCAGTATCTGGATCTGATTCTCGTGATAAATGGAGACCTCGCCATCGCCAGGAAATTCATTCTGGTGGGTCTTCAATGCTCCGTGCTGCTCCAGGATTTGGGGGCGTTGAGGTCCCCCCTGTGCCTTTTGCCTCTGGTAGGGGTAGATCAAAATCTGTTTCAGGATTACAATTTGGCAGACCATCTGCTGCTGGCCCTATTGGTGCATGGCCAGTAAATAAAGCAAACTTTCAGTATCCTAGGGGAAAACTTCTTGATATCTATAGGAACCAAAAGATGCCAGTCGTTGATGCTACCTCTGAGAGCTTTGAGGAAGTTCCTCCAATAACAGTATCTAGCTCCATAACTCCTTTGGCATTTGTCACACCTGATGCAGAGGAAGAGGTAAACTGAATTGTTATCACCAACTTCATCATTGTATTCCCTATTGGCATTTGCATCCAAGGATCAGCCCTCTGTATTGCGCATATAGAAGAGATTACATGAAAACTGACTTAGATACTCATGTAGTAAAAAATTAGTTGTTTTATCTAGTGTGGAAGTAGTTTGATTTGGAACTCTGTGGAAATAGTTTGATCTTGGGAAGTAGAACTTAGGCATTCTTGCATGTTTGATGGTGATTTTGATACACATATATATTACTTGGATATGCTTATCTGTTGAGATCTGCCTGTTTTTACATGCTGTAATTAATGATTTGAAGAAAGACACTGTGAAGTGATGGCTTGTGAACTACGATCTAACAGTGGCAAACGATGCATACTACAGTTACTGAAGTTATTCAGTGTCATGTAACCAACACTAGGAGCTCAGAGCATGCCTGCATTGTCGTGTCCTGCACAAGCATTAATTTTGTTTGGAAAATGTGCTCCATACAGATTTTATTTCCAATTGTTCTTCATGGTATTAGATATTAAATTGCATTGTTAATGTCTCTTTTCTTTTGTTGGAGATAATCTTTATGGTGGACTTATATATAATTTAAAAATGGTTGTCTAAAAGGTTGTTCTGAAAGATATTTGGAAGGGGGAAGTCACAAGCAGTGAAGTGAGCTTAAATCGGGAAAGGATGGCAAGAGTTAATGAGGAGATAGGTGAGCAACTTGTCATAATACTGATTTAATCTGAATACAATTATTGATCCTGTATATCTTTTATGTAGATGATGGTGGCAATACACTAGTTGATAACAAACATGATAAAATGGAATCCGTTGCCACTTTAAAAGGTCAATGAAATACTTGTTTTTTCATATTTTATTAGAAGCTCTATTTTAACTCTTCTTGTTCATTACTAAAAGTTGTGTTGATTTTTCATTTCAGAGCTGGAAAGTAAGGATAATATCAACCTTCTGATTAACTTAGTGGGTCCTGATGATCGGGCTCCAAAGGTTGCAGACCATGAAGTTATCCACGATAAACCAGTTTTAGGTGGTAATCTTACCAATTTTGAGATAAATCTTAGTGAGATAGAAGTGGCAAATGTTGATGACCAAACAAGTCACTTGGATATTCCGAAGAATATCAAATTAGGAGAGGGTTCAACTGTTTCCTTTGATGTTAATGCTAAGCTACCTGATGCATCATGTCCTGTATATGATGCTTCTTTTGTTGAGATCTCAAACACCAACAATCATGAAAATCACAAAATTGAAAAAAAGCTTTCAGAACAGGGTACCTTTCCTGAGGAGTTGAGTTTATTTTACCAGGATCCACAAGGAGATATACAAGGTCCATTTTTGGGTGTTGACATTATCTCGTGGTTTGAACAAGGTTTCTTTAGTACAGATTTACCTGTGTGCTTATCAGATGCTCCTGAGGGCACACCATTTCAGCCACTTGGGGAAGTTATGCCTCACTTGAAGCTAGAGCAACATATTGTCCTGGATCTCCCTTCTGGTAACAAGTCCGAACCCTTGGACACTACAAGGGGCAACCTGGAGACTTGTGTTCCCTCTTCCCGTTTTAGCGATTCTTTTCCCACAAATGATCAGCAACAGTTGCTATCTTGGGATACTTTGGATCATCATGTAAAACACAATGTTGTTGAGAGTGAAGCTTCAGTAGATCCTAACAAAGCTTGGTTATCTTTTTCCAATTCAGAAACACCACTAGGTACAACTGGTCTTGAAGAAAAAATCTTCCATGATTTTACTGGTCAAGATACAGAAGGTTTGTCTAATTAAAACTGTTTGATTTTGTTTTGGTTTCCTTTTCCTAATGCCTATATTGAATTTATAGTTGCTGAGTTTTTTTTTGTGTTTGCAGTTGTATTGTACTAATGCCTATATTGAATTTATAGTTGCTGAGTAATTTTGTGTTTGCAGTTGTATTGTATAAGGGTAGGCCTGTGGGGGACATGGAGAAAGGGTCAGGAAAGCTTGTTAATGAGAACATTGCTCTATCAAGATCCACCAGTGGTAATCATTTTTTGATGACAGAAACAGGAAATAGTAGTTTTGCCAGTCATAACATTCCTAGAGATAATGACTTAAATTCTCTTGGATTGTTGTGGTCTGAGCTAGAAGGAACTCACCGGAAGCTTCCCCTTTCATCAACTGTTCCAGGCTCCACTGAGAAGTTGATTGACAATCATGATTCTGCTCGAAATGCCTTTATGTTTAGCCACAATCCAGAACAGTTCAATTCAATAAGTGACTTCCCCATCACGAATGAACCATGGGCCAACAATTATAGGAGCAAGGGTTCAAACATAATTCATGATAACTTTGATGCAAATAACTTGTTACGGTTTGAAGCTGAGTCAAACCAATTTAGTTTAGAACGGCAACTGCTCTTACAACAATTGGAAAAGCAGCAACTTCAGCAGCAACGCTTATTGTCCCCTCAAAATGTCGAGTTCGCTGGAACATTATTGGATCAGGTGCGCGACCCAATGCAGCAGCATCACCTTGTTAATCAACAACCTAGGGAGGATCTAGAGCGGATCCTGAAATTTCAGTTTGAGCAGCAGAGGTATCTCGATCAGTTGAAGCAGCAGCATCAAATGCACCAGAGACACCAACAACTGCATGAGCATCAGATGCAATTACTGCATCGTCTTCAACATCATGAACCACAACGACAGCAACAACTGCAGAAGCAGATTCATCTTGAACATTTGCTGCATCGACAATTACTTGAACCTGGTTCTGGAGCATCAAACATCGATTCTCATGTGATGAATATGTATGACCAAGTTCTTCTTAGGCAGCGTCTCTTGAGCGAGTCCCAACAACAGTCTCATAACCTTTCACTGCATCATGACTCAGCATCCGAGCAATTTTTGGAAGCAAATTTTCTGCAGAACTTCCAACGTCAAAATCAAAATGATCTGTTGGATGTTCTATCTCATTCCAAGCGGGGACAGGTTCCTACTTTAGAACAAAAGTTTCTTTTAGAGCTTCAGCAGGAGCAGCTTCAAGCACGACAACTCTCGAGGCAGCTGTCTGGCATGGAAGAAGAGAGACATGTAGGGGGGGTTTGGTCCGTTGATGATTCTGGTCAGTTCATCAGAACTGCCGCTGGTCCACACCAGAATTATGCTGCCAGACTTAGCCAATTAGATCTTGTGCAGGCGCAGGCACTCTCATCACTCGAGCAGCCCAGCCATCTTCAGCAGAATTTTTTGTCACATGAGAGAATGCCGCATGATCGTTATGAACGAAGACCACATCCTCTTGATAGGTCAATGCATATGCATGTAGGTGCTCCTGCTCCAAACTTGGATCTTGTAAATGCTGTAGCACGAGCTCAAGGGCTAGATGCTCAGGGACATCTTGATCAGCTGCATACTTTTAATCAGATGGGACAAATTCCTTCTAGTGTTCGTTCCCATCAGATTCGTATCTCTGAGGAGTTCACTGTTCCACACTTGGATGCAAGAGAGAGGCACTGGTCTGAGGCAAGTAGGCAGCGATCATCTGACTTGATGGAATCCCATCTGAAGCAGTTGCAAATAGAAGCAGCAAAGCAAAGAAGCACCAATCTGAGCCTTCCTGGTGAGAACCTAAATGCATGGGCCTCATCTCTTGGAAATGATGGAAGCTCAGAACATGGATTGAGAGACTTGCTTTTTCATGAAAATTTTCAATCTCAACAGCCAACAGGATTGGCAGTTGGTACTCCTACATCATCCTATGAGCTGAGGGATTCTTGGATCTATTCCCATCCTAGTTCAGAAAATCCCTTTAATCTTAGCTCAGAGAGAGGAGGTTTGAGTAGTTCTTTTTCAGAGAGTTCATTTTTTGCTGATGTAGGACAGCCAACAAAGGAGCAACTATCAAACAAAAATATGGAAGATGATGCTAGTAACTTTGAAAGCAGCAGATCAACTTTGAGATCTGGTTCTGCAAGATCATTTGAACAGAAACAATTCCAGGCAGATATAGATATAATTGAAAAAGAAAAGTTTGTGAATTCTATTGGTGGTGGTTCTTTGTTAAAAAGATTAGATATCTCCAACCTGATGGAGGGGGCAAGAGGGAAGCCACTGGGTCCAAGAGGTAGTTCGGGGACTCGATTAGCTATGGACATGCAGGAGAGTGGGGTTAAGCAAGCAGCTGGTGGAGGTCATGAAGTGGTTAACATTGACAAATCTTTTAGGCATGATTCGTCTGGAAAGGCTGGTAATTTGATCAAACAATTTTCCTCTTTCTGAGTTAACTGCTTGTATTCTTTGGTGATTCATATAACTATTATCTGAATTCCTGCAGGGGGAGGTCTAACCTTTTTTAATTATGAAATGACACTTGATAGTGTTCATCCTGAAGAGATTGGTAGCAACATGTAAGAAATTCTCTGCTACTATCTAATTTATTAAAATGTATGACTACTGAGACGAACAACTTTCTTTTCTATAAAGTAATTAGGATTTTATGTTGGATTTATTTTTCTTTTTAACTAAGTGCCTCGTATTTGATTTCTTTTTTTAATTAGCCATTTATCATCAAAATATTCATCATCTGGACGTGGAGTAATTTATAATTGATTGTCAGTGTGCCTGAGTTTGTTTTAAATTTCAATGGCTTGTTTATCAGTTCTAGTAATCTATGCTAATTTATGTGTGTGCATATGCATGCACACACTTGGACTACAGTAACCTACTGTTCTTGGTCTTGTCAAAGAGTGATGCTGCCAGTTTGAGCTTGCTGTTCAGTGATTCAGACCTTCTGAAAAGGTTCTGTTACTAGCATATTTACCTCAGCTTTGAGCAATTTATACTTGATTTCGAAGCTTGAGCCTCGAGGATCGCATTTTCTGTAGGAACTGATTTTAGATCTGGAGGCCCAAAACTAATTTTGGATTGGTAGGATTGATGCCTCAATCCTGCCAAGATTCTAATACCTATATCTTTTTGTGTGTTATGCATGTACATGTATGCGTATGAATAAATGAAGACACATATACTTGTGCTCATAGATATGGATACAAGTGTATGTATGTAGACATAATATTGATGCTACTAAATGAAACCAGTCTAGCATTGTCCTTAGACTGATCTTCTACAGGTTAGCTTCATGGCTTATCTTCTTAGTTCTTGTTGTCTTATAAGCCAACCTCTTATGTCTTGGCTTCTTCTCTTCCTCCTCTAGAAATGATTTGGCCTGCATTATATCAGAAGGATTTATTGCTTGGTTTTCTCTTTTGGGTTCGCTTGAGCTTGTTTATTTCCTTTCTTTTCATTTAATGGAATGAGGACGGCACTATCTATAAGCTGACCTCTAATGCTTTGACAATTTTTGTTTGAGCTTGGACTTGTTTATTACATTTCCTTCTGAGGCGATATCCTCGTAAGTCAACCCTTGTGGTTTGGCTTCTTCAGGCTGACTTAGACCTATTTATGTGTTCTTCCAAAACTAATCGAGTTTGCAGCAATGCACGAGTTGCACTACTTCTCAGCGCTAGATTTGCTTCTTAATCACTTCTACCTTTTCTCTCGACCATAGCTACATTTTCATGTACATTTTTGTTTGATGGACCAGTGTCATTCAAGTATGGTGATTTCCCCTACGTACCAGTTTCAATTAGATTTGACTAAGTTCTAGTGCGTCTTCGTAAATATCTGAAGTTAACATGGCATTTGGCATTCTTATAATCATATGTGCTGCTGTGCAATCATATATCTTTATGGGTGTATCATGGGCATGTTAACCTTGTTGGCATGGCTGCATGGTTATAGCTTTTCGGGGGTTGGGATGGCTAGCACAAAAGTTCTACAGTTAAAGCAGAAATTAATCTGTTGCTTCAAGTGAAGAACAGAATTTCTGTAGTCGACATGTTATTTTTGTCTTCATCAAGTATAGTTTGGATAGTGTCCGAGTACATAATTTTTTATTTCATTATTTTTGTTAAAGTCTGGTTACTTTTGGTGGCTATGTAATTGGTTATTTGATTTCTCAATATTTAGCAATATTTCTTACCTATAAAATTTTGTAGAAGTTTATGAAAGTGTTTTTAAAATCTACTTAAAACACAATTATTCTTCAAATTGATTTTGGTGATGTTATCCACAATGTGATTAAGTATTTACAGTTGGTGATAGTGTATTTACTGTTTATTAGATTAATGTGTAATGATTTGCCACAAAATCATGTTCTTTTTTTATTAATTGAAGACATGATCACCTGTAACTTAAATTGTATCACTTCCATGAGATTCTTTTTCTTATATTACTTTTTTTTAATTTTTGCTAAAATGCTGGTTTGATGATCTCATTTTCCCTTCTATTATTGATGCATGACCATGTTTAGAGCCTTGCTTGTCCTTGGTTATCCTTTTTTAGTAGTATATGTTGTGAATTTTTGTGCAGACTGTTAAATTTACACTGTTTTTTTGCTCTCTCAATTTTGTTTAAGCTCTGCTCATTTTTCATTTTTTGCAGGAGTTCTGGTGATGTTTTAAAAGGAACCAATAGTTCGTTCTTAGAACATACTCGTGATCCTCATGCTACATCATCCGCAGAACTGCCAGACATGATAGCTTCTCAACCACCAAAGGGAAAGAAACCTACTGCTTTTGGGTCGTCTGAGGGTATGCTGTTCTTTCTTCCCCTTTTTTGCCTTTTACCTTTTTCACATCGTCTTCAGATTATGGTTTTTGTCTGAAGACTAGTTCTTGTTTGCTGTAGATTGATTGACTTATAATTAATTCTATTTTTTTTTTTAAAAGAAGACTCTGCAGGTAATCCTGCATCCCAATCTACAGAGACATCAATCTCCAACAAGAAAGACTCCAGATATCGTCGAACTTCTTCGGGCAGCGATGCTGATGTTATGGAACTTTCATTCAGTGACATGCTGAAGAGCACCAAAAAGCCGATGCCTGAACCTGAGAACCCAGAAGTAGGTTCACTCGGCAAGGCTGCCAAAAAGAAGGGAAAAAAAGGCAGGCAGATCGATCCATCCCTTCTCGGTTTCAAAGTCCATAGCAACCGCATCTTGATGGGTGAGATCCAGCGACCAGACGATTGAGGATTGCACCTCTACCGTCGGCAAAATGCTCATCGCTTTTCCATCCGAAGGATGTACAGATCCTCATCTAATTCTTTTCTTTTTTCTTGAATTAATTTTTGTAGTCCTGTCCTCGACAGATGCGTTGTAAAGCAGGGGTTCGGATGTTCAGATTTGAAATTTAGCTGAGTCCTCCCTTTATGTGAATACGTGGGGATGTTGGAATAAACATATGTACAGCTCAGTGAAAGCAATTAGTTATTTCCCCTTCCCCCTCCTTTCCAGCCATGAATAACTTTTTGACTGGCTCTCTCTGCTTCCATGTCCATTTAGCTTATTCTGAACAATTGTGTTGATATCTCATCCTCGCACTTGATATATAGTTTGTTTCGTAGATGAATTAAATTTTGGTCATCAATTTGTGATCCGGCTCATGATCTTTTGCTTGCCAGGGTCTCGATGCACGCTTCTTCTTGCAAGTGGTCAAAGAGAAGGTGCTTTGATAATGACACGATGATTAGCAAACGTTACTCCCAAAGCACACCAAATGCAAATGACTCGATGATTAGCATCAACATCAAAGATATATAGTTTGTTTCGTAGATGAATTAAATTTTGGTCATCAATCTGTGATCCGGCTTATGATCTTTTGCTTGCCAGGGTCTCGACGCACGCTTCTTCTTGCAAGTGGTCAAAGAGAAGGTGCTTTGATAACCTTCGACATCCTCCTCGGAGAGTTACGACCTTGTAAAAGGGAAGCATAAGGAGGAAATGAGGTCCTTCCATAAAAGTCAGGTAATTGGGGTTGAAACCTCTTTTTTTGTTCATTGGATTCAACATTACTTTTGGTTATTAATTGAAGGAAGCAATCGACTTTTATTTTTTATTAATCCATGACAAGATGACATCGACATAACATCCAAT
>LVTN01000226.1:132809-152855 GCA_001649415.1 Musa itinerans | reverse complement strand
GAGTAAATGCGACCACCGAACTTGTCGTCACGTGAACCCAGAAAGGGGAAGAAACCCTTCAAAACCCTCTCGAAACCCTAACGGCCCTTTCCCTCTCTCCACCTCTTCGGCCCCCCCTCCCCAGTCCTCCCCTTACGTGCGGCAATGGCGGCGACCCCCTTGGACGAGGCCAAGGCGAAGAACGTCCTCCGCCAGGTGATTTGGCCTTCGAACCCCTTTCTTCTCCCCTTCCCCTCCCTTTCTCGCGCCTCTTCCCCGATCTATTCCCCCAAAATTTGATTTTTCCTGCAATTCTTCGGTTTCTTTAGGTGGAGTTCTACTTCAGCGATAGCAACCTCCCCCGCGACAATTTCCTAAAGAAGACCGTTCAGGACAGCGAGGATGGATGTATCTTTGTCTGAGAATTATCGTTGTTCGATTTTCTTCGTATTTATTTTCCTGTATGTTTGTTGCCATTGTTGTTGGTCTTGACTGCGGAACTAGTGGTGAGCTTGGCGTTGCTATGTTCGTTTACTCGGATGAAAAATCACCTGGGCTTGAGTGCAGCCATGAAGCCGGAGGAGATCCCGGAGGAGACTGTGTTGTCGGTGGCTGATGTCTTGAGGAGTTCGCCTTCTCTTCGAGTCTCAGAAGATGGTAAATTTCTATCCATCAGGTTGTGTTGCTTGGCGGATGAATTATTAGGAATCTCAGTCCAACTTATCGGTCGATGCCTTTGCAGACTTTATTGGTTGATCGAATTTCCTTGTGGCTCCTGCATTGTTGAATATGAGTATGCTTGCTTGCGCTTCAAGCTTTAGTTTTCTCTTGGAGAAGTCTTTGTCAAGTATACGCTTTACAAAGCTTTTCTCTCATGTAGATATTCTGTTCCATATGTTACTTTTTTTAAATCCTGGCCTTCTATTTTGCCTTAGTATACCATTTATGGTTTTACAGTTGACATTCATGGAATTTGTGGTTAATTCTATAATCGCATTACTTCTCCTCTGGTTTTGATCGTGAGTTGCTTTCTGAATATGCCCTTTTTACAGTGTTTACTTAATTTTATGCAGGGAAGAGAGTCGGTAGGAGTACTGAAATGATGAAGCCAGAAGAAGTTATCGAGCAACTTGATTCAAGGACTATTGCTGTCACACCTTTGCCTTATGATGTTAAGTCAGAAGTTGTTGAGTCTTTTTTTGCTCTTCATGGAAAGGTATTTTCTACTTTGATCACCATTGTTTTTTTTTGTAGGTATGGTCATTTTATTGTACTAGTTGGTTGCTGTAGTACACAATGAACTTGATATTACATATTCACTACCGGGTGATGCCAGAATATATATATATATATATATATATATATATATATATATATATATATATATATATATATATATATATATATATATATATATAGAGAGAGAGAGAGAGAGAGAGAGAGAGAGAGAGAGTGCTGAAAGGAAATTATTATTTTTATGTTTGTGTATTTTAAGATAAGTAATATATATTTTTATTTGCTTGTATCTTGTCAGTGTGTTTTTACTTTTACCAATATTTAAATTTAGTTAATCAAAATATTTTTTATGCTTCTTTAAAGAGAGTTATAATTATGGCCCATGTTTCGGAGTCTGGGTATTTCTTCCAATAACTTGTTTGCATTAATTTTGAAATGGAGACAGAAGTGGACCACCAGGCTCTTGCCATTATGGAACTACCTCATCAGATCATTTATGCATTCGAGCATTTCTGTATTTTTTTAATGCAAATTTACTTCATAAATACAGTGCCACTGCTGTTTCATGTCTTAATTATTTGTCCCAACCATGATGATTTTTCTTGTCCACCTTTCGAGCACATCAGTTAGGAAAACTCGGTGTTTTCTGGTACTAGCCAAAGTCAGTCACTATAGGCCTTAAATCCTCTGCTTAAAGGAAATTTTCTATCTCAAACTGAGTTATTTGAGCATTAGCCTTTTGTTTCTTATTAGGGAATTCAATTTTGTTTTTAAAATAGAGTTTGAGTTAAAATATCTAAGCTTCTACATCCATCATGATGTTTATACTTATTGACAAGGATTACCGATATGAACCCTTATTGTGATGAATTATCGAAGAGCTGAAGCAGCAGAGAAAGCACATTTGTTATATGGGGAAAAAATGTTAAATATGATTAAGGAGATCATCCATGTTTATTGCACTCTATTCCGTAAAGGCATTTTAAACTTTTTTATGCTCTGTATACTTAATATTGAATCAAAGGCAAGGCAGTTCTTGCATTTATAATATGTTAATTTGTATCCTGTGAGAAAAATTCTGATTGATATCACTTTCTTGTAAAAATTGCTTTTCCATGAATTCACAGGTAAATAGTGTGAGGCTACCTCGTCATGTTTCTGACAAAAGACACTTTTGTGGCACTGCTTTGATTGAATTTTCGGAAGAAGCTGACGCAACAAAACTTTTAGAGGAGAAGTTGGTTTTTGCTGGAGCAGAGCTAGAAGTAAAACCAAAGTAAGCTTTCTGGATTCTATCATCTGAAAATTTGAAGTGTTTAATTTGATTTTTTAGTGTTTTATGGTGCATACTTTTTGTGTAGCCAAATACATTTAATCACAAAAAAATGCATAAATAATCTATTAGCGATTACAGGAAGATGGATATAATAATTTATAAATTATTCAATGACCATTTTATAAATAACTTAGCTTTGGATATATATAACAATGGCAGGCTTAAATGCTTAGTAATTGTAGATTGATTTGTAAAATTAAAATAATTGAGATAGAAGAAATTTTAAAATGGATGAAACTAGATAAGATTGTTAGATTTTGATGATATTCTTATTGAGGTTTGTAAGATTTTAGGGGATCAAGATATATTTTTGTTGATTAGTTTATTTGATAAAAATAAAAATTAGAAAGATGTTTGATGAATGAATTGTGTTTCTATACCAATTTATAAGAATTAAGTAAAATATCCAAACCTCATCAAGATATAGAGTAATTGAAATGTGTCACATTAGTAAAACGTGTTACATTATTAAACCTTGGAAAATTAGGATTGAAGGTAGAATGAGATGTGAAATTAGTTCTTTTGGGAATCATTTTTGGTTTTTTGTTTGGTGGATCAACTATAAAAATTATTTATTTATTAAGGTAATTAATGGAAAAATATAGAAGAAAAGAAAAAACATGCATATGGTTTTTATTAAGGAATTCAATACAGATAAGCTTGGTACAGTTTGATCTACATAATTCAGATTGACAGTGGACCAGACCAATGTAAATCAGGCGTTTCAAGCCCTACATCAGATACCAGGCTCACCATCTGGTATGGGTCTGATAATGGGTCTGGATTGTGCGTTATGCCAGGTCCAACCTTTTCAACCATAAAAATAAAAAAAATTCTTACACCTAATCTATGGCTTGTGCATTCTCTCTACGCCTTTGCGCCCAGGTTTGCTGCCGCCCACGTTTGTGTCCTCCATTGCCAGGCCCTACTGATTGGTACTCTCCTGATCATCTTCCCCTGTTTCGGCACTCCCCCCTCTTTCTCCGTCACTGCTTCCCTTCCTCCTCTTTCTCCGCTGCCTCCCCTCCTCTTCCTATGCCTCGTCTCCTCCTCCGTCTTTCAGTTTGCTCCTTAGTTTAACTTTTTCCTAGAAATAATTCAGATACTGCATGTGAAGTTGGTTAACTCCAGCTATGATACAATATAATACATTAACTGCTATTTTTTAATTTAAATGTAGGAAGGATTTTGATTCTAAAAGGGAGAGGATGTGGAAGGATGCTGAGAAATCTCGCTTTAACAGAAATGCTTCAAATGGAAGGTTCTCTTGATTGACTTGTACTTTGTGACCTCTCGATATCCATTTATATATACATTTTAGTCTCACTACCATTTTGGTTGTGGCCTATGATAGCTATCCGAAAGGTGTAATTGTTGCATTCAAGTTGAAGAAAAAGCAAGAGGATAAATGTGTGGAACATAATGGTGCGGACAAGGTTAATGATGATGCAGGAGTCTGCAAAGCGGAACAGGGTCTGAACACAGCAAGTGAAGAAAGTGAACAATTAGCAGTGGCTGTGGGCGAGTCAACAGATGGTGTTGACAAGGAAAATGAAACTAAGGCCGCTGAAGATGTCCCAAAGGAAAGAGAAGAGGAGGTTACTGATGATGTTGTTGAAGATAGAGAAAACAAGGATGACAAAGGTCCATCAACTGACATTGTGGAGGTGAAGAACCCTGTGCCTGATCATGAGAGTGACAACGACAGTATTGTTACCAGAGAGGACCTTAAACAGATATTCCAGAAATTTGGTGCTGTTAAGGTATTTTGTAGTGTAGACCAGAATGTTCCTCCGTATTTCAAATTTTCTTTTCACCTTTTTTTTTATATATTACCAATGATGCAACTTCAATGGACCCTGCATTTTGATTTTTCCTGAAATTATTTTTGTTAACATGCTCCCTGTATCTGCTGTTTTTTATGTGGAAAAGAAGGCCAGAAGATATAGGAACCTAATGCAGTATTCTAAGATCTCTTGTTTCTGTCTTAATTGCTGATTGATTTTTATTTTACTTTTTTGAAGTATGTTGACTACAGAATGGGGGAGGAATCTGGATACATCCGTTTTGAGGATCCTGATGCAGCTACAAAATCTCGTGCGATGGCAGTGCTTGTTGATGACGGTGGCTTGACCGTGAAGAATTACATAGTCACCTTGGAAGCCTTGACTGGTAAGTGACCAAGTTATTCTGCCTTCAAAATTGTCATTAACACTTCCATGTTGATGTTACCATTGTTTTTAGTTGAGCATGTGGATTATTTTTTATACCAGGTTTAGGTCATTAAATATGTTCAACATTCTCCTAAGATATTTTTTGGGGCTTGTGCTCCTTTGACTGCACAATTAATTTGTCTTCTTCTTTCAGCTTTTTTGTGGCTTCCTATGAGAAGGATAGTCCATCTTTCTCGCTAAGACTGCCCAGCTAGCCAAATGTCGGCGGGTAGCTTGCTAGTTGCAGTAGTGCAAATTGCAAACTGATTAGATTGATGTTTGACAATCTGCTAATATGCAAACTAGCTTTTCAGTTTCCAAAAGAACCTCTACCCAAATTTCATTAGGGATAAAGCATACACTTTTGATTGACCAGTCATCATAAATTTGTCAAATCTCAAATTTATTTTAGAAGGCTATTACATGGATGCAGTAACTTATTTTAACTATAAAGTAAGATTATCCTACTGAACTATTAGCTTTCTTTTTAATTTCAAATCATCTCTTCTTGGTTTTGAACTTGGCAATCATCTTAGACAGGTGAGTGCCCTCTTGAATTGTACTTCAAGCTCGCGCCTTCTAATTTTAACTTCACATATTTAGTGAGGTTACAGAAACTTCTGTTATTTCTTTAGCTTGGCTTCTTCATGTCAAAGATCATACAAGATAGACATCGTGTACTTAATGGATCATGCAGAATTTATATTTCTGCCTTTGTTGGATTATCTGGCATGTAGCTCAAGATAAATTCAATAATTTTTGTTATTTTGGTCTCTAGCAATGATGATTTTCAAGAGAAGCTTGTTATGTTTCTGATTTCTTTATGCAAATGACTCCTTATGCAATGCAAGATTGATAATGATCTAGTTGAATACACCTGAGAAAGCCTTATGTTCCACGTGGTACTAATTATCTAGTTGCTACTTTAGGTGAGGCAGAAAAGGAGTACTGGAACTTACTTCGCAGCAATCAGGAGCGGCATAGAGGAAGGTAGTTTACCCCTCCACATCCTTTCTAATTTGTTCTTGTTCCACCCTGTTTGTTCTGAGTTGAATGCTCGGCGGCATTTGAACCTCGCCTGGATGTGCATTATTAACTTGTACAATTTTCTTTCGCAGAGGTGGTAAATACAACAGAGGTGGGAGAACGCACGGCAAGCGACCATGGCACACTGATTCATCTGAGAGACGGCCTAGTAAATCTCACAAGGTTGAGGCCACTGCATGAATATTTACGGAATCACCAAGTCCCAGCTCGTCTCTTATTGAACCGAGTAACGCATAATTATCTTGATAACGTTTGATGATATCATAAGTTAATACACTTTTGCTAGTTGTCATGAGTTCTGATGAGATTATCCTCCTCTCTAAGCTAACTGGTTTACTGCATTGGTTGCATCTTGCTTGTGAAGTTTCTACCATGCTAACCTTCACAACCACATAAAACTTGGCTTGCTCAACTGCAGTGGATTGTGGCCATGGCAGCTCTCAGGTCTTACTGTTGACTACTTGTCCTTGATGAACTGGATAATTTGATCTTTGGATGCATTATGTTTACGTAGAACATAAATATTTTCACATAAAACAAATCACTCCTTTACATTCTTGACATGTTCCCCAATGTATTAAATCTTGCAAGCAATCAATGAATATATGAATGATTGCATGGTAAACATCAAAAGTTGCACTTGAGTTCAGATGAAGTACAAATCTGGTAAGCATGCATTCAGTATTCATGCTTTGACTGACTTCATTTAGTTGCTTGATAATGCTCAACAGACACATTTAGTATTCAAGGTTTTGAATTTTAGATATGTTGGTCGATTTAAGACCGGTATAGGTTTACCTATGTCAGTATCATTTTGATCGTAAATTATGGTATCTCGTGTACTGGCACATGATATGTTAGCGAACCACTTGCTCTAGGTTTACCTATGTCAGTATCGTTCTTATCGCAAATTATGGTATCTCGTGTATAGACACATGATATGTTAGTGTACCGACACATGATATGTTAGCGGACCACATGTATCGACACATGATATGTTAGTGTACCGACACATGATATGTTAGCGGACCACCTGCTCGTATATCAAATCGGTAAATATGTATGAAATTAAAGATAAAATCAATGAATAGATGGATACCATGATTGAATGCTCCCTCAAATTTGCTAGGGAGTTCCCTCCAGTTAAACCTGAATTCAAGGTTCCTTATACATTCTTTAAAGAATTTTTTCTTATATTTTATTTTTCTTTGTATGGAAGTCTGTACATATTTGAATTATTTATCTTACAAATAAACTGATTTTAGGAATTAAAAAATACTTGATAAAGCTAACTCAGGATTCTTAATGAGAAGCATAAGAGACACTATGCTACCAATTTATATAAGACACAAATACATCCATCATCATCAGTACCTCACAACCAAAACAATCATATATGGCCAAAACTCTTTTATCTACACACCTCAAGATGAACAAAATAGCTTAAGTCTCATTGCTGCTGATGACCTATTCAGCTCTGGTATGTATCATACACCTGCATAATCCACATGCAGCAACACATCAGTAAAATCCAACAGTATTATTATTATTCCATGCATATAGATCAGAGTGTTTTAAGGTACCTGGCTTGATGACTGACCATAGCTGGGTTTGCAGAGGAAGGAAGAGGATGTGGAGAAAGATTGAATCAGTGACTTCTTGTCTCTCTCTCTCTCTCTCTCGCTTTCTCTGGTTTCTACTTAAAGTTGCATGCAAGAACAAAAACTAGCAAGCAAAGTAAGAATACTTAGTTAAGCTGTGTTACTGTGAATTCCTGCATACTGTCCTCCAGAATTCTTCCTTCTACTGTTCTGATCCCTGTGATGAATCATCTGACTGATGAGTCTGCTGCTGTTGCCATTGCCCGGCACCATTAGCGCCTGCCACCAACCTCCCTGGTTCCATCTGCTGATATATCTGGCCCATGGCCTCTGGATTCCATACCCCGAGACGCCCATCTTGCGAGAGCCCGAGCTCCAGCCCCGGCAGCTGCTGCCCATGCCCGCCGAGCATGGAGGCGAAGCTCATCGCGCTGAGGTTGGAGCCTGGCAATTCCAGCCCATGCAGCCCCGTACTCTGCACGAAACTGCCCATGGAAGCGTCGCCGCCTCCTGCCCCGACGTTGTTCGAGCTCGATGAGGCTGCCGCTGACGGACGCATGAATCCGGAATCGAAGCCACACACCGGCGTCGGCCACAAGCCCGGGTGCGACCGAGGCAGGCCGGCAGCCCCGACCGCGGCCCAGTTAGGTTGTACGGCGGCGGCCGCTGCTCTCTGTCCCATTTCATCGAGCTTCTGGTGGAGTCCCGCAGGGACGCTGGCGCCCAGGTGGGAGTACACGGCGCCGGTGGAGGCAACGGCGAGGGCGGACGCCGGGATAGTGCCCGTGCCGGTGGCGGCGATGATGGAGGGCTCCGCTTGCTGGAGGAGCCACTGGACGGTCTCCCCGTCCGACTTGTGGCCCAATTCACGGGTGAGCTGAAAGATCCTGGCGGCGCAGAGGGCGGGCATCCTGATCCTTCTCCCCCTGCCGTCGACTTTGGTGTGCCGGTCTTTGTTGGAGCTCCTCCTGGGCGCAAGCTGCCGCCTTTGCTCATCCTTCTCTCTCGCTGCGGCCTCTCGTAACTCTCTACCACCCAAGGCTGCGGAAGGTAAAAGGTCTCTCCTTTCAGCAGATGCCACAGAGTCCGTGGCTGTCGTGAATTCTTTCTTATCTCCCTGAGGGAGGCACAGGGTCTGCTGGAACTTGAGGACGTCCCGTGGCAACTTGGCACAACTCTTGCGATCCATGAGAGAGAGAGAGAGAGAGACAGAGAGATGGAAAAGGTGCGATTTTTGGAGCTCCAATGGAAAGTAGGAGGTGAAGAGAGACGGATTAGAAGGGAAGAGGAGCACTGGACTGTCTTCCCAATGATTCTGGCCAGGGGATTCTAATACAGAGAGAGAGAGAGAGATAAGAGTCTGCTTTTACTGCACTCTACTCTTACCGAGATTTATGAGGTAAAAGGGGATGTACAGATAAGAAGACAGTGAGGGAAACGATCTGTGAATCTTTTGCTGTAGGCAAGTCAATGGAGATCATCCATCCTCAAAGTCGTCAAATTGGAAGTTCTACCATCTGCTTCGAAATCTTTCTTCAGCAGCTACACATTGCCCAGAATTTGATTCATCTTTTTCATCATCATCATCATCCTCCTTGATTTGTGGGGCTGTCCTCACTCTGACCATCCATACTACAAGTAGAATTCCCTCTCTCCACATTCTTCCATCATGCTTCCTTCCCTGTTCCCTTCTTCCCACCTTGTCTGCGACATCATTGCTCACAGCAACAGTACAGCAGTTGCCTCTCTTCGAAGGGACTCCCCATTGTCCGAGGGGCACCCTTGTTTGGCCACATTTGGCATCACCAAGCTGGTCCACCGAGCTTGCTTGGTCACCACTCCAAAAACTTAGAGAGAGAGAGAGAGGATTTGACACCAACAACAATGACAACAACAGGAATCACATGGAAACGAGGGCAAGGAGGTGTTTGCAGAGAAGGGAGGAATCGAGCAGTTTCAGGTTACTGCAGCTTCCTTCTTTAATGAAAGTGAGTCTTCTTTTTCGCTTTGCCTCTTTGTTGGGTGGGGGTGGCTTCTCACAGTGGGGATGCATGTCATGGGTGCTTCCTTTTGCTTTCTTTCTCCTCTGTACGTGTACGTGGGGTGGGGTGGGGTGGGGGACTGTAGACTGCATGCAAGAGATGATGGAGACTGTCCATGGATGGATGCTTTTCTTGGATATTTAGGCAATTAGTCTTTCTTAGCATCGATCTGCTTACAACAGTTGCTATGTAAGGAGGACTTGTTTAACTGGGCGATGGATGTGACTGTGGAAGTGTGCTATGTGTTTAGTGATGATGGTTGGACTTAGTTGTTCAAATAAATGATGGCAAAGGGACTGACTATAGGTGTTGACATATCACTTGGGGGTGTTATCATCAACTCACACCATGAACAAAAGAATCTCACTTTTACATGATTAGCTCCTCAGTTGGCAGGCATTCTCCAAAGCCCCTTTTGAAATGGAAGAGAGAATTTGTACTACTGTCTGTAAGTCAATAGCTACTTAATTTTGACTGAACAATCAAAGATAAATCCAATCAAATATATTTTGATTAATTTTTTAGTAAAAAATCACTGTTAAACCTATGAGGTGAAGTCGACTTTGAAGATCGGATATCGTCAGAAATGTCAAGACTATATGCTCTCTAGTTTCTAATCTGCATATCAATCAAATCCTTAGTCAAGGTCATTTGGAATGAGAGAGAAAGAGTTCTTCTGATTCGGATTAAAAGAGAAAGAGTTTTTTTTCAGAAGAACTCTTTCTCTCTTGTTCCGAATGACCATGGTCAGAGATTTATGTAAGCAAGAACACATGAGATATTCCCCTCATGACACCGAGAGCGGATGATCCTTTATCGACACTCAATAATAATCTTCGTAAGGTTGGCTACCACTCTCAATGACCTGATGAGATCGTATTTTAGATCTTCACCCAGGTCTTAAATAAAAAAAAGAAAATAGACTTGAGATGTATCACATATAATATATATGAGAAAAAAATGATTGAAATTATCATGCACATAATTAACAATTTCAACGTTGAAGATCGGATATCGTCAGAAATGTCAAGAATATATGCTCCCTCGCTTCTAATCTGCATATCAATTAAATCCTTAATCAAGGTCATTCGGAATGAGAGAGAAAGAGTTCTCCTAGAAGAGAACTCTTTCTCTCTTGTTCCGAATGATCATGGTCAGGGATTTATCTAAACAAGAACACATGGGATATTTCCCTCATGACACCGAGAACGGATGATCCTCTATCGTAAGGTTGGCTACCACTCCCGATGACCTGATGAGATCGTATTTTAGATCTTCACCCAAGTCTTAAATTAAAAAAAGAAAATAGACTTAGAGATGTATCACATATAATATAATATATATGAGAAAAAAATGATTGAAAATATCATGCATATAATTAACAATTTCATATCATAAATCCTAATATACTAAGATTTACTAGTTAGTATATTGTGGTTTGACTTTATCTTGGGCATTGATCATTGAAGTGTCTAGCGACGATTAGTTGCCATCTTCATGGCCACTTAGATCCAGAAATTGGACATTGCCAAGGACCATTAGATTCTTAAAGTCAACTGGAATTAGCCAACACTCATGACACCGAGAACGGATGATCCTCTATCGTAAGGTTGGCTACCACTCCCGATGACCTGATGAGATCGTATTTTAGATCTTCACCCAAGTCTTAAATTAAAAAAAGAAAATAGACTTAGAGATGTATCACATATAATATAATATATATGAGAAAAAAATGATTGAAAATATCATGCATATAATTAACAATTTCATATCATAAATCCTAATATACTAAGATTTACTAGTTAGTATATTGTGGTTTGACTTTATCTTGGGCATTGATCATTGAAGTGTCTAGCGACGATTAGTTGCCATCTTCATGGCCACTTAGAACCACAAATTGGACATTGCCAAGGACCATTACATTCTTAAAGTCAACTGGAATTAACCAACACCCATCATTTACGCCTTGAAATCCGGGATCAATTGGCTGTGCTATCGGTGACTTAATATGGCAGCTTTATCGCTATTAGGTTATTTTCTTACTCGAAGAATTCTCGTCACCAAAGTCGTAAAGCAACCAATCTTACCATTATGACATGACTCACCTTTCTCTTAAACATTGAACTTTATAGTGATAAAGCTTTCATTAGCCTCCACTTTGGGATGATGAAATGGCAATCAACACCCCTTGTTGTTGCTTTACTACTGTACTAGATAGAAAGAAACTACAGTCACTGCATCTTTACTGTACTGCAATTATCTTATCATGCATGACCTTCTGTATTCTGACATCTTACAGTTGATGATGACAATCTTCATATTGCATTAGATGCACAGGTCCTACCAGAAAGAACTGCTCAAGCTCTAGTGAGATAAGATATTGATTCTTGATGGCTGCAGTTTGCTTACTCGAATCCCATGGCTGCTACTACATCTGATGGATGCATCTTTTACTTTGTTTTGCTGGTATTGTCAAAAGATATGTTGATGCCAATTTTAAGCTGTGGAGGCTTTAGTTCTGTAGGACTAACCATGATCTGCAGATACTATGGATTACCAAATGATAGCAGACAAGGATCTACAACTCACAACATTAGTATCTTAAGAGGACCAGTGGTGGATCTTGCACTGAATTGAAACAAATTCATCAGAGTCTATGATGATAGAATTGTACTTGTGTTCTTTTTTTTTGTTTTCTGGGAAACCACACTCATCTGAGCTGCTTAAATCAAATTAAGATATGATTCAGTTTGGAATACATACAAATATAAAGAAAGATAGTGTTCATCCATGATTCATATCAAAAGGTATGATACATACAAATATAAAGATATGATTCATGTCAAAAGGTATTTCTCACCATCTAATGCAAGATGATGTTCATCCATGCTCATGTCAGTTTATGCACACAAAGTTACTCATGGAAACATAATCTTCTGAACAGGGTGGCCCAATATTATTTCAAGTTGTAAAACAGTTCTTATCCAAATCAGCATAAGTTTAACATCAATTGATTTAGTTGAATTGCACATGACGTACTAACAAACGCCGGATGATACGTGACTTGAAGAATGACTAAAGACTTGACGGCTAATGAACAGTTAAACCCTGCCTAGCTTCCGCTCGAAGAGCCGACGCAATAGATAAACTTGCAGCACACTGGCACCGATCAGCGCAGCAGATTCAAAAAGTGCCTTGTGAACGGCTCTCCTGCTCATGCCTTCATTCACTGCATAACAGAAAAAAGATCAGATGATCCCTTTTTCAGAGCACAACTTTTATTATGGAGAATATTTATAATACTCAGGCAATCCTTTTCAAGTTCAAATATGATTCTGCCAACTTTTTCTTTGAACTTATCTACAAAATGCCATGTGAAAACTATGTTTATAAAGAATTGCATGGTCATGGAGAATCACACACTTTTTAAGCATAAATTTTCTAATTGGGTATGATGCAACACTATGACACCCTTTAATTGTATCATATTTGCAAAACCCATCTTTACACAATATTTAATCCTTCAATTAGCAAAAAAGAAATGATACTTCAGAGAGTGTGCTTTGAGACAATGGTAAACAGCTTGGAAGACCAGAATTCTAGTCTCAGAAACGATCTTAGAGATAGGTTGACACTCTCATTGGTGGAAGGCTGGTTCACTGCCCCTTTGTTTGGCAGAGAAAAGCAAGCCACTATATTCTAGAACCACTTAAAGTAGTAAATAGCTGATGATAAATAAAATAGAAGAGAAATATTCATCTATAAACTAATTAACTAAACAACAAAACTAGAGTGAAGTATTGCTCTTACTGTATCAACGAATGGGTAAGCAAAAGGCATATATCACAGTAAAAGATGACTATGTTTTGATCAGCCAGTGCAACAAATTTCATCAGATATACCTATGGCTTGGCGATCAGTCTGAGCTTCCAACCAATGCTGCTCAAATTGTATGTTATAAAGAGCTTCTTCTAGTTTCCCAATCTGCTCCAGTAAAGGGCCAAAATGCTCTGCATACAATTTATTCACAAAGAAATTACCAAAAAAATATGTATACATTTGTACCCTCGTATCTTTAAAAGTATTACCAAGGCTTCTTACCATCTTTTGCATGTTGCTCAAAGTAAGAAAAGTGGCCAATATAAACATCAAAATC
Organism: Musa itinerans; assembly: GCA_001649415.1. Lineage (NCBI taxonomy): Eukaryota > Viridiplantae > Streptophyta > Magnoliopsida > Zingiberales > Musaceae > Musa > Musa itinerans. The sequence goes on along the minus strand of LVTN01000226.1, from coordinate 139,245 downwards.
TATGGTTTCATGATACGGGGACCTATTTGTGAAGCAGAAACGATGAAGACCACTCTTTTGAGCCATAAATTCAAACTTTTCACTTGTCTTGTCATAAAAATCATGAATTTGAGTGCCTGAGGGATCCTTCACCTAATATATCATGCAGTTCAAGAAAAAAATGTTAATATGAAACTATATATCGATAACCTCTTCATGCATGAAATGCTTAAAGAACCAGAATCTGGTTATTAATGCCTTCACTGAAATGAACCATGTTGCAAAAACATTTAGCTTTTTACCAACCTTCTTCTACTGCCTTCCTAATGCAAGCAATAGAAAATGGAGACAAACATACCAATTAGGTAACAGCACTCATATTTACATACACAAAAAACAACTGTAAGGCAAAACCAAAATCACATCTCACCTCTTCTTTTAGTGTTCACCATAAATGTTCACGTAACATATATAACATTTATGGAAGTTCTTCAATAAGAGTACCCTTAACAAGTTTCTTGAGACTAGAAGAAACCAAATGCAAATAATTGAAAAATCTAATATTCTTTTCCATCAAATAAACAAGATGTTTGAGAATGGACAAACAAAGAATAAGAGATCAGAAATAACTGTCCAGAAGTACTTGCTAAGGAAAGCTCCTTTGATTATAATCAGGCAACCTAGGGTTTGTCTTGGTGCCTTGTGACTTGTTGCTAAGGATGTGAACACTGAGAACGTTGTTGTCAAGCTTAGGTCCTAAATGACTTCACTGTTGGTTCTGGAGTAAGATCCAAGATGTAGATCTTGTTGACATTAACATAAATGTAGCCATGTTGTCCACACAACTTAATGGATATAAAGGTTCATGTTGGATATCCAAAATCACCAATCTTAGGACAAGATTTGCCCAGGGGAAGCAATTGATGCAATCATGAACCCAAGATCAAACTTAATGCAGTTGGACTTAGTTTAAGGGGTGATCAAGCTTGAAACTAGTAGTGTTTATGTTCTCAAGTTAAAGTTAAGAGTCCAAATGTAATTTTTTATATTACAGCATATCTTCGTCCAAAGTTTTAGGCATATTTTAGGAAGAAAGTTCTAGTGAGATTTGAGCACTTTCGTGTCGTTTAGATTAACTAGATTCTGTTATCCAAAATATGTCCAACGGTATTGTATCTAAAAGCTATTAGGTTTAGAAGGTTTTTTACATGTGATGAGATTTGTTAATTTTAATAAATAATAATAAGGTCTTTTACCTTCCTTGTCCTTCACTCTTTTTTATGGCTTAATAGTCATAAGCCCATAGTTATCTAGACTCATCTACTGTAGAGATTTATCAAGTGCTTGTGTCGTTTAAGAAAAGAATTGGTCCACTAGAGACCCAAGTTGATCTAAGTCAGGTTGGGCACGAAGTGTATAATTTCAAATTCGAAGTTTACAAAGACAAGTAGAAGATGAGGCAATCTTGTTTTAGTTACTCTCTGGTCTCCAGATTCATTATATGTTAATTTTCTTGGCCAAACTGGTTGACAAGAAAAGTAGATGCTCTAAGAAGATCATTCTTTTTTAAAGAGAGAAGTCTAACAGCTAATGGTTGGTGCTTCATGTCATGATCAATCTTTAAAAAACAAAGAGCAGGGTCGACTGAATTGTCAAACTACTGAACTTCAAGTAAACATATATTTGAAAGGTCATCATGGAGGATTCTCCAACATGCAAGATTAATTTGGAATTTCATAATAAAAAACATTTGGGGAAAACCCTGCCTCTTTCTGGGAATTGACCACAAAGGTATGTTTTTTCAATAGTTTGGAAAGGTATTCTAATTTGAAAATCATCTTTAACTCCAGCATGCCACTTTCTATAAGAGATGGAAGATATATTAGAATATGAAATCCCTAAATTTCTCATATAGTAGGTCCATCTCAACATCACTTAAGAGTAATCCATTCTTGAAATACAACAAACCAAAGTAAACAGTAATAAAATTTTTCAATTTTGTCTAACAAAACAATGAATTTTGGATATTCTATCTTAGCCCTTGTTTTCACTGATCTTATTCAGTTTATAAGATCAGTTTCAGGAAATCCTTAATGGAAAAGCATTGTAGTCCGAAAGGCATCAGCGAAGATACCTTTTCATCAATTCTTAAATCTTGGTGGATTCAATGGAACTTTAAATGTCTATAAGGAAGGCATTTTGCCATCTCAAGCTCCACAGTCTTCTTGTGGCTAGAACTTAAAGAAAGATTAAGATGCTCTTCTGCAAGATTTTATTCTCCCTATTTGCTTTTGTATTCATCCATTTGTCGCCAAGGATATCATCCATTTCTGTAAATGTCCTAGAGAAGTTAGACTTTGAAATTATCTAATATAATTATATTAAATATGAGAAGAATTATATATAATCATCTCATATTATATCTAATTATATTAAAAATGAACCAGTCAGTATGTACCAGTCCAACTGGATTTCTAGACACTTTATCTAATATCTTTTCCTCCCTCTTTTCGCATTCACCGCTGTCACCTTGAAGAAAAAAGAAGAAGAAATTTTTATGATCCCTTCCTCAAATTTACACCATGATAGTCACCTGGGTCGGGGTGGGGGTGAAGAGGAATGGAGATAAGCAAAAATTATTTTACATATTGTAGACTCCATCATGCTAATTTATCCTGCATGAATTACAAAAACATATTCACTATGTGTTGACTAAATCCCACCTTGGCAATTTTTTCAATATGAAAGGTATCCCTATAATATAAAAAAAAATTAGCTTCCATAAAATTGAATTGACAAAAAATAAACCCACAACAACACATTATTTTTCTATTCATGCAATTTAGTTTTAAAAAAAATGAAACCAGCCAATTCTTTATTCAGTTTTTAGAACTCTAATCTAAATTCACAGAGACCAATATTTGCATCAACTAAGAGGTTTACACTTTCCTTGAGTAACAACACCGAGGGCCAATGATGTAGGTTGTCTAACACATATCGGTAAGTGTCATGGCCCGGGCCTGATGGGCTAACTGGCCTATTAACTTCGTTTGGTTTAAACCACTAATCAAAATGCTTAAACTGAAGTTGATAGTAGTACACTTATCAGACCCTTATAAGCCAATCTTAATCTTGCCCACTTCCGATGTGGGACTAATCAGGGGTGTTACGATCTCCCCCACTCAAAGGCTTGACGTCCTCGTCAAGGCCCAACATAACACAGATCAAACCCTAGCATAGTGCATGTGAAGCGTAGCCCAGTAGTGGCTCCACGCCATGACGAGTCCTCTGACTCCATCCACGGGTAGCCCTTTCCTACTCGAGCCCTCTCACCATGCCCAAATACTATGTCAGCTCTGATACCAAATGTCATGACCCGGGCCTGATGGGCTAACTGGCCTATTAACTTTGTTTGGTCTAAATCACTAATCAAAATGCTTAAGTTGAAATTGATAGTAGTACACTCATCAGACCCTTATAAGTCAATCTTAATCTTGCCCACTTCCGATGTGGAACTAATCAGGGGTGTTACAGTAGGAGGTCAACCTAAAATTCTAGAGGACCGCTAAGGGGAGTAGATTGTGAGTTCTTATGCGTCAACCAAATCATACTTAGGATAGCTAGGATTATTTCCATTTCCTATTCATTCTCCCTTATGTTTTAATTATGCATTCCAATTTACTAAACTCTAGAAAAGAACATTTCATGATGTTCTATATCTTCTGTCTGGTTTCTCAACAACATGGATGACGAAATCTAGAAGCCTATGTCAAGTTCTATGAATCAAATCCATAAGTAGAAGTTCAACTAATAAACTTAAAAACAAAATCATATGACAGAGAGTGACATTGCCACAAGATCGAGCCCTCATCAAATGCCCTACATTAATCAAATGGAAAAAGTAGCTATTAACTAAATAGCACATATACAAGATCAAAATGTAAGAGTTTAACATAAATATCCAAAGAAGAACAAAACGTACCACGAGATCAATACCCTCGTCACCATAATGCCATGGGGTTTCTGCTTTAATCACAACAAAGGAGACATGAACCGTATCCCCTTCATAAGGAACAGAATGAGAAAAGCATTCTTCCCTATCTATCACAAATCTGATCCCAATAGTTGGATGCAGATGCAGTAGAAAAACAGAAGCAAGGAAAAATGTGAATCTCACAGAGAGTTCCTGCATCTGTAGACATGTAAGAAGGAGTGCATCAATGGGTCAATCCAGCAATTTGAATTTTCCAAAGCAAAGGATGTAACTCAAAATAACTCCAAATAAAAAAGGATTTCTCTAATAAACATTTTTTCCCTTTTTTATGTGTGTAAGTTATAATAAACTTCCGCATGCTATATATAATCCCACAAACATAGATGGGCTCACATTAATAGCAATCATAATCTATAACGACGGCATCCTTATCTGTCAGATGATGATCAATAAAGAGAGAACAAAAGAATTACATAACAATCAGTTGATCAGCAAAGATCGAGTTTTTACGAAATTCCAGAACCATCAAATACATGCGAAACAAAAGAACATACGGATCACCAAATTAAAGATAGCTGATCAAAAGAACCCACTGTTTCCCTTCAGACGTGGAGATCAATAATACTAAAAGCTGGAACCAATCAATAAGAAGCAGAAACATGAATCTGCATCTATACCCATCGAAACTATCGGAGAAAGGAAACATTACTACCACATCCGAATTCAAGGATATAATCGTATCACAAAAATGCGATAAACAAATTTAACGGATCGAAGGCCTCGACTGATGGAGCAATCGAGAGAGGGAGGGAGCTTTGCCTTACCTCGTGCCAACGGAGACGCTTCAATATGCACAATTTGGAAAATCTTCGGATCGAATCGCTCGATCAGCTTCGGGAGAAGGAGGAGAGCCCAAAAACACAAAAGAGCTGTTTTCGATCGGTTGTAATGTTGCGTGACAGCATCTAGGCAATTATTAGGGCTTCGATTTCGGCTGGGCTCGGCCTAAACCGGACCGACCCAACTCGGAAAAGGGGCCGTGTCGAATGGGGACTTAATTACACTTACCATCGGTGTCTCGATTCGAAAAGTTGGATTGATATTTTTATAATTATAAAAATAAAACATTTGGATCCATTTATCCTAACATCATCAATTTTACTAACGAAACATAAAAATAAAAAGGCAAAAAAATAATTTTAATGTTTCAACTAATGATAATGGACAACGACGACGAGAGGTGAGTCATTTTGCATCTGTGTTGATGCTGATGCAATTACTAAGTAACCCTTCAACCGCTCTACATCTACGTTGGTGTCGATATAGTTGTCGAGCGACGAAAGGACTGTTGATGCAAATGTCGCTTTACGCATTTAATGCAGATGCAGAACAGCATCGATACAATTGTCAAGTGACGTCGCTCTACATCTATTATTTTCATCGCTCGACGACTGCGTCAATGCCGGTGCAGTAACCAAGTGATGAAATGGTTGCTTGACACTGGAGTGCCTAACTTGCTACAATCAGCTCGTATGGATATTGTTGATCATATGATATTCTCTATAGTCCACAATATTGTCTCATAGCCTTTAACCCAGCCCACTCAAATATGATAGCTCATAAGCATATTTCTTAGACAAAGTTAAAGCTATTTCAATGTGTTTTTCTTCATGTCCAAGGAATACATTAAAAGGGTTAGTTACCAATTGTAAAATACTTAATTTTATAATTTATTATGCATGAAGGGTTATTTAATGCACTAGTACTTATTTTCGTGTTTTAGGACTAGAAAGAGTTTTAGAGAAATTGATGATAGAGTCCTCTCTTAAACTTTGTATCACTTGCATGTTTCCTTGAGTAGTGAGTGTTTTGTTTTCAGTTTTGTATTCTTGTTTATTATCTTTGGGGTGATGAACTTTTTATATCCCTTTGTAATTTTAAATTTGGTTATGAGCTTCTTTTTTTTATTTTATTAAAGTATTATCATGAGTTTATTCTTTTTTTATCTAAAAAATTTATTCCAGCAAATATAATTGTACTATTGATTTTCTTTTAAAATCTATTTCATATTATCTCGATATCATTGTCTGCGTTGATATCGATACAGAACAGTCCTATTTTTTAGCGTTGTTGAATCTCGGATTTTGATGATGAAACTAATTGATTGTGTTTAGATGTTTAACTGCATTTTGAGTGATGCAGGTCTACTTGATCAGGATTAGACAATTGACGTAGAAGGAATTGAAGTTGTCGCCGGAGATCACGTCAGGATATTGGATGGCAGAAGGCTTCGGACGTCGGGCATCGGGCCAAGGAGAGCGGAATTGCGCCAAGGATATCGGGGTTACGGAGGTCAACCACCGATTGGGCAACAAGCCACAAGAAAGGATGATGCGCTGAAGAATCGGACGAAGTGCCAACCAATGACGTGCCGGGCAACAAAATGTCAATTCGCGTTGTAAT
>LVTN01000226.1:34957-132730 GCA_001649415.1 Musa itinerans | reverse complement strand
GAAGTTCGCGGAGCTCACCGAGAAAGATCGGAGCTTGCCGAAGAAGCTCGTCGGAACTCGCCAAGATCAAATCGTGAAGTCTACGAGCTTGTCGGGAGTCCGCAGAATGGTTTCCGAGAGTTTATCGGAAGACCGCCGGAAGTTCGCCGAAAGCTCGCCGGAAGAAGTCTTGACTTATGGACTTTGTAATAGCTTAGAAAATGTCTTTAAAATTGTAGTTAGCACGTTAATTAGGGCTAGGATTATGTGTTAATCCTATGACCCAAGTAGGGGCTAATTTGGCCCAAGTTCGGACTGGTTTGGGCCAATTTTGGAGCCCAACCAGTGAGCTGAATTAGGGTAGGCGGTGGCACCGCCTACACTAGGCGGTGGCACCGCCCAGAGGCTGAGAGCTGGGCGGTGGCACCTCCTGGCTGGGCGGTGGCACCTCCAGCATCGGGAACCTAAGAGAATTCAAATTTTTGGAGCCCAAATTTGAATCCTCTTGAGGCCTATAAAGACCCCTCAAATCTCAGCTGAGACAGCAACCTTTTGAGAAGTTAGAAGTTGAGAGAAGCTTTAGGAAAAGTCTTGTTTTCAATAGCTTTAGTGTTCACCTCCTTTCTTTTCATTGAAATCTTTGTAAAAGGGTGAACCACTTGTAAGAGGTTGTAAGAGGGGTGTAAGAAGGAGGTTGATCTTTGCCTAGTAAAGGAAGATCATTAGTGGATGCCGGTGGCCTCGACGGAAGAGGAATCGGAGGAGTGGATGTAGGTCACGATTGACCGAACCACTATAAACTACCGTCTTCTCTGGTTTGCATTTACTTCCTCCTATTTACATTACTGCAAACCATCTTCACTTTGATGCTCTACTTCTTTGTCTCCTTCTTACGTATGCCTTTAAGTTAAAGCGCAATCGAAACGGTTTCAAGCGAAACGTTGCTTTTATCGTACGAAGTTTCCGAAAGTGTTTAAATCGTCGAAAGTTTATTGTTCTTTACCGCTGCACTAATTCACCCCCCCCTCTTAGTGCCGCTCCGGTCCTAACAAGCGTCACTTTTCTCATCGACAATACCTACTCACGGATCTTAATGATACTATTGTCTTTCACGTCCTATTCGTCAAAGTTGAGCAATCATATACTTGATGTGCCATTATAAAGGTCATATTCTTGAGGTTGATGTAGAAATCATACTATGTATAATATGATAGCCATGTGCTACAATTGTTTTCTTCCGTTTCCTAGAAAAATAATAATAATTAATCAGAAACTTTCTTTTGTCTACTGAACATGACAATGTTCATGCTAGAATGAGTCTATTAACAATGGAAATCAAGAATATTATTGCAAGAATGAGCACTATTAAAACTATTTTCTTCTGTGCAAACTTGCCTCACATTCTCAGGTAGAACAACTACATGCAAACTCCATGCTCATCATTCAACTCTTGAGTCCTAAAACCTCAGCTAAATCACAAAGTTTCTGTGATCCCAATTGCCAGTGAGACCCACTGCTAGCTTTCAGTGGATGCCCAGCCTCCTCAAAAGTGCTCCCAAACTTTGGATAGTCTTCGTAAAGAGTCAATCATACAGAAAACTTCTACCTTGTGCCAATCTTGAAAGGGAAAAGGCCTGTCAAGATTCCTGCAAGCAGTTCCTGGTGATACAGAAAACTTTGCTTTTCCTCAAACATAGAGGTGGACTTGAGGAGGAAGAACTCTGCATCCTTGTAACATACGAAAGGAGCATGGAAAGAGATCAAGTATCAGATCATGATTTGTTCCTTGCATAGTGTAAATTATGCACATACAATTAGGATCTACCCACCTTGCTCAATTACTTCCACCAACAGGCCAAGAGAATGGTACATTTCTCCCAGCATGGCTGCACTCGGCGAGTACACTTGCGTCGCCTGAACGTATCTTGGTGTCGCGACACCATGTGTCCTTGATTAGGGTCCAGTGAGAGGGGCTTCCTTCTCCTACACGCATCTCTTGTCCCACTGCTTATGGTGTTTCACACTGCCACCCTACCTATTTACCTCTCCCTCAAAAGTTGACAGACTTGTTTCTTTTCATGTGTGTAATTCCTGTGTCAGCAGTGGTCTTATGATCTGAGATATGGCTTCTTCACCTTGATTCAGAACTCACGAGGAATCTGTGGTTTCATGTTCTGCAGCAATTATTTGTCCTTCACTGTTCTGCAGGAAAGCAAGCAGTCTGACACAGAATTAAGGGACACTTATTCTCTGGTGTCAGTGTTAGTCTCTTGTTCCTTCAGGTTGATGCCAATCTGCCTTGCTGGTTTTTGTGGAACACGCAGCAAGGTTGCTAACTTTGTTGATCATTTGAGGTGGCAGGAATCTAAGAAAGAGGAAAAAGAAAATGTGAAAGAAATGGATGAATTTACATGTTATTGTTTTCTAAAGCAACAAATGTTCTTACAAGAAAAAAAACAGGTTTTTTTACTACTAAGTTAAAATTCAATATCACTCACTATTGGCTCAAGAGTTTAAGCTCATCCTACTAATCATATGATAAGATGCCAATCAAACATATCACATTATTGTTTGGTCTCATGTGGTGATTGGTGAATAAGATGACAAGAATCCTACACCATAATTTGTCCTCCTGTTAGAGAGACAGTCAGTGGGTCATGTTTGAGTCAGATATAAATCTAATAGCAGGATTTATACAAAGTTTGGTACCACATTCCATCCATATATCACATCTTAAACAAAGATTTAACTAAAAAATTAGGCTTTCAGGCCCCATCAACAATCTAAATTTTGTGTGATAAAGTCACAACATAATTGTCATTATACTCCATATGCATGTGAGCAGGCCCCCTCAATCAATTCAGTGGAATCATTGTGCTGAAATGAACAGCTTAGCTCAGTCTGCAAGCAAAAGAGAAGCAAACCATGGATTTTGGCTTTGAGCCTGAGAAGATTAGTTAATGTACTCCAGTGAATGATTGCCTTCCAGTGGCCACCTCTCAATTCAATGGGCAAGCAAGCAATGGCTTGCTTGGAAGAAATGAACAAGCATGTAATGAACCACATGACAAGGGGTCCTGCCCTGTCTTCTCTGTCCCTTCAATTACCTTCTCCTATATAACTCCTCCCTCACATTAACTCCCAGTGTTGGTGAACCTGTGACCCCTCCTCTCTTTCCCTTCGTCCTGTATCTGAGACTTGTGCCACAGCTGGAAGAGAGAGGCCAGGGGTGGAATCCATGGGCATGGAGCTCTGCAGAAGCTTGCTTGTGCGGGTGGTGGTGGTGGTGGTGGTGGTGGTGAGTGGGGAAGCTCAGCTCAGGCCAAACTTTTATCAGTTCACATGCCCCAAGGTGGAATCAATTGTCAGGCAAGCTGTTCTGGAGAAGGTGAGGCAGACATTTGTTACTGTCCCTGCAACACTTAGGCTCTTCTTCCATGATTGCTTTGTAGAGGTAAGTTCCCAGAATACCTGTCTCTCTCTCTCTCTCTCTTTCTCTGTGGGATACAAAATGTAGAGCTTAATTGAAATACTTAATCACTACAATCCTGAGAATTCAGTTCATGGTATTGTCGTTTTGATGTTTTTTGCATTGGAATGTGTTAGAAGCTAGGCCTGCTTGGTAATTGAATGGTTTGAAGACAACAAATGCTAAGAGAAATAGATATGGATGAAGCATTTGGTATTAGGAAGAAGGGAGTAGAAAATACAGACACAGTAGCCTTAATTTAGGCATGATCATAATTTTGTCTACATAATCTCTTCCCCAAAATGCAAAGGATATGGCAATCTAGCATGTGAGATGGATCATAATTCATGGGATCATCTCTCATCATCCATTTTTTTCCCCACATTATCTGCTAGAGAATCCAGTCAAAGTATTATCTGAAGCTGCATCTGTGTCTGGAACATCACCTCAAGTAACCCAATTCAATTGGGAAAGCTAAATATGCACCAATTCAATACAACAGTAAGCAGAGTGCGGGGACTTGCAGGGTTGTGATGCGTCCGTCCTGATCGCTTCACCGAGAGGCGACGCTGAGAAGGATGCGCCCGACAACCTCTCTCTCGCCGGCGACGGCTTCGACACCGTCATCAAGGCCAAGCAGGCTGTAGAAGCTCGATGCCCCGGTGTAGTGTCCTGTGCTGATGTCCTGGCAATTGCTGCAAGAGATGTGGTCGTCCTCGTAAGTGAAAGTGCACTGATCTTGTCGTGCTTCCACTTGACGGATGTGAATTCTAATGGAACGAAAGCTTTGTTGCCAGTCCGGCGGCCCGAGCTTCACGGTGGAGCTTGGCAGGCGCGACGGGCTCATCTCTCAGGCGAGAAGAGTAGCTGGCCATCTCCCTGGCCCTGACTTCAACCTCAACCACCTCGCCAACCTCTTCCGGATGAACAACCTCACCACCCATGACATGATCGCCCTCTCCGGAGCTCACACCGTGGGCTTCTCCCACTGCAGCCGCTTCGCCAAGCGCCTCTACGCCTTCGGCCCCTCGTCGCCGGTGGACCCGTCGTTCAATCTCCCGTACGCGCAGCTGCTGATGCGAGCGTGCCCGCGCGACGTCGGCCCCACCATCGCCGTCAACATGGACCCCTTCACCCCGACGGTCTTCGACAATGTCTACTACAGGAACTTGTTGAAGGGCGAAGGGCTCTTCACCTCGGACCAGGTGCTGTTCTCCAATCTGCTGTCGAGGCCGGTGGTGAAGAAGTTTGCGGCCGACCAGAGCAGCTTCTTCACGGCCTTTGCTGCTTCCATGGTCAAGCTCGGCAGGGTCGGCGTGAAGACCGGTCACCAGGGCGAGATCAGGAAGGACTGCACTGCGTTCAATTAGCAGGAATTCATTCAAGAGTTGTTGACATAGATTGGATGGAGGATACTGATGGACAAAGTTCAAATGATTGAATCACAGATGTAGATGAACAAAATTGAGCAGCCATGACTCTGTTGTTTGATAAGCATAACACTCTGCTTTCTGACAAACCTCATTGAGGCTTAGCAATGTTTGATGCAGCAAAAGTTTCATGCTCGCACAACAAATAAACATCTTTACCATTTCCAATCATCAATAGCCATCAAAAGAGATGAAGTTGATGAACTTCTTGAAGCTCCTATATATCTCCTCTGACACAAGATGATTCAGAAAGCAGGATAAAGTTTGTTGTCAGTATTTGATAGACAAAGATTTCAGTTGATAATAACACTCTTCTAAAAACCCTCAAAATAATTAGAAAATATCAATTTACATGTCCTCACTTGTGACATCATTTTGCTCTCTTAAATCTAGAAGACATGTCCAAGGAAAATGAAATTTAATTCCAACTTCTAAATGATTATGATGCCCCAAAAAGCTGAGTGGTTCAGTAAAACAGGACAAAGAAGCCCCAAAACGCTCACAAACACTGAGTGGTTCCACTGCATCTACAAAAGCAGTCTTACTAATGTTGCTGCTGCTTTACTCTGTTCTTGAAAGGGCTGCAAAAAGTGTATGACTGATAGCTGCACCACTCTCTCCTTTTGATCCTTTAGTAAAAGCAGAAAAAATCACCAAGAATCATAAAAATTGTTCATGAGTCTTGATTGGACCAGCAATGATGTTTACATTATGGAGCTTAAGATGTAAAAACCTACATGTAGCCACCAGTTGCACCATCAGAAACTATTCCACTTGAACAATACATTGGAATTATTAATCTTAGTAATTCCTTTAAACAACAGTAATAAATTGTAATATCTCAATTATTTAGAATTCACCATATGCATCTTTTCTTCTTGATGATAAGCTTTCTACATGGGGTGATTCCCACAGAGTTACCTGTGCCTTCATCTTGACTGTTTTGACATGAGAACTGGCACCAGCAAATTCTGCAAAGGAAAAGATCCAATTTACCTTCTTCCTTGTGATGACCAGTACAATCAAAAGGGAGGCATCTTATGATGCAAACAGAGGCAAAAAGAAAATATGCCAATCTGCTCCCATCATCCATCCAAAAGACATGCTTCTTCTTTCTTTGCAAGCATATCAAATATGGAGCAGAACTTTAGTTATACAGAACAAAGGAACAAATCTTTGCCAAGATTAGTCGGTATTGGATCTTGGAATCTTGGGAAAGGGAAGGCATGGACCTTGGCGTTTGACCATTGGCCAACTCTTCCAATGAGGAGAATTGACCTGCTTCAATATTTAAGAGATCAGCAGTGGGAACTCTTTATCTCCTCTCAGGTTTTTAAGCTAAGCACCAGGAAGCTGATGAAAGGATATTGGCACAATCTGAAGCATAGACACTGCACTCAGAAGCTTCGCCATCAGATTCCCTGCACGCACCTTTCTAATGATTGTTGCATGAGCCTTCGCCTATATACTGACATACCTGCCTGCCTCCCTGCATTGTTCATACTCTTGTTGGTAGGTGCTTGATGAGGTGAACAGGAAAAGTGTTCGTGAGGGTGATTACTCATTACTCCAACCTTTCCCTTCGATTCTATTGCTCGTTTTGGAATCCATGCGAAGCCAAATCAGTCTCCTGATGCTGCAGCTCTCTGCAAGTCCTGATTGCTCTGCGGTTCCCTCCTAGCGATTTGAGTTCGTTCTTCTTGTTGCTTTGGAGTCCACATGCACGTCATCTATCCATCTGTTCGTGGATACTACATCTACTGTTTGATTCCCTGCACGCACCTGAAGCTGTTTTGCGGGCTCAGATTTCTTGAAGCTATTGTTGGATCCTGTGTTGCTGTTGGTTCCTGTTCCTGGATATGATGTTGACTTCTAAGATTGTTGTCATCTTTGCGTGCGTTATTTATCTTCCTTTTTTGTCGTCCTTCTACTGAATGAGCTTCTGGTGATTTATCTCATCTTCACTTAGCTTCTCTCTTCCAAAACTGCGACACCGTGTTCCCCGGTTGCTTTCTCCTTCACTGGTTTTGCGTCCCTTGCTTGGTCAACTCCAAGCTACGTTGCTTGATAGACTGATAACGAAGCAAGCAGGACGGAGCTGATAGAGACTGGAGAGGGAGGAAAAGGAAGCAGTAAGAAGGATTACCTAAAGGAGAAAGAGAAAATAGCATAAAAGAGACGAAGAAGCTTTCGGAAAGGCTGCTTTCGTGGACCGCGACGCCGAAATGAGCACCGGCTCGGTGGTGGCCGGGTCGAGCAGCAGTGACCTCGGACGCCAGTCCGGCGATTCTGGGCCGTCAAATAAGTGGAACGACCAACCTACTGTGTCCACGATGGCGGTGTCTCCACCGAAGGCGGCCCGAGCCCCGGCGAACGGCAGCCACAGAGTCTCGTGCTTGGTCGACGGGTGCACGGCAGATCTCAGCAAGTGCAGTGAGTATCACCGGCGTCACAAGGTCTGCGAGCTGCACTTCAAGACGCCGGTGGTGATGGTCCACCGGCAACAGCAGCGCTTCTGCCAGCAATGTAGCAGGTAATAGAACAACAGGGAATTTTTGTGGGGATTTAATTCTGACGGTCACTGCTTCTCTGTTCATCAAAAGTTCAGCATTCTTCTCTTTTGTCTCAGCAGATTTCAATTGGTAGAAGAATTTGATGAGGTAAAGAGAAGCTGTAGGAGACGACTTGAAGGGCATAATAGGCGTCGAAGGAAACCTCAGCCATGTTCTATAAATCCAGGGATTTTGTTTCCAGATCATCAAGGTTTGCTCTTTGTCGAAACAACCTTTGGCGTAAGAAATCTCTCACTAGCCCACAATATGCATGAAACTTTCCATCTACTGTCACATAGGTGTTGCTTCTGTTCTTGATCTTTCATGGCACTAACCATTTCATTCTGGATCCACTGCGACAGAGTTTTCTGCACACCCTCATATATTTCCAACTGCTGCAGGAGAGGCAAACTGGTCTCAAATGATCAAAACTGAGGAGAGTACTCGATACAACTCTTACAGATTTGTAAGAGAGAGAAGGCAACTTTCCTTTCTATCACAGCAGCGAGACTGCCATCGGCAGCAAAGACACTCCCCAGATTTGTGCAGGTCAGCTGAATCTTAGCACAATCGCTCCTGTGCGCCGCAGCAGTGAGACGTTCAATGATGGAATAAAGCCATTAAAGCAATCCTTTGATTCCCACCGTGCTCTCTCTCTTCTGTCATCTTCAACCCAGACCTCGAACACCAGCCTTAGTCATACGGTGCCACCAGCTGATGGAATCCCGGCGGCGGCTCAGCCTTTTGTTTCAGCTTTGCAATACGGCGGTCTCTCCCACAGGCATCAAGCAACGCAACACCAGCTGCTCTTCCAAGTGCAGGGACGGAGGATAGCAATCTGCGGACTCTTTTGGTTTCTGGTCGTGCTGATGATTCTGAGATTGATTCCCAGAACATATTCCATGTTGCAGGTGAAGGTTTCTCGGAGGAGACCTGCCGAAATCTTCCCTTTTCTTGGCCTCTTCATGGTTTTGATGATTGGCTGCTGTTGATCACAGTGGAGTCACGTTCCTTATTATCATTTATGATTCGGGTCCACGTCCGCCGTAATCTTGACCCAAGTCAAGTCAAACTCAAGTCAGATTGTAATGAAGCAATCCATGTACTGGATCACCAATCAAGATGGTTACCATCAAATCAACGGTGGTATCCTTGTCTCAATTGAAGCGGTTTTATTGGAATGTGCAATATTAATCCTTTATGTATGTATAATTACTTGAAATGTCCAATTAAATATCTAATATAGCGTTTCAATCAAAAGTCAAACATTATTAGCAACCTGGAAAGGGATATATATATATATATATATATATGTGTGTGTGTGTTTTATAATTATATTTATATTGATAAATACGAAAATTGTTGACTACGCAATCAATTTTGACTTGTAACTCCCCACGTCTGTATTTAGCACAGGCGACAGGATTCGGGTTCGTAGTATCCGTTCGTTTCAAACTCCGTTCGGCTGCGTGTTGGGCGCCGCCCTCGAAACGGAGAAGAAAACCGCCGCAAAGATCGCTCAATTCCTAAACGAACCCTTGAATCCCTTTAAATTCGAAAAAGGAAGCGAATCGTAATCGAGATTCCTTCCGTTTAATCGTGGGAAATCACGAGCATGATGATCTTGGAAGCGGCGGTGGCGGAGGAAGAAGAGGGTACGAGGCCGATCTTGGAGCGGCGGGGAGAACCCTTGATGGGGAGCGTCGGAGGGGATGTGCATTTGATTCCGCCATCCAACTTCGGGGTGGTGGACGTCGGCATCTTCCGGTCGGGGTTCCCTATTTCGGACAATTTTCCCTTCTTGGAGTCCCTCAACTTGCGATCCATCGTGTGAGGCTTCCGTTCTTTTTCTTCTTCTAATCTTGACAGTTTCTTGATCTCGGGAAAGACGATAATATTGTTTGACGGATGTGGATCTTGGACAGGTACTTGTGCCCGGAGCCGTACCCGGCGGCTAATGCTGAGTTCGTGAGGTCTCAGGGGATTCGGCTTTTCCAGTTCGGGATCGAAGGGAGCAGGGTAATTTTCTTCTTCCGTCTTGTGATACATCCGTTCGTGAATTGTATTTGATCTTATGGTTTACATGAGGTATCGCCATGTTTTCCTTTTGCTTTACCTGATGAAAGGTATTGATGTGGAATCCCATTTGGGTTTTATCGGTAGGTTAGACAATTGGTGTCAAAAGTAAAAAAGCAGCTCTTCTTGTTGGTGGATTTTGTCAAAAGTAAAAAAGCAGCTCTTCTTGTTGGTGGATTTTGATTGATTTTTGCTTGTTATTATTGGAATATCAATAAACAAGTTATATCAATACCAGTTTGATTCAAGAAAAATAAGTTCTAACCTAATCTTGTTTTATTGAATTTGTTTTTTAGTTAAGAAATGTAAATCACACATATAAAAGGTAGGGATAGAATAGTTTCCTTATAGGCTTAATACAAATGATTGGTATTAGGATATATACATATTATCAATACATAGTGCTACCAAAAGAATGATTAATTTCATGTGCAGCCATTTATCAACACGAGAAGATAAACACTATTGGATTTCAAATAGAGGATAAACACTACTATTTTTTTTTTATTAATTGAGGAAAAAATGTTCAATTTATGTTTACGTTAAAAGTTTATGTTAAAAGTTTCTATTTTATCAATACGGAAAAAGGCAATTAAGGGTGGTATATGGCTGTTTCCATTAGCCACTTGATGGAATGTTGTTCTGGTAAAAAGGAAAGGAATAGTTAAGGAGTAGCTTATGTGATACGCTGTGATATTATGTTTTTTCAAGACGTATACTGTCATCTTAGTGTCACATCATCGCATAGGCAAGTGGTGATCTTCCTGATCTTCATTTTCAGGTAGCACACAACAGATGTAAGTTAATGGATCATAGAATGTCATGGATCAATTGCACCTTAGTCACGTGTTTTCAGACAGATACCATGTTCCTTTAATAGTCTCATTATAGTCTTTCTAAGGTCATTCTTTGTCATTTCATTTTCCATTCAATTTTGTCTAACTCAGAGTCTTAAAGTTTAATATGATTTATGCTTCTTTTATTTATTATGTTTACCGTTTACCCAGGTGCTTTGATTTTTTATGGTTTCTTTAAGGCTTGATTAATGTAAATATATATTTTTAGATTTATGGGAACAGAGTGATTAAGATAGAGATTGGGATCTATGATGCATCCCGCTTATACGGAATTCTCATAAGTACTTTCAAAATAGCATGAAGATTACAGTAAACGTGAAAGTGAATCGACAAAATTGTTGAATTTGACTTCTAGCGGTTGTTGGTTTTATTTGCTCTTGGATTGTTTCAATTGGTTACTGAACTTGAATTGCATTTTAGTCATGTAGATGAAGGGAATCATCACGATCTGTTTGTCAATATTGTAAATGTTTTAGTAGAATTAAGATGCAAGGGTACTTCTGGCTTAGGAGGTTTAAAATATCTTATATTCTTAATACACCTGCATTTAGTTACATTTACTGCAAGGCTCTTTCATGTTTATTTTCCAATGTGTTCTTTAATCTATGATCTTTCTTATCGATTTTGGTTAATAGTGGTGTCCAAATTACCGAGATAAACAATTTTAGTACCAAGGCATCTGTCTTCTTTTAAATCTTCACAAGGTAAACTTCTTTTAAATTTTGATCTACTGTTGATATGATTGCTATCCTACTTCATAATATCCATAATCCCATGATTTACCTTACAATTTTCTTTTTTCCCTCTTTCTCCATTTCTTACTTCTTTTTTTCTTTTCCTTTAGATCTATTTTTTATTGTGATATTCCCTTTTGTGATTGTGCTTCTAGATCATCACTGGTGGGAAACTCTGAATGGAAGCTATATGAAATTTGGGAGAAATACTCAAAAGTTGGGTTCCATTATTGAACCATTAGAACCTGAACTTTATATTAGGACTCATTTGTGCTCTACTTGGAAAACACCCATCAAAACCCACACAACATAAACACTTCCATGTCAGGGGCATTTTGCTCACTTCATCAATGTTGACAATTTAACCAGCACCTAACCTGACAATCTGAGTTAAGTGCGACACTTATATATGGTAGCTAATGGCCAGGGAAATATTTTGAAGCTATCTTTTAATGACATGGAAATGCAGGATATTTGAATCTTCGAAGTAATAAATCACATTTTCATATATTTGCAGTGTCACGTTGGAAGTTTACCATTTTGTTTTATGTACATATTCCTGCATATTAGGTTCTCCACCATGTTCGCTGATAGAATATCTCTGTCAGGCACCGGATCAAAAGATGTAAAGATATGATAGACCAATGTGGTAAATTACAAAAGACCAAGATGTTCAGATATAATAGACCAATGAACTCTGGTCTGTGATCTGTTGTCACATAGTTCAACAATTGATGTGCTATTCCCTGTATATGGCCGCAATCATATGACATAAGTGTCTCTACATGCAACCAAGTTCATAACTATTTCAGTAGGCATTTTTCATTTAGGCTTTTCCAAACATTGCATTACCATGAAAATCCAATGAATCATCATTCTAAAATCTCATTTTGCTTATAGCTTTATGAAAGTCTGCATTGATGCATTAGCTTGTAGAAGTTGTCAAGTAATCCATGTTTCTTTTTGACTTCATTACAATTAATTTTTTTAAGCTTGTCATGTCTGCAATGCAGGAGGCATTTGCAACTATATCTAACCATACCATCATGGAGACTCTTGGAGTCCTACTTGGTACTTGTATTAACATTTTGTTTAGTTCAGCTTACGATCAGCTATCCCTATCATTTGTTCGCTTAGCTCATTTGTTCTGTTGTTTCAGATGTAAGGAACCATCCGATTTTAATTCACTGCAAACGGGGAAAGGTACGAAATTTAAGTCAGATCAAGTTACTTCATCTCACATATTTATGTGAGGATCTCTAAAACTCACTTATATTTACCCATCAATGTCCTTTCTTGCAGCACCGTACAGGTTGTCTTGTTGGCTGTTTCAGAAAATTACAAAATTGGTGCTTATCCTCTGTGCACGAAGAATACATAAAATTTGCATCAGTCAAGGCGCGGCCGTCGGACATGAAATTTATTGAGATGTTTGATGTTTCGTGTATGATGCAATGTGTTCTTCATATCTTGTACCAGTACCATGGCTGTGGCAACCACACTCGGCGCCTTGCTTATCAAAAGACATCATAATTGCCCATTCGGCTTCGCTGATTTTGCATGGGCAAGGAGAAGCATCTGACAAGATTCTCCATGCACTTGCTGATCTTACTTCTCTCATTGTCTTTTCTGTACATCATTCTAGTTAGAAAATTATCATACTTTAAATTGAAGTCTTTTAGGTGTAAGAACTGCATCTCTTGATCAGATATAGATTTTTTTTTGTCTAGCTTTTATTCCTTGAGAAACTTACAGCGTTTAAACGCATACGAAGATCACCATGACAAGTAGTTTGGGCTTCTTTTTCGTGTGTGAAAAGCATTTCTCTGAAATTTTGGTGGTAACAACTTGTATGAGCTTGCCTTAGTCTTTTGGCTTTGCAAATTTAGCATGACATATATATATATACAGGCAAAATTTGACCATCATAATTGATATATATATATATATATATATATATATATATATACGAATTGTTCCAAGGCATTTGTGCTTAAGGGGAACAAATTAGGATTAATATACCAAGACAAGTATGTATTTGTAGCACCGGTGGTGGGCTTTCTACAATGATAGAGAGTGTTATTAAATACTTAAAGGACATAAGTTCATTATTAAGTTAATTAACTATTAATTCTTTAAAATAACTTTTCTGTACTATCTCCGGTTTATTGCATTTTCTAATACAAAATACACTCAAATCAGATTTTTTAGTTGTGAAAAGAGAAGCTTTTATGTTCATTGCTTTTGACTCTATTTTGATTTCAACATCAAGAGTTATATTAAGATTCTATACTTATGAAAGTGAAACATTTATCCCGTTATTTCAATAAAATTCTTCTCTTTAACTTATACAGGAATCTTAATATTAGCATATATAAATATTAATTTCAATAAGATAAGTAATCAAGAAATAAAATATACAATCCGAGATTTCATGGACTCTGATAAAAATATACTTGGCTTTTATTCTAGTCAAGCATCGTTCCATTAATCTGAATTAAATCTGATCCAAAGAGTGCAGTAACTTTGAATCCCCCTACACACACCCCAAGAGTTCTACTTTGGCTGCTCTCCAAGCTTCAACAGCCCTCGGCAGCATCTGAGTCCTTCACTGCTCGCCTTCATTGTCACTTTGTATCACGAGATCCCGATGGCGTATGGTACTGCTGTCTTTGTCGAGTATTTGTCTACCCAAAAAGTAAGCCAAAGATAGCCTCTAATTTCTCTTTTCAGATCCAGTAAAAACCTAACTCGATCCTCTGTATCCTTAACAAGATCATGGAGTTCATGATGGGTTTCGATTAATGTATGTATGGGCCGGTGAGAAGCTTCAGTACAAGACTCTTGTTAATCATGTGGTGAACTCGATGCCAAGACAAGAGACAGTACTGGGAAAAGGTTGATCTACTAATATACTAATACCACTCGCTACAAATGCTGTACAAGCAAGTTCACATGCACTCCCCTGCCTCATCACCATCGCCAATAGATTTAGGTTGCCAAGCCAACAAGGAATCCAATAAGGGAGGAGAAGAGAGCAGCTGCACCTCACTCGATCACTGCATGCATGTGGTCATGCCCTCAGTGGACCATGGGGTGGAGGGGCACCAGCCTGTGCAGCCATGGCCAGCTCGAATGGCTTCAGCGAGAAGGAATTGGGGAGGGAGAGGCAGTCCGGAGCTCGGCCCCAGCTTTTCATGGTGCTGAAGCCATCCCACCCGATGTGAGCCACATGCTGCACATCCGTTGGGAACCCGATCTCCATCTCCACCTCCTCCGCCTCCTCCTCCTCCTCTTCCTCCTCCTTGTCCACAACAAACAGCTGAGAGAATCGCTTTAAGCTCTTCAGCATCTTCTGAATCCCCGCAGAGATGCTCGGCCGCTTCCCGGTGGCGTGCCTCCCACCTCCTCCACCTTCATCAAGAACAATTGTAGACGAAGGAAACAGTCGTAATGATGACAACAAGAAACCCCCCAAAAGGAAGAGAGCGTTACTCGATGCTGCCGTCTGTGCTCTCTTGGGATGGCCTTCGGTGATGGCGACGCTGGATTGGGAGACGCAGCCGACGGAGAACGGAAACGCGACGAGCCTGTCCATTCTCCGGTCCCTCATTGCCACCCCCAAAGAAGCATGAACGAAGGTTTACTGCTCTTGGAGATCAAGCGCGAGCGAGCGATACAAGAAGAAGAAGAAGAAGAGGGGTGGTGAAGTGGATATGTGCTGCTTGTTAGCGTTGGCTTTTCTAGCAAGCATTGATGATTACCCATACAAAAGAAGTAGTGACCCGAGTTTGGTGAGGGAGAGGAAAATATCGTGAAGGATTGGCTGGTTTGTCACCTACCATGCAGCTAAATCTGTAGGCCATTCTGAGCCCACCATGTCAATATTGGGTCACTTCTTTCTTTCTCCTACCTACCTACTGCTGCTTCTTGGCCTGTCTTCTACAGTCCTCATTTCACTGAATGACCGAGATACAAATATATTAGAGAAGCTACTCCTCCTCTTTCGATTCCTTTTTCTTCCCCTAACCCACTGCTGAAAGAGAGTGAGGGCCAAGCAATTCATGGCACTAAAATAGTGGTGCACTGCAAGCTGGGAGGACGGATCCACCTGTGGATGGAGCTCACTCTTCTGCCTGCTTCTAAATCTTGGGGTTCACATGACTGAGTTGAATAGGATTCGGTACTCTTCGGATTAGATTGAGCTGATCTCTCTTTGGATCATAAGCATCACCACAAGATCTACTGCAGGATCCAGCAAATGATCACGGATATCTATCTCCTTAGTGGATTGGATTGTTAACCTTGGATACACCCACAAGTTTCTTTTGTGATTCCACAAGATTGAGAATTGGCCACTCAAAGCAGAAAAGCAAAGATGCAGATCAAAGTGGTACTAATCAAGTAGAATACTTTCATTGATCAACTGTAAGACGAAGAACTACATCGATTGATCTCCACTTTGCTATAAATACAAAGATGTAGAGAGAGAGAGAGAGAGAGAGAAGAGAAAAGAAAGAATCGCCGGTCGTTTACTCTGCCACAAAATCGACATGAACAACCAACATCAGATCATGAAACGCAGCCTCTTTCTACCATTGCTTGGGTCTCTATTGTGATACCGTCGTCTCAGAGTCAGAAGACACTGTGCTCGGTTCCGACGACACACGAAGCCTTTTAGCCGATGTGGAGTTCTCATCTGTCGAACGAATTCACATCAAAGAAGATGACATTAGGAAGCGCCAAATAGTAGGAAATGCATGCATGAAATTGTCATTAAGCTATTATTTTGTATGTTCCTATGTGTAATTTGATCAGTAATTTGATGGTTATTGGTTTTAATCTGCTCTACAATTAAAATAACCTCTCCATAATCTCAAAAAAATCATCTTTTTGGTAGCTGAAAGAAAGAGGAGACTTCAAACCAGTGATGCTCAAAGTAGATGGCACTTATTTTCTTCACCATCTGTTTACTCTTTAATCATTTCTTTGTGCTCAATGATAATGTATAACATATGTCTCTTTATTAACTTTCCAAGCTCAATAATCAAAGTGGAGCCGATGGCATCATTAGCCGCTTTGATTTCTTTCCTTCGCCATTTGGCAAAAGTGTAGCAAAACCCTTAATCAAATCTTTTTGAGAAAGAAAGAGTTCTTTGGACCCACTCTCGACAACATCAAGGTTTTGATTGCATGTAGAGGTTTTCTCTATTGCGTATATGATATCATGTCGAAAGGACTATAATAAGATCACTTCGAACCGAAAAAAATTGATCTTCGTCTCAAAATTATGAGATATGTCTAAACGAAAGAGAAGCTATTGGATATTGAAGTTTGCTACGATAGGAGACATGCAAAGTAAGGTTGATTCTTAAGCATTGGATACATAATATCTCAGTTCATGAGGACATCGTTACTGAATCAAATTAAGCTAACAACATAGCATTGTTCTTCTCATACCTTCCGTGGATGTGCTGCCCGATGACCACTGAGCAACTTGTTGGATCAATGGAGTATTGTGAAGATTTCCTGAACCTTCAGATTTGCATGGTGGATTCTCATCTTCCTGAATTGTTCATAGTAATGAGTCACAAAAATAAGAAAAGCAAAAGTGTAAACATTTGATTGAGTCATACCTTCTCTTGAGCTATGGTTGATGATTTCATCGAAATATAGCTTTCGACTTCGATCCGGGACCTAAATCTCCTCATAGTGATGGGCGAATAGTAGTACTACAAAACGTATTTCAAATCCATGTTGTAGTCCATGTAAAGAAAATTAAGCAAACTAGATTCTTAAATGAAGACAAGCATGCATATAATCTTTGTATGATCTTCCTAATTTGAAGTTTCAAGAAACAATATAATGTGTTTCAGTGTATGTGTGTGAGAGTTTTTGACTTTGAAACATTTCTCAGTGAGTTTTGGGAGGGTTGACTTTTTGTGCCAAATGAAGTTGTGGATGTATATACATATATTGTGGAACCAAGTTACTAAAATTACTTCTATTGACACTTGCCCTTTCCTTAAAAGCTTATAGGCATATATGATATCATAGAGAAAAAAAAGGAAATAATTATTTAGACCTTTATTGTCTTATCGGTTATAATCATAAGGGACTAGTTGATTCTACTTTGTGGAGGCGATTTCATATTATAAAGTCAAACAATGAAGACATGTCGAGATGATTATATTTTAAGCTACTAAATCAAATAGAAATACATTAGATTGCTTCAAATCGAGATGTAGTGACATGCCTTGTTGACTCCGAGTCGAATTGATTGAGATGTCCTTTGAAGTAGATTATGGAAAACAAGAGGATGGCCAACGAGGTCTTTCTTCAAATCTCAAGTCATTAAAACTAAAATCGTAAATAAAAAAAGTAATGGCAATTGTGTTATCACATTGGAAAAAAAGGGGATAATGGTTTAAACCATAAGCTTTAAGCTGTCTATATTTATTAGATGAACTGAATTGGATTTTATTTTAAAAATCTATATGGAATGTTTCTTTGCTAGTGATAAGACGAATTTTATCGTCTTATTAATTACAATAACAAGGGTCAATCTGATCCTTCTTTGTAAAGGTAGACGATATGTCAGAAGAGTCAAATAGTAAATATAGATATGGTGATGAGATTGTTGTTTCTTTAGATATTAAAACAATAAAGGTGTATCATGATGGCTATGATTAAGGTGTAATGTTGTATCTTATTGAATCCAAATCAAGTTGAGCCGAGATGCCCATTTGTCGCTCATTTGTCGTGTTGGCTTCGAAGTGAATTATGCAAAATAGAAGGAGAATGTCGAAAATATGCTCAATAAAATCGTCTATCAAAGCTCTAAGTCACCGAACTTATAAAATATTGAATAAACTAAGTATTAATAAGTAATTTTTAGATTTTTGAAGCTAGTGTCCTCAAAGGATAAGGAATTGGAAAGGACTTGTTTGTCAAGAAAAAAACTCTAAAAATTAAGATTTAGTTATTATATAAATATACATCAAGATTTGATCCAGAGAGAAAGAGAAAAACTATGCAGGAAATTCTTCAAGATAGGATTTGATTATTGTGTAAATATATATATGAAAGAGAAAAAAATTTTAGGCTCACATAAGAGGGTATGAGTTTGTGCTCCTTTGATACTATGTTAGAAAACAATGAGTCTAAAACAAACTTATTAGGTTAATTTATATTAGGTTTGATATCAATTTAACTCAAAATTTTAAGCTTGTTTTGTATTAAAATCCAATATATATATATATATATGACCCGACTCTCGTGAATTTTAATAATGTGAATATTTGCTAAACTCCAATTGTGAAGCTTAAAATCTCTCCTCTCAAATATAGATGTAGAGAAGAGGCAGTAAATAGAGGCCAACTACCAAAATGAGCTCTTTGTCAAGCATGTTGAAGAAAGATATTAAGAGAAAAAAGGGAGAAAAGAGATGTTAGTGAGAAGAGGAAGACATTAGTAAGAAAAGAAGAAGTAATGTATTACTCAATTTTTTTTTTGTTTATTTCAAAAAGAAAAGAAAATTATGTATTATTTAGAAAAAGGAAATAATAATACTTCATCATATGGGAAACCTTTGATCAAGAAAAGGAAGAAGAATGTATGTATTGAGCATGCACGAGAAGAACATTTGGAGAAGACAAAGAATGCACGAGAATGATTGAGAAGCACCAAACCTTGTCTTTGTTTCCTTTGCTCCTTCCGGACTTCCTCCGTCTGGTTATCACCAGCCATTCCGGTGGCAGCCACGCCGGCTTGATCACCGCCTCCACCTTAACGATCCCCCCTTCGATCTTCTTGTTCCCCTCCACTGTCTCCTTCTCCTCTACCGGGATCACAGTCCACGTTGCCTCCACCTCCTCCTCCAACTTCCTCTTCCCCTTCCTCTTCTCCGCCTCCTGTTCTTGCGACCCAACCGTCATCTGTTCTTTCACCTGTGTTATGACCTTCACCAGCTTTTCAATCTGCGCCAGTATCTCATCCTCCGCTGCCACCACTGCATCCTCCTCCTCCTCCTCGCGCATGCGCGCCGCCAAGCTCCTCATCTCGTCGCTCATGGCCTCGTCCACCAGCTCCGGCGTGGCCTCCTCTTCTTCCGTCTCCATCGCAGCAGGACTTCTCCCGTCCATCTGTGCTCGTGTGGCTACTTTGCCGCAACAGAATGAAGCATATCGATGGACTGCTGTTGGCTACATGTAATAAATACAACATGAGATGGCTTATTTTACGTGATCATTACTTGCTCAGGTACAGTGAGAACGTCGATTGCACTTCACGTAGCCAACCCAACTTTTATACCGGACGACGTGGCGACATCCGAGAGGTGTTTCGGTGAGGGACGTGGAATAAGGAGAAAGGGTGGGGAAAATGGTGAGATTGTTATCGTCGATGATGCGTATATTAAGGAAGTATTGGTTTGGTGAGACAGAACAATGGACAGACAGAGAGGGCATTGGTTTGAAGGGATGCATTGGTGTCATCACCGAAGAGGTGCAGCTCCCTTGGTTTTGGCTGTGGCAGTCTTAGGAAAGCTTGGAAGGTTTTGCATGGCATGATGGTGTCAATTTAATCCTACAATGTTTAGTCCCATTTCATCAAAGCTTTTCTCTTTTTGTTGCTGTTAAATGAATCTGAATGATTTGTTTTTGGTTTTAGGAAATGATAATTTAGTGCTACGATATACTAATAATCCAATCACATGAATTAAAAGAATCAAAGATTGGAAAACAATCAGTATACCATGGAAAATTCATCATGTATTGATTTGGATTTGGATCATTTGATTTTTTTTTTTTTTGTCAATTTGATCCATTCTGACAAATTTCATAACACCAATAATGTCCACCATAAGTCTGAATGAGAAAATGAATTATTGTGTTGGATCACATAAATTATACCAAATCTTATGAACATAGATCTTATGCACTTTTAGAGTTGAAACATTATGACTTGTTGTTGTTAATTATTGTGGAGAGACAAATTTTGATTGTAGGATATAAACACATCTTTGTCAAATTCTTAGAAAAGATAGGATAATACATATTTTGTTTAGTGAGCAATTAATTAGGTATAGCTTCGATAAAACGAGTAAGGTTCTAAGATGGCAAGACTGTACTAAGGAAACCTATGGAAATAAAAAAGAAATAGAAAGCTATTCCATACATGCATATATTTTTTCTTTGAAAAGGAATTCGGAAAAAAAAAAAGTTTTATCACACCAAAGATCGAAGCATTCCGAAAGCAGGTGCAAGTCTAGAAGTAGATGAAATCACTATTCAGATATGCATTTCAAAGTCCATCTTTGTCATGCAACTCATCGCAGATCATATCATTCTGTCATCGCAGGCTTGTTCTCGCTCGCCTTGGGTTTCTGCTCCTTTGGCTTCTGCTCCTCAGATTTCCTATAGAGGCACAGAGTTCCGTCATTTGGAGAGAATTAAGGACATTTGACAGACAACAGTCTTTTATTAGCCAATCATAAAGATTTTTGAGAAAAGCTTAATTGTGCAGAAAGAATCCATCGGAAATGTTACAAGACACAAGTCGATCTAATGAGGTCTACATGAAATATGCAATTACCAATACTTGCATAGAGAAACATAAAGCATGTCTCAGTTTTATTTTCCATTACAAAAATCTTACAAGACAGTGCAATGATAATGCGATCTGAAACAAAAGAAGTCTATGGCAGCATTTATTAAATTACCCAAAAAAGAATTGTCTTTTTATGCTATGTTCTCCACAACTTCAGAGAATAATGGAGCTGTGTGATACATAAACAACATCTGACAACTCGGAAGTATTTCCAATTAAAAGCACTTCAAATTGGAAGTACTTCTGATCCAAAATCCCATCCAAGAAATACATAAGAAACTCTATATAGATAGCAATATCGTGCGAGCTACAAAAGGAGACAGCTAGGCATATGTATATTCGTCTTTGTGAGTTTCTCTTTTCATCTAAGACTGTGATGCCACCAAGTATAAGCTATTCTGTTATGAACCCTTCTCATAAACTAAAGTACCACTAGTGGTAGTACCTCTTTTACTGAAGAAAACTTATAATTTTATGGCCATGACAGCGATATCAACTAGGTCTTGTATTGACTTCAGAGGGTCTCCTTACCCCTAGATGCAGTCAGAGGCTTCCCCCAATGGAGATTTATTTGCCTTGTATCTTACAAATATAAGACTTCCATAAAATAGATGTACATTTCATTTTTTTCATCCTTTCACATAAAATTCAAATAATATAGATGACACTTCGACACTCAACAGGAAAGCACTTCAAATCAAATACTGTCACTTTCAAATTAAAGAAGCAACACCAATGGAAATAACTGTCTGGCTCATGAAAAGATAACTTCCTTCCCAAATAATGCATGCATTTTTTCCTTAAGTTTTACTCTTTATTAGTCATCATTTCATATATATGTCATAATTATATCAACTTGCATATATTTCATACCGATTCATAAAAAGCAGATGAACGAGCAGTATACTCAATATTTTTATTAGCAAAATTGAATAATTAATTCTCTATCTCTCTCTGTATATCCTTAAATGATACAAAAATCTCCAGGAAAAAATGTTCTAATAGTGAAGCTTGCTGACTGTATGCCCAGTTATTTTTAGAAGTGAAGCTGAACTTTTAGCTAGCCATTTAGTAATTAATATAGGGAATAGGGATGCACTGATCCTCTTACTGCATCATTACATCATTTGATAAGTGCAGTGTGCTCACAGCACTATATTTTGTAGTAAAAGAGAACTAAAATATAAAACAGAATAATAAAATATCGGACTGGACAATTTTGGAGCAATATTTTGATATCTGTGTCTGTAAGTTCAGTCCATTTTGAAATTACTTAATACGGGAACCAGAATGATTCCAAGAGGTATGATCTTTGAGACATGATTACATAGAATAGAGTATAATGCACAAATACGCAAGGAAAAAACTGGTAAATATCAGTTACTAAACTAAAGAACTTCAGTAACAATATGATGATATCAGTTCATACATCACCAATCCGGTAATGGACCACACATCAATCACAGCAAATAAAAGTACATATAAATATTTAGCAACTCATGCAGATACACAATGGCATTTGCATAACAAAATGAGCACAGAATAAGTAGATGGAAGAGACTGGAAACTAAATCAAATTACACAGAAGATGCACTAAAGAAAAAAAAACATTAATCAGATAATTCTCTATGTTACCACTAACCAACAGTAGATGACCAAAAACGAAGAGCAAGCAAGAGTTTAATGGTCAAGGAAAAAATATTAAAATTAAGAAAAGGGAATAGGAGGAAAAGTTAAAATGCCAAATTATATGTGACTAGTGTTTCATTATAATAGATGTTACATAGGAACTGGATGATGAAAATTGATTTAAAGAAGAGGACTGACACCAATAGTATTCAAACGAGGGACTTGTTTGTCCAATTCTTATTCATTGGTTTTCAACCAAGTGTATCACAACAAAGACAAGAGGAAGTACTAAGAGTATAAGGATATTATATTTTTTGAGAAGGGAAACTAGACCCTCGATATAAGCCACAAGGCCACAATGTTATTGTAGAGCACAAGTCGGATACAAGACTCACTAAATTTATTCAAGTTCGTAGTTCCATGACAGGAAAATGTGCAACTTCATGAAAGAAAAATCCCAAGCCTCCTGAAAGGTCAAAGAGATGCTTTACCATCCAATATAATGGATGGTTGAAAGGAAATATATACAAATAAAACTAATCTTAAAGTACATTGCCTCGAGTAACTAGAACTACAATTGTATGCTCAAGCGGTGAAAAATATAGAGTCAAATGCAACTTATTCATTTACTTTTAATTCTGCAATAGCAAAAGGACCTCAGGGTTCTTATTTGCAAGTACTTGAAATTCATGTCCCAATGAGCAATGTCTCATTTTCAAAATCTATAACTTGGCTGAAGTTTTCCTAGATTGACTCTCGCAATTTGTCATCAAGTTTTGTAACAGATAAATAATCAACACAATAATTTTGGATTTTGACGTATCATAGTTCATGCAATTTAAAGCTAGCCCCACATATATGTGGTAAGCTTTCATGGAGAATTGAAAGTCACTAAGAAATTATTTTTTAATATTTTCATAATCAACTAAAAGGATAAAAAAGTAAAGAATAGAGGAAAAGCAAAGTTGAAGATTGACCTGGAATTATAAATTTTGAAGTGAAAAGGTGCCCCAATGTTGATAGTCAGAAAACCATATCAGCAAAAGAAGTTCATCTACGGAAGAACAAATTAAAAAATATACCATTCTGTCCCTTGTAACTGTTTATTCTGTGTTTCTAGCTCGCAGTTTTTATTAACTGTTATTATGAAAATAGACCAACAAGTGCTTATAGTTCAGTTGAGCTTTAGCCTTAAGCTATACTATTAATCTATAATGCAAAGGTTCCTCTCAAATCCAGAGATGTAGTACAGCATTTGCGCCCTGCTCAGTCATTCACTGGTACATTCTTACTCTTTTTTCCTCAAGAAAAAGAAGACAAATTCCAGTTATTGCTAATTCAAACGTATTAAAGTGGAACTTTTGCTAAGACTTGTAGGTTGGGTGAATCCATTGCCTTCGTTCAGTTCTTGAGGAACACAACCCATAACTTCAGGAACATAAATCCCAAGAGGTACCTCACGCAATAACATGTTTCTACCCTTCACAAATCATAAACCAAATCGAATAAAATATTCTAACTAGTATCATTCAGCCCCAAAAGATTGGATCTTCTCGGGAAAAAGAACCTTTCATCTTTCATACATCGTTCAACAGTGTTCATCGAAGTGGCAAAGCAGCGACACGAGTATGCAGAGAAGAAGAGGAGTATCGTTACCGCTTGTCGGCGGCACTGCCACCTTTTTGGCTTAGGAAGGAGCGGAACAGAGGGGAGTTGACGTCGTAGATCATGGCGCTAGGGTTTTGAATCCCTTCCCACGGGGTGTGATATTGCACGAGAAAGGGGTTTGATGGCTTCCGATATATATATATATATATATGTGTGTGTGTGTGTGTGTGTGTGAAAATTTTTGATAAAAATATATATTTAAAAATTTCTCGTGTAGCACTGCTACGAAAATTATTTTTCGATAAAAATTAATCCCTATATATATATATTATATATATATATTATTGTGAGTGAAACTATATAATCTCAAGGGTCATGTAGTGATATAATAAAATCTTTACTAATTAACTCAGTTAGTATCTTCATGTATTTTTTTAATGTTATAGGTATAAAGGGAGGATAAGAATAAAAATCATATAATTAGTAAAAGAATTATTAAAGAAGTTTTTATTTTTTTTTATTGATTGCAACAATGATATCCTCTTCGTATCAATCTCGCCTTTTAGTTGGGTTTTTTTTTTTAATAATATAAAATTTAAATATTTTATAATTTTATTTTAACACATATTAGATCTCAACAACGTACCTCTACGATCCATGTAAAGAGAATAAAATATTCCAAATATTTATGGTATTGTTCATTTTTTTATTGGTTATTTAATTTTTTTTATGAGTACTAAATATTTTTTAATAATTTAAATTTTTCATTGTTTTAAGCAACATTAATTAACTGCCTCATTACTCCTACAAAGAAATCATTAATTTGTTCTTATATTTATAAAGCACTATTTATCTTATTTCTTCCGTTAGTAAAGGGCGAAAAGTTGCTTCTTTTATCGATCATCGCAAACCCTATTCTGTGCTCCGAGAAAATTTCCCGCATCCCATCTCAATTCGCTTCCTCTCCTTCTCCCCGGAGATGGCCGCCAACTTCTGGACCTCGTCGCACTAGTAATTCATTCTTTGTTCTCCTTCCCGTCCATGTTTCTTCCCATCTCTTTCCCCTTTCTCGATTCGATGATGCATTTATGTTGGATTGGTCTGGGCAGCAAGCAGCTCCTCGACCCCGACAAGGTCGACGTGGTCCAGCGCCTCGATAAGGAGAAGGGCCTCACCTTGGAGGAGTTCCGGCTCATCAAGATCCACATGAGCGTCCGTAAGCTCATCTCATCTCATCTCTCCCATCCCATCCCCTTACTCGGATTTCTAGGTTTTTCTTGCTTTCGTTATCTTCCCTGAATCCTCTTGATTGTTGGAGTGGTCAATGGTGTCACCTTTGGTTTGATTCAGCACTTATATGAAATGTTTGTGAAATTTACTTCTAACTACGTGAGAATCGAAATAATCATGGAGCAGTGGGATACGGAGAATGCCTTTTTTCTACGTATGTGAAAGAGACGGGCGGGTGATAGCAGCCGGCGTGAGGGAGGCGAGCGCGAGAGATAGAGAAATTGCATGAGAAAGAGTGCCGGGCGGGGCGAAACATTATTCTAATGAAAAAAGAACTAGGCTTACCAGGAAATAAGCCATGTATTGGACCCTGACCCTCCGAAGATGGGCGGTCCGCATCTCAATTCACACTCGAACCTGTAAATATTGGCCGGTATGTACCTGTCGTGACAAAAGGAAGATCCTTGCTCTACACTTCCTATAGGAATGACATCTACAACATATTTATGTTTTCTAGCACTTGAAAATCTGCGGCTGCAGTAATCAGCAATTCATGATAACTACGACACTGGGGAGGGTTGAGGAGTATAGCTTATCTATTTTGTACATTATTAGGGTGCTATATGCAATTTTCTTCCTATTTGTGTCAAACTAATGTGATGTGATGGTTCATATTAAGACTGTCAGTCCTAGCATTGTCAGGATTTAAAATATTATATAGTCGACTGGTTTTACTTTAGATGTGGCTGTATGAGTAGTATGTTAGAGGCCACTGGTGCTTTGTGCGACGCAATAATTGAGGTTTGAGGTGTTGCAAAGTCATGAGTGGTCACAGTGTGGTGTATCTAAGGGGAACTGTGACATAGTGAGATTGCGAGTGAAAAAGAGAGAGACATATTAGGGAATAGTTAATGTTAGATTTGTAATCAATTTTCTTGAAAGTTGAAGTTTTTTACGTTGTATGGGCATTGGCTGAACCATGTTAGTTTTCTTTTGCATAGTTTATTGCAAACATTTTCGATTTAAAATATCAATGTTTGGGTTTCCGAAACAACCTCTTTATAGGGTAAGGCTGCATACATTGATCCTCCCATACCCTACATATGCGGGAGCCTTGTGCACTAGCTTCACTAACACTTTTGGGAGCTAAAACAATAATCTTATCATTATAGTGACTAAGGATTGGTTTGGCATGGGTTGTCATGCAGCAAACTGTTCTGACACATGGTTGGAGTAGTGCTAGTATAGCAAGACACAATATACAATGTTAGAAAAGGTTAATAGTATGTGCCCTTTGCCATGGAATGGAAACCATTGGTAGTGAGTTTAATGTGAAAATGACTTTTAGAATCATCCATCATTTTTCTTTTATAGAAATGAAATTAATGGATGAGTAATATAGGAGAATTTTTATCTTTTGTTTGAGGAAGTTTATGTGAGAACAACTTAACTAGGAGTTTATGTCTAAGAATGCCTTTGGAACGGGCAAGCAATCTTAAGGGAGTAATTTTGACATATGTGAAACTCATTATGTTATTTCATCCAGGAAAAGATTATAATTTAATACATAGAAATGTTTGCTTATCTAAATAGGTTCTATTATTTAGTATTTTGGAATTTTCCTAGGAGACTTTTTTTTTTTTTTTGTGCTTTGATTATTCTATACTATTTAGGCCTTCTTCTTGTTGTTTGATTAGTCTATTCTATGTTTTATTTTATAGTCCTATACTGTTGATAGTTCACTTATTACATCAACTAGACACTTTTTTTTGTTTTATTGGAATCATATTGACCAAAATTTGATTATTGTTCTAAAAAGATGAATAATATTCTTTTACTTTTTTCGCAAGTATGTCCCAATTATTTGTATTTAGGAACTTCTTTGTTCTAATTGATAGCAAACATGTTTTTTTTTTCAGAAATTTGGAAGTTGGCTTTATATGTTAAAGTGAGGCAAAGGTTTCGTCTTACTACTTTCCTACCTACTCTATGAATTTAAACTGTCTATTTGATGTGGATTCTTTATGTGTTAGATATTGGTTTTCCCTTTTTGCCAACCACTTGAAAAAAATGTGTATGCTTGTGTTTTGTAACTTGCAGATATCTATATGTCAGTTTGTCACTTTGATATCCATTTCTGAACCTTTTTTTGGGTTGATGAAACTAAGATTCACCTTTTGATATGGATTTATGGACACTCTTTAGCTATCTTCATTTTAGTAATCAACAGGCTGCTTTACACCGTTGGTGTCCCACTATCAATTAATGTGGCAACTGAAGGAGAAAACCCAGTTTGGTTTGATAATACTATGGCAACAAAGATAACAAGATAGTTATAAGCATCACTATGTATAGGGCTGATACGGTTGCTTGCTATTATAGCTATAAGCAAGGTTCACCGTACTGCTCAGTGAGGGCGGTACATACCAGTTTGATAGAAGACCGGTATGAGCGGTACATCGGTATGCTCTCATGTATCATGTATCAATATGCTTGGTACAGTTCGGTACATACCGTACCGACAACTGGTTGGTACTGATACGGACCAATAAGGCGAACCATAGCTATAAGCATCATTTTTGTATAGGGCTGATATGGTAACTTGCTAGTTGCAAGCATGTATCCTGCAGTGTCACAATGACATGCTGCTCTCATGATGGTTACTTAGTCTACTTATATGTTTTAGTTTGTTCTTGAGCATATGCATATGGTAGCAATTAAATAGTACTAAGACCTTTAGTGGTTTGAAGTTACTAAGATCTGTAGGGGTTGAATTTCAGATGTTGACAACTAGAAGGAAATAGATATATTTTTATGTTTCAGGGTGAATATTAAAAACTATCTTGAAACATTTTGGTACAATATTTATGCATCTAACCTGCTAACTTAGCATGATTCATTAGCAAAGAAATCCCTAATAACAAACAGTTGATGATAAATATTTACAAAATCTATTTAATTCCATTTACCTTTTTTTTAATATTTAGTTCAAAAAATAAATTAATCACTGTTTTGTGGAATAGATGAAACACGAGTTGTTTTACCTCCATGATATTGGTAGCAGGCTGGTGATTAATGACCTGTGTTAGGCCTTCTGGTTGGCTGCCTTAGTGACATTTTTCAGCATCCCAAGCCATGCCAAAACTTGGCTAGCTGATCATGCCAGCAACACAAAAAGAAATTGAAATTAATGAAGAATCTGGATACCATCCCTGACAAATGGTACTTTGGTGAATCTTAACTAATTGAAATTAAGATGCAGGATTCAGTAAATATAGCACAATAGAAACTAAGTTTGTTGTTGCAGTAATGCCATCAAAAAAGGATAGAAAATACAAATAAGTCTAGAGAGGTAACAAAGAAAAACAGGTATAGTTATTTTATGTAGGATTTGCTGTAAAAGTCTGACGGTAGTCATTGATTTGTAAAAGATAAAACCACATAAAAATGATAGTTTTTACAGAAATATGTTACATAAAGACAAAGAAAGTAGTCATTGATAGTGTCAATATAAGCAAAAACTTATTTTTTTTGTAAATTTATTTTTTTTCTTTTAAATTGAAGGCTTACATGATGTTATGCATTATGGCTTTAGCTTTGAATCTTTATGGTTCTTATTTAATAATCTACATTAATTTCAGGGTTATAGCAACTGCAATTACATATCTCAGACGTGTGTATACAAGGTATATTCAAAGTCCCATCCACTTTAGGGATTTGATATGCCATGGCATTTTTAATTTTCTTGCAACTTATAATTGCTGTAGATAAATTTTCTCAAGAGAACATGGAAAGACATTTGTTACTTCCATTTAAGACTAAAAGAAAACATATTCAGATCTGTTAATAGATTATCTAGAAATGCCTTGGAAAATTTTAAGAATCTTTTTTTGAATCTTATCTAGGTAGTGCAGGCTCAGTGTGAGTTCTGTTGGTGTTTGGTTAGTTGAACAGGTCACATATTATAAGCTGGTTGATCTTTCTTTTTTTTCCAAAATCCATCTCATACAGTTTAAGTAGATTTAGAAATAGTCCTCTAATCAATGTGAAAGACATAATTTGAAAAATACTAGTGAGAGTCTTGTTGAAATGTGCAAGGCATGGTTTCACGGTTCATGGAAATCTTGGCAAGTTATGGTTTCTTCTATATGACTTTTGTGTCAGTTGGTTGAGTGATGGAAATAACTTCTTTGCTTTGCTTGAATAGAGATTTTACTTGTTGTTGTCAATTAGGCTGTGAACTTATGTTGCTTTGCATGGTGCTTTTCAGAATAATAGGTTTTATGTTACATTAATTCAAAGTTGAGACCTCATATAGGTACTCTTCAATGCTGTGAGAATGAGAACATGTGATATACTATGATCATGTACAGAAGTTCTGCCCTTTGGCTTGGCAATATGGAACCACTCAACTGTGCCCTTTTTGGTGTCCTATCGAGATAGGTAGGCCTGTCACCCTTCCTGCCTCAGACATAAAGACAGTAGTCATTGATAGGAGCCTCAAGCACAAAATTATCATTTTTCTAAAGATTCCAAGGTTCACAAGATTGGGTTAGCTCGTTTAAAGAAATTGGATTGGAAGATTTTCTTAACAAATAATAATATCAATTGAAAATGAGTTGAGATGGTTGGTCAACCTGAGGATCTCTACCTAACTCAGTACAACTGTTGTCCTGTATAATTTGAAACTTGGTCTGCAATACTTAAAGCACAGGAAGACCTCAAGTCCCATACTTTGGCTGGCCAAGCTATTGCTACGTTATGTCACCTAAAATGAAGTTGATCAGCCCTCTTCTGAGCTCATCTGGACTTGTTAGAGAGCAGTTTGAAGGTTGCGACTTTGCAATAGTCATGTTTGAAATAGCCCTCGTTACGTCAGCTTAGCCGCTTAGTCTTCCATCATGTTGCATAATTCACATATGATTTGAGTCTGTATGCGCTCAATGCAACATTGTTTTTTGCAATCTCCATTACTGCATCTAGCAAACAACATATGGAATCCTGAAGGACTTGAACACCTAATCTCAGTCTCCTAGTAAGGAGTTGGAGACTCACAGTATTGCAGGTAGGAGGATCAAGTCTCCATTTTTTGACTGAACTGCGCTAGTCATCCTCATTATCAACTAAGCAAATATTTTATTGTTTACAACTTTAGTTAGGACTTAGGGTGTAAATTTAGTTTTGTATTTGATGGACCATAAATACAGGTGCCTGTGGGACCCAAATGATGCAAAAGTCTGATGAGTAGTTAATTGTATTTGACAAAATGTTAGAAAAGTTCATTTGATGAAAAGTTTCCTTATTATGAATCTTCTTCTTCAAGTTGATGATTAAAATATTCCTTCTTACTGTATCTAATATTTCATTTACAGCATTCACAAGCAATCCTATGCTTAGCTCAGAGTGGTAAATATTCTGAAATTGGCTATTTGCTTGCTGTCTGTGTGCAGGAAGAGCATGACTGAATATGATCCGCGCCTAGTTGCACCAACTTGCTTGTACCTGGCATCGAAAGTAGAGGAGAGCACCGTGCAGGCTAGACTCCTTGTATTTTACATCAAAAAAATGTGTAATTGTTTATCTTTGTTAACATATCATCCATTTAATGTTTTAGGGTCATTACTATTCTTATGTCCTTATTGTTCTGGTGACCTATTATGAATTACGTATATCAGATGCAGGTGCATCAAGTTCAGATGAAAAATACCGCTTTGAAATCAAGGACATTCTTGAAATGGAAATGAAGGTTCTGGAAGCCCTTGATTATTATTTAGTTGTTTTTCACCCTTATCGTCCACTCCTTCAGTAAGTTTTTGTCTATATCACTGAACTGTTTGAAAATTTTCTTTATAGATTTTGTTGGCATTATGTGATTTATCATTGTATGACACTTAGGTTATATGTTGGTTATTTACCATAGTTTTCTCATAGTAAGCTTTGTTCGAGTCTCAAATCATGTGTATATAAGACTGTGTTAGATTATACCTTTTGGATTAGGTGTTTTGTTTAAGTATCCCCTTCTAAATATCTTGAAAATTAAGGATATCTTATAGAAGCTTGCATAATCATAAGAGATAAGGTTGTTTAGCTTGACTGTTGGCTTTCTAGTATATAGAAGATATGAGACTTGAATTTACAGTATATAATGGTATGTGGATTACATTGAATGAGATCCACTTGATTGATTTGAAGTTCTAAGATTGGTGGTAGAGTTTGTGGCCACGTCAAACTGGAATGATTGGATTGGCTGAACTGGATGATGAGATTGAATCTTTTTCTTAATGATCCGAGAACAGTGTTATAGAACTCTAGACCAGAGACTTAGTTGGGCTTGTTCACCATCTTGTTCAATGGGCCAGCTCATCATTAGGCTGATTAGTTATTGTGTGGCCAAGCACATAAGGTGCAACACCCCATTCATGGAAGGAGTCGAGACACCATTTCTGGGACTTTTAAGAAGATGAACTACTACTAGAAAAGCTTGTTCGTATATTTACTTTGGACAGGTCAAAGGCATTGCCTACTAGAAAGGTACTGCACTTCGGATAAGTTCTTGTTTGTTGCTTATTGTTTTGATAGGTTGAAGAAATTTGTCTATTAAACACAATTTGGCCTTTACTGTCTCTGATAGGCCCAGGGGAGAACAAGCTTACCTATCAGAAGTAAAAAACCTCTAGTTTGGTATTGGCTTTTGCTGCTTTCGTTTAGATTTCCATACTTTCTGCCACTATCAAATGAACAACGTTAAATTGATCGTAATGATTTCTTTGAACTTGTCCCTTCCATGACGTCTAAGTTCTGCTTGGCCCTTTCTTTAGATTCACATAAATTTGAAAACAAACACTGCCATTAAGGTGTAGCAGTTAATTTCTGTGCTCCAACTCTGCTTGCATCATCAAAAAGATTAGTAGGTAAGTGATTCACATTTCACACAAGCTCTATTCTAAGCTAGGAGGAGATCACCTGTTATAAATCCTAAGCTTTCCAGCATGGTAGGAACATCATGACAGAATGATAGAAAATTTTCGTACAGGCTTAAACTTTTTCATGATTCTATAGAGTGAAGGACATAATTTCCAAAAGAGAAGTCAAGCTTGTTAGGCTAAAGATGGGTCTATTAGTTTTGTTGATGCACCCGACTTTCTGTTGGATCATGTTATTTTTCCAGAGAAATTATGAAATTGGTTAAGTTTCAGGAATTCCCTTTCCCTCTTTCTCCTCGGTGCATGCAGAAAAATAACCCTGCACTATTTCTTGATAAGTCAATGGTTACTGAAATTTTTTATCTGTGATATGATATATGTGGCAAGTGATATAAAGGGTTTCAATTCCTCACAGCAACATGAAAATTTATCAGATGCATGTCTTGTAAGTTTCTGATTGTTCAGAAGCATAAAGCCAAATTTTAAATTGTTTTGTTATTTTCACTAAATTCCTTTATATCAATTTTTGAGGTACCTTTTAATTTGATAGTTTTTCCATATTGCATGCCTTATTAGAAAAAAAGGAAGGGAAAAGGGTTAAGTCAAGTATTCCTTCAAATGAGCAAGTTCTTTAAACAGTATAACTTTGCAAAACAACTGTGTGGTCAATCCAGCTTTAAGAATAAAATCAAGACTTACTTGACAGGTTGTTGCAGGATGCTGGTATAACAGATCTGACCCAGGTTGCCTGGTAAGCGATTAAACTCAATATGCTAATTTTTTGCTTAACATGTATAGGTTTCTTTTCATTTAAGAAGCTCAACCCAAGCTTGAGTGCCAATGTTAGAGCAGTAAATATTCTCTCTTTGATAGTAACTGCACTTTAGTTGGATGGGACAAAAACAAAAAAACCCTTATCATCATGCCTGGTGCATAATTGAACTTGCCTTTCATAAATACATAAACCCAAAATGATTCAGAGACCA
Source organism: Musa itinerans (assembly GCA_001649415.1). Taxonomy (NCBI): domain Eukaryota; kingdom Viridiplantae; phylum Streptophyta; class Magnoliopsida; order Zingiberales; family Musaceae; genus Musa; species Musa itinerans. The sequence goes on along the minus strand of LVTN01000226.1, from coordinate 99,648 downwards.
TTAGTAGTTAATATACAGGCTATACTGATTACCACTGGTATTATTTTCTTATAGCAATTTTGGAAAAATAAATTTAAAATTTTAATAATATGGGCTATTCCTTGACATGTGCGTACGCGTTTTGTTCAACGAAAGGGGAACACATTCTGATCTTCTATTCCTTAAACAAACAGGGGTCTTGTAAATGATACCTACAAGATGGATCTGATTCTTATACACCCTCCCCATATGATTGCTTTAGCCTGCATATACATTGCTTGTGTTCTCAAAGACAAGGACTTGACCACATGGTTTGAGGAACTCCGTGTCGACATGAACATTGTAAGTATTGCTGGTCATCATTTATAGATTCACCCAACTGCTTCTGCGAGTCTGATTGGTTTGTTGAAATTAAAATCCCACATGCTGCACTGCTATTTGTAGGTCAAAAATATTTCCATGGAAATATTGGAGTTCTTTGAGTATTGCAGGCTTGACTCCAAAGGTAATATCCTCATCCCGGAGGACAGGATCAATGCAGCCCTGAACAAGGTGGCAGTAAAGCCCTGATTGATGCCAATGAATGCATATTGGAGGTGCAATTACTTACCCATAGGGCAATCTGAAAAGCCATGTTGGAGATACAGATATATGTATCTGTTGGCTAAAACTATGGATATGTATTTGGCCTGATGTGCCAATATTTGACGACTCGAGGACATGTAATCCTTGTGACTTATAAAAAGTAGCTTATATTTATATATTGCTCTAGTGAAACTTAAATCTTTGCTGAAACCCTAGTCGATGATACGTTCTCATTTGTGTTGTCTAACAGGTATTGGTTGCTTGTGGAACAATGCTGTTAACCCTGAAACCATCCTATTAGTTTGAATTGGGTTACCATGCACAATGTCATTTTGCATCCATCAGTTTAGTAACAGAGAACAAACTCTATCCTTATGGCAACTTACTGATTCAAATTTAGAGAGCATCCCAAATATATCAGCCACTGTTTCTTTTTTCCACACATTACCCTTAACCATTCATTCTTGATTTATTCCTGATTCAAATACTGTAGTGGTTACTACCAGTAATTGATCACCTATGGTGAGTGCTATTACTAGCATGTACTATGCATATGATTTTTTATTCTGATACTGATTTGACATTACTATAGTTTGCAGGGGTGATGTAGTCTGCCCAAATAGTAGCTTCCTAATGAAAGGTAATGTAAACAGACACACTCCAAGGTAAATGGTTGACTCATCCTGTAAGTTCTCTAATTTAATTCACTCAACTTTAGGTGCATCTTAATGAGTTTATTTAGTTTTTTCACATCCTGTGATGATGGACTCATCTTAAGTTCATTTATGTTGTAGTTGACTTAATCACACATAATCTGTTCAACTTTTAATATAGCTTATATATATATGTACTTGTGATACTTTATGAATTTTATTGTTCTTCATTTAACCTTCAGTAATATCTTACACAAAATAGTGTGTGCTTGGATTCTATGATGATGGAAAGCAAAGATATGCAGATCACAGAATGTTCTTTGGATCCCAGTTATATCTGTCATCCTTGATTTAGCAGTGGCATTTTTCAGCAAAATAAGTGACACCACCATTGCTTTCATGCTATATCACTTCATGGTAAGATTTATAACCAGATCATTAATGATCAAGCTGGCATTAGAACATGTAAAAGCATCAGCTCCACCCAGCAAATTTGATCTGACATAGATTCCAACATGCTTTTCTGTATGTATTCTTCCTAGTACTACTGTCCCACAAGACAATGAAATAATGCCTTTGCTACATTGGTCATGAGTAGTGAGTGACCCAAGTGTTTTAGTGTGACCCCACTAGCAACTAAGGCCAGTGTCCTCTCCCTTAAAGTCCAACATCACTTGGAAAGGAATCCATGATTTATTGATTTGGTTGAGTACCCCCCAATAGGACTTCAATCCATGCATGGTGGGTGGGGATGATGAGGGCAACTGGAATTTGTTTCTTGGAATCATGGTGGAAGCTTTCACTGGCTTCAAAGTCACTCATGTCCTCACAGTGTGCCATCTTCATCCATCACACCCCCTTCCATATATATATATATATATATGTGAGAATGAGTTAGTTAGTACACTTAAAAGACCTATACATATCTATTACCATAGTAGATAGAATATGTATGTCCATAACCTACAAATATGCAGTAGTTAGAAGAGATTTAAATATTCTTAATTACTCTTAATACGAATTCTTAAGTTAGATGACGATAAAAGATCCTTATAGTTTACTCTAAATATTTGGATGTTTACAATAATAATTGTTAATGTTACGATATTATATCGAACAATATGTGAATTTGCTTCTTGGCAGTCAATTTAAGAATTAAGAAATAGAGAAGGTAATGAGAAATACTTGTTTGAACAAAAGTTATGAAGATGAACAATGATGATCGATATTGTATGAAACCAAGTACAATATAATTGCATTACTCCATCTAAAGGAAATCTTGGGAGATGGGGGTAATGATTGGGTAGGTCCTAACTCATCATTCATAATCAAAAGTGGGCATTGCTTTCATCTCATCTAAGCCAAGAGTACTTGTTTTTTTATATTCCCCAACATGTCTCCTCTTTTGCAAATGGTCCAAACTTTATAGGAAATTTACTTCAAAGGCGGTGAGGGGGGCATGCATAGGTTGTCAAGGTTGAGAGAGAACCCACACAAATGTAAGGAGAGACATTAGGAGAAACAAAATAATAAAGCGCATATTATAAATATTTAAGAATAATTAAATAGCATATTACATCAAAAAAGATATAAATCTAATCCAATCGCCATCACAAAGAATTTTCATTGTGCATATCTGATTTGTCTAAGCAACATTCGATCTCTTTGTATTTCGATCTTTATATTTTAAAAAATTATATTGATATCTTTATAGTTATAAAAGTGAGATATTCATGTTCATTTACTTTAATGATGTCAATTTTATCAATAAAAATATAAAAACAGAGGATAAAAAGATAATTTTAATATTTTAATTTATGTTGACGAACAATAACAATGGTGACGGATGACGATGGTGTTGAAGGTTACAAGTGACTATTATGACTAAGGACAATTATATCGGTATCGACGTAGATGCAGAGTGATACCACTTTGCATTACGATTGATATGGAGAAGGAAAATATGAGTCCTTTGATTTATTTATTTTCCTTACTAAGTTATATAAAACAGGACCACTTGATCTGCTGGTGTGACTAGAATCAAATGAAATGAATTATCTGAGGACAACCAAATTGAACAGGACATGCTTATCATGCATTTCTTTCTCTTCAAATTTAATGATAAGAAGCCAAATCCTTCAATATCCAAATACATTGATTCGTTGGAATCTCCTGCCGACAGTTGATAGAGACAATGACATTACTGCCATTATATAGTTATCAATAAATAATGCATGACAAAGATTGTGTCGCAGTATCTATTCGCTGCTGTTACTGGTGCTCGATGCCTAGTGTTGGAATTCATCCAGCAGCAGAAAGAGTAGTCACTTCTAATTTGACAGGTAGAGCGTTAAGTGAAATTTATCGTTAATATTTATATCAGTACAATATGATCTTGATTCGAGTATGAGAAGTCATCCGGAATAATGTTATGTGATCTTTTTCTCCATGTTTCTACTTAAGGTTTTTTCGAGTTGATCCCTTCGACATTTAAATTAATAATTTTATTTTTTTGAAAGTTTTGAGTATATTTTGATAGTTTATATAGTCGATCTGAATTATCTCTTAATCTTCTTCTAATATAATATTAGTAATAGATTCGAATTAAGCCTTGATCTTTTTGAAATATGTTGATAAGATAATCGATTCGAATTATCCTATAATCTTTTTGGAATATATTCTCATGAATATTTCGTGATAGATTGATCTATAACTGATTCAAACGATCTTTTAATCTTTTTAAAATATTTCTACTAATCTTTTTAAAATATTTCTATCGGATATTTCATAACAGAATTGATTCGTAATTGATTTGAATTATCTTTTCAACTTATATTTGGAAGAAGGACGAGCAACAACATATAGTCGATCTTATATTTCAATCAATTCGACACCTGACCGAGGGACCCCCACCCCTTCTCTCACTTGCTCCCTTTGTCCTGTATCACTGTCACCCCACCCCCACCCGGTCATCCACCTCCGGTTCCTTATCAGGAACACCATCAGCTCATCCTCCTCCTCGCAGGTCCAATTGGTCACTTCCGGGTGAAAGAGAAGCGGAGATGGCTTCTCCGCCGGACACAAGCAAGACCGCCAAGCTAGAGCGCTGCAACAACTACCTCCGCCGCGTCAACAGCGCCAAGATCATCTCTGCCTCTTCACGCCTCCTCTTTCGCGCCTCCATCCTCGCCACCGTAGTGCTCATCCTCCTCTTCACCCTGCACTACCCTCCCCTCCTCCTCCTTTCCCATTACTCCTCCGCCGCCGCCGCCGGCCGCTCCAGCCACCGAAGCCTTCTCTCCTCCGATGTCACTTACGGAGGTGCAGCCTGGGAACGGGAGGTCCGCAGCTCCGCCACGCCGCGCCGTCCCTCTGGCCTCACCGTCCTCGTCACCGGCGCTGCAGGGTTCGTCGGCACCCACTGCTCGCTCGCGTTGAAGAAGCGCGGCGACGGCGTGGTCGGCCTCGACAACTTCAATTCCTACTACGACCCCTCGCTCAAGCGCGCCCGCCAGTCCCTCCTCTCCCGCCGTGGCGTCCTCGTGGTGGACGGCGATATCAACGACACGCCGTTGCTCACCAAGCTCCTCGACGTCGTCCCCTTCTCCCATGTCCTCCACCTGGCCGCCCAGGCCGGCGTCCGCTACGCCATGCGCAATCCCCAGTCCTACGTCACCTCCAACGTCGCCGGCCTCGTCGCACTACTCGAGGTGGCTGCCAAGCACGCCGACCCCCAGCCCGCCATCGTCTGGGCTTCCTCCTCCTCCGTCTACGGCCTCAACACCGCCACCCCCTTCTCCGAGCTCCACCGCACCGACCGGCCCGCCTCGCTGTACGCCGCGACCAAAAAAGCCGGCGAGGCCATCGCCCACACCTACAACCACATCTACGGCCTCTCCATAACCGGCCTCCGCTTCTTCACCGTCTACGGGCCATGGGGCCGCCCCGACATGGCCTACTTCTCCTTCACCGACTACATCCTCAGGGGCAAACCCATCACCCTGTTCCGCATGCAGGACGGCACCGCCGTGCAGCGCGACTTCACCTACATCGACGACGTCGTCAAGGGCTGCCTCGGCGCGCTGGACACCGCGGAGCGGAGCACCGGCAGCGGCGGCAAGAAGCGAGGCCCCGCGCAGCTGCGCGTCTACAACCTCGGCAACACGTCGCCGGTGCCGGTGGCGAAGATGGTGAGCATCCTGGAGGAGCTGCTGGGGAAGAAGGCGGCCAAGAAGCACGTGGTGACGCTGCCGCAGAACGGCGACGTGCCGTACACGCACGCCAACGTGAGCATGGCCGAGAGGGACTTGGGCTACCGGGCGACGACCGACCTCGCCACCGGGCTGAAGAAGTTTGTGAGGTGGTATGTGGAGTACTACGACAGGAAGAGCAAAAAGGAGGCGGAGGGAGTGGCGTCGGCCTAAGGAGGGAGGGATCGCCACCGCACTCCAAAGTGAGTAGTCACTGGTCGTGCCCCAGTTTACTAGATTACTGTTGGAGAACTGTAGGGTTTAACGATGGCAATAAAGATGAAGATGGGGAAGAGATGTGGAGGGGAAGGATGGAAGATGACAGTGAGGAACCAGAAGGATGATGTCATCGTCCATCTCTCTTTCTTCTTCCCTCACTAAATTTGTTCATCACCAGTTTCCTATTTTTGTTAACTAGTCAGTCAATCTTGTGGGATGTGAATCCACCATGTACAACTCTAGTTGTGCGGCCAGTTGGGTTAAAAATTAGGGTGATGGGGGGGGGTTGTTCATTGAAGATAATGGTCTTTAATATGACCTAAACCTAATTATGTCATTACACAATTCTATTTGGGCCATCACCTAATCTTTTTGTTAATGATTATACATTTCATTTGGTGCGCATAGGGTATTTAAAGCAAATGGCACCTTTCCCCAAATAAAAGATATCTATCTATCTACACCAATGTGTCCTTAGTTTTCTTGTGTGTCACACAATCCCAGTGACCATGCCAGAGAACCAAGTTTTTAGTTTTAATGCAAGACATAAGCTTTAGCATAGGTTGAATGAGGTGTATTGCATTTGATGCAACATATTTCCTATATACAAGTAAGAAATCCCATGTATTGTATCTGGATGACCCACCTAAATAAATTCCAGTAGCTCCTCATTGCTGCCCAAAATAAGAACACCAAGCAAACACACAAAGCTACTTCATTCATCTTTTGAGGGGGGGAAGCAACAGCAGCCTCAGAAGATGCGCATGAAGTGCTATAAATCTGTACTAGAGATTCCTTCCAGAGTTAATATTGGCCTCTCCCGGTGCAAGCGTTAGCATTTGCATTATATGGAGTGGCCATTGCACCAGCGGCTCTCTCTCTCTCTCTATTTGTCACATCATAATACAGGCTCTAAATCCAAATCCTTGTGGAGGTAGAACTCATGTTAGAGAAAGAGAGAAGAAAACGCATGAGACCCAAGGAAAAAGAATCAGAGACACCAAATAGGTTTATGGTATATAACGGACACCAGTCAAAGATCTCAATGAAGTTGCAAAGCAACAGAGAGTTGTATATTATGCATCACTTTTAACATGAATTGGCATAATTTTGTACCTACATTAACACATCATAATGAAGCTTAAACTCAAAAGTCATTTAGATGATATCATAGCAGGTTGGAGAAGCTGGTGACGAGGTAACACAGAGAAACAGATATGATGTCCAGGCCATGATGATGCCTGGAGCCACTGTCTTCATACAAAACACCTATTGGGGAGTATTGATTGAGGTAGCTAAAGCCTTAAAGGTGAGAACTGCTCACATTTTCCCCTCATCTCATATGAAGATAAAGCTGGAGTTTGAAAGGGATGCTCATGTGCTCGGAGAACCCCCCTTTCCCAAAAGCAATGTTTCCATCCTCCCTCCAGTGATTCCCACTCCACTACTACATCTTTGCAAAGTAAAAATAACCCTGACAAACCATATTTTTCAACAAAGAGCTTCTCACATTCAACATCTGTAACCATTTGGGTTTCAAGAATCTAATCTACAAGTTAATTCAATCGTTCTACAGTTTTATATTAATGCAAAGACAGCATCTCATTGTTATGCTGTAGATAAGGAAAAACCAAAGGACATGATCTATCGCTTTGTTGCCAACGATCGAGGTTATATTGCCACTAACAACTATGCTTCTAGAGTTGGAAGCAGCAGGAATAATTATGATTGAAGGTCTTGGCAAATTGCAGATGGTTTTCCAGGTAGGGGTTGAGAGAAGCATGGGTAGCTCTTTTGACATCTTGCTGCAATGTCAATATCCAAATAGCTCAAACCCAAGTAGCCCAAGAGGTTGTCAAGGTGAATGCAAAAAGAGCCTATTTAGTAAAAACAACCCACAATGTACAATTGTGAGGTAAGAAAGGTGATCCACAGATATAGAAAGTATCCAAGTTAAAACTGGCATGGGTTTGGATAACTGGATAGTTGATCAGATTCAAGAACAGATAATTCAAGAACAGATAGGGTGACTTCCTGGGGGCACCTAACCCATCACCTTTCCTGATCTATATAGTGTGTCATCATTCCTAATCTCTGTAGGCATGGTAGAAAATAAGATACTTCCTTCCAAATACCCGGGTCTACTCAAGATTTTAAAGTAAGATTAGAATACTCTTAATCTGATTTAGAACAGATAAGCACATATATACCAAAATAGGTTTTAGTAAAGGTTCAGGTAGCTGGACAGGTAGTCAGATTGGGAATTAAATAGGATGATACCTACCATTACAGCTACTATCCAATCATAATGGAAAAATAATGGCATTGATCGAGAAACCAAACAGAGAACGATAGAAGAGAACACTAAAGTATAACCAACACCATTACTAACAAAGTCATTTGTAATGGAATGATCTGAATCTCAACCAGCATATATGGTCATTAATAATTACGATACTTGTCATGTCATCAAAGTACTAATAGCAGTTTAAGTAACAAAAGTAAACTGAAATATAAATAATAGTTCAACAAGTGCAGAATGCATATTCAAAAAGGAAACGTAGCATCATAAAATAGTATTCATTATAAACTGCTTCAAAACCCCTGCAACAATACCCCTTCAAAAGTCATTCTGTCCACCACCGTAGCCGGCACTGCCACCATAACCACCGCTGCCGCCATAACCACCACCGAAGCCACCGCGAGACCCACCACTAGGTCTATCATTAGCATAGCTTACACGAATGTTCCGGCCCTGTAATTCCTGACGAATAAAAGTAAAAAATGTCAAATGATGTATCGTTATTCAGCACCAAGTGAGAATTCCACATTCAGATACAGTCAGCTAGAAAAGGATAAATCAAACAAGGCTGACATACCTGGCCATCCATGCTAGTCATAGCACTGCTTGCCGATTCATCACTATCAAAGCTTACAAACCCAAATCCTCTCGATCTTCCTGTCTCTCTATCAGTAATAACTCTTGCTGAATCAATAATAACAGTTACTTACAGCGTGCTGCTTGTAGTAAACATTAAGACGACGTTTTACCAAGAATTTTTTTTCAAGCGACAACGTGGAAAAAAACTAATCATTGTATTATCATAGCAGACACATGAATCCTAATAAGAATAACGACAAAAGAATTTTGTCATGAGAAATTAATACATAGGCCATATGAAGCATATTTCAGTTATACGGGAACCAGATGACAATAATTTCATCACCACAATAAACTCTTCACTTGATGAGCAAACATGCTACTAACCTTCAACCACTTCTCCAAAGGAGTTAAATGCCTCCTTAAGCTGTTGATCATCAGTACCAAAGGAAAGACCTGTAAGCAACAAAGTAGTAGAAAGATAAAGAAAGGATAACAGATGCATTCAGCAACATGTTCTTAGACAGGTAATTTAAGTTTCCCAGTGAAATGTTATGCAAATTATCTAAATCCTAACTGAAAGAACAGAAAGAGATATTACCTCCAACAAAAAGCTTTGATGACATATAGCGCATAGAGTTAAGCAGATGCATAGCCTCATTTGGGCCACCTGATATTCCATTTTTCAATAGTCCTTGCCTAATTAAGCCACCAAGTTTACTGGAAAATGCCATCTCACAGTTTTTGGCTGTATATATAACAGGAGGTGGGTCAGCAGTTTCTGAAAAAATCAAAATTATGACGCTAAATATATATTGATGAACATAGCAAAACGTTGCAGCAACAAGAAAAATAAATAATAAAAAGCTAAAAACAACATGTGTAAAAGAGCATGCAAAAACCGGCGAACCATGACAAGCTTCAGGTGATGCTCTAAAATAGAATTTCAGTTCCTAAATCTGATGGCATCAACAGACTGAACAGACATTTTCATCTATAGAATTGTTAGATGCTCACTTAATTCAGTGCTTTTGTGTATTTGAAACACAAATAGATGCAAAGCGTTAAGCAAGCAAGTGCACTGTGCAGGAAAAACACATACAGAAAAAAAATATCCCAGACCAAGGTTTCCAATATGGATTGGAACAGTACATACCGACCAATATTTATCAATCTGAGCAAAGACTGCTAATAGATCATATAGTTCATTATCCATCAGTGTCCTTTCTTTTTTTTCTTATATAGTGATACAGCATGGTGCAAGTTGGTGTACCACTCAATATGCTAATACAGTACTACTGCACCAATAAGGTGTCGAAGATACTATTAGCAATATTTTAAACCTTGCCCCAGATAACCAAACCCTTGACCACAAAAGGTTTGACATTATAAACATAAAGGACTGTCAACTAATCAACTTTATATTCAAAAGCAAACCAAAAGTAGAAAACCACAAATAATGTATAGAATCTCTAGATAGATATGCAGAAAGCTCCATTTTTGTGCCCAAAATGGTAGGTCAAACATTGTCTAATTTAAGAGCTTATATATAAAGATCATCAGCAACTGGAATTAAATGAAGCCGAATATCCTATTGTTCTAGCAACTATTGATAGTAACTCTGGTAGTACCCATCTGTTTGTCCTTAGTTGCCGGACTTCAACCTACATCTTGTCGAATCAGAGGCATGAAATTATTGACTTTGACTATTTCTAAATCCAGAATGTTATGTGAAGACTAAAAGGAATTAAACCAAAATCATACAGATAGATCTATTACTCCTCTCATCTATACCCTCCTGAAGTACAAGAATCAATACCCAAAAAGAAAAAAAGGGTGGCAACCTAATCTCTGAAAGATGTCTGTGATTCAAAACATCAGCTCTATTGTTTTTCAAGTCCTTAAAGCCAAAAACAGACAACGGAATACCGGACAATTAAATTCGTTTTCTCGATACTGGATTTACAGAACCATCTCAGACTTGTTCCCTTCCATCTTTAAGTTCACCATGAGACTACATCGGAACCAAAGTATATAAACAAGTTTCATGCACTAGCTATATATATCCTATTTTCTTCATCTATTAGTCCAGAAAACACAGCTCGACGCCCTATACGACACAGTAATAATCCGTCCACTCAAACCTAAAGAAGAAAAGTGAGATCACATAAAAAAATCGAAGAAAACGGCGCCATCTTTCCCTTACACATCAAATCTCTCAAAGGAAAAGAAACAAGCAAAAAAAGAACAATGAAAAATTCAACAAACTTTCACATCGGCAAGCGAAGCGATGAAAGACACCGGAAACAAAAAGACACAGCGACAAGAACCCATCCATATCGAACACCTTCGTGAACGCAAAAGGAGTCAAAACGAAAACAAGGAATCATACCTCGAGGAATCGGAAGGGGCGGAGAAGATGGCAGCGAGACGGGCGACGGCTGTGGGTGGGGTGGGGGGGAGACGGGTTTTTAAATAGGGCAAAGGGCTCGGCTAGGGTTTAAGCCCCTCTCCACGTCAGCGTGAAGTAAAATATCGAAGGGTACTCCCCATAATTTTTTTATGCGGAACTTCGTGACTTGTGTACTTACATAAATGACTATGCGAACATCTCATCATTTGAATTAAGATGTACTCTCCCGCGCGCGCGCTATCCGTCCTACTCTTAATTTTCATTTTAGAAAGTAATTTATCTCACTAAGTTTAGTTTAATTTAGACACTAATTCCAATGTATATTTTCTAGTTAATACGATGGCCATGCACATAATAAGTATTTTTTTATTATTTTATTAGAGATAATTAACATTTATTTAAGGTTGAATATTAATATGAGAGGGATATATGTGAAAATTCATAATATTTCAAATTCCAAATTAATTCGATCTAAAATAGATGCCCGATTGAGGCATAGATTTGCATTGCTTTTATAGAGAGAGCTGCTATATGGAGAAAATAACTGACAAGTAACCATGAAGCATTTGGTGAGCATTATTGATTAAGACAATGGAAGTATATAAAGTATCAAATTACATTATCAATCTTGCATGAATATTTGCTGCAGCACCAACAAATCGGCGGCTTCATTTCCTTATATCCAAATATCGGAAGTGCAATCTCCACCAGGATACCTCATCTCATGTGCCAGTGCAGGTCCTTCAGGCTCTAATCCAAAATCGACAAAGAAGTTTGGATTTACGGTCAGTCCGCCTTGCTCGGTGTTTACGTCGATCTGCAACATGTGAGACCCCTTCTTCGTGAGGTCTGGACCATAGAACTGGTTGTCCCACGCACTAAAGAGGGAGTTGGTCACGTACAGCCGCTTCCCATCCAGGCTCAGTTGAATCATCTGTGGTCCTCCTCTTAGTCGATTTCCCTGGTAAAACAGTAGTTGTTATGACAAGGTCTCAGTTTTACGACAAAATGTAGCAACAATGTGATTTTTGAATGTAAATCACATTAGATGTACAAAAATTTCTCGCTTTTACTTTAAAGAGCTTGCTACATTTCACAGAATAATGTAGCATATCGTCAAAATGATGACAGAATAATGTAGCGCTATAATCATGGAATGAGAATGGTTTACTTATGGATGCGAGATACTGACCTTGATCTCAGGTACATCAAATTGTGACTCTTTCCCGTCCTCCGACACATAGACTACATCACTTCCCTTCTGAAGGAGTCCTCCAACCCAAACTTGCCCTGCCAGCACCGGCTTTGCAGAATTTTCAATGTTGTACTGTCTAATGTCTCCATGAAGCCAGTTGACAAAGTAGAGGTAGCGGTCATCAAGAGAGATGAGAAAGTCGGTAATCAGCCCTGGCATTTCGGGGAGAATCCAGTTTTGGACCTTCAGCGGTGTTACAGATATGGCAACCTTGAAAAGCAGACATTGCATTGAGATTTTTTTGTACCTTATACCCAATGGCAAAGCAGTAGTAGTAGCAGAGGGCTAGAAAAGAAAATGAGAAAACAAACCTCATGGTTCCAGGATCCATCTGAGGTCTTGAAGAATCTAACCATGTTGCTGGACAAAGCACAGCCAACAAAGCCAGTGTCTTTAGATGGGTCATGAAGGAACCTTGTCTGCAGAAAGTAGTAATAGTTTTCAGAATATGAATATACTGGAGTTTAATATTAAGCTCAACACAACTGATACTGACTTCTAAGGGTAGCAGCCCCGAATTTCCAAGATCCAATGTCTGTTTTATTTCGCCATCTGGCCAGCTATAAACATTCAAGTGTCTTCCATATAATCCATCTGACACATGCTGTAGGTTGAAGCCCTTTGAAAAAGCCGAAGGAGCACCCCATGAAGAACTGATCATGGTCTGTGTCGTGGTTGGTACCAAAAATCTAAAGAGGGAGTTGGTCACGTACAGCCGCTTCCCATCCAGGCTCAGTTGAATCATCTGTGGTCCTCCTCTTAGTCGATTTCCCTGGTAAAACAGTAGTTGTTATGACAAGGTCTCAGTTTTACGACAAAATGTAGCAACAATGTGATTTTTGAATGTAAATCACATTAGATGTACAAAAATTTCTCGCTTTTACTTTAAAGAGGTTGCTACATTTCACAGAATAATGTAGCATATCGTCAAAATGATGACAGAATAATGTAGCGCTATAATCATGGAATGAGAATGGTTTACTTATGGATGCGAGATACTGACCTTGATCTCAGGTACATCAAATTGTGACTCTTTCCCGTCCTCCGACACATAGACTACATCACTTCCCTTCTGAAGGAGTCCTCCAACCCAAACTTGCCCTGCCAGCACCGGCTTTGCAGGATTTTCAATGTTGTACTGTCTAATGTCTCCATGAAGCCAGTTGACAAAGTAGAGGTAGCGGTCATCAAGAGAGATGAGAAAGTCGGTAATCAGCCCTGGCATTTCGGGGAGAATCCAGTTTTGGACCTTCAGCGGTGTTACAGATATGGCAACCTTGAAAAGCAGACATTGCATTGAGATTTTTTTGTACCTTATACCCAATGGCAAAGCAGTAGTAGTAGCAGAGGGCTAGAAAAGAAAATGAGAAAACAAACCTCATGGTTCCAGGATCCATCTGAGGTCTTGAAGAATCTAACCATGTTGCTGGACAAAGCACAGCCAACAAAGCCAGTGTCTTTAGATGGGTCATGAAGGAACCTTGTCTGCAGAAAGTAGTAATAGTTTTCAGAATATGAATATACTGGAGTTTAATATTAAGCTCAACACAACTGATACTGACTTCTAAGGGTAGCAGCCCCGAATTTCCAAGATCCAATGTCTGTTTTATTTCGCCATCTGGCCAGCTATAAACATTCAAGTGTCTTCCATATAATCCATCTGACACATGCTGTAGGTTGAAGCCCTTTGAAAAAGCCGAAGGAGCACCCCATGAAGAACTGATCATGGTCTCGTGTCGTGGTTGGTACCAAAAATCATAGCCAAATATGGGAGCATGGCCTGGTTTTTCCCATCTGTATGGATGTGACATACAATCAAATCAAACTTCATTTGCAACAAGGAAGTCACAAATAAACAGAAATGGAAATAACATCTTATAATCCCCAAAGAAAAAGAAGAGACACGGTTGTGAAATAGGGAAGAAGCTATCATTATAGTGTTTGCTACTTATTGTATATCATGTTGCAGTGTTCAACTCTAACTGCAGTTTAAGGAAACAATATCGGAAGTGTTCAACTCTCACTGCAGTTTTAAGGAAACAATATCAGAAGAGGAAAGGAAAGAATAAAGAAAAACCCTTAAAAATCTTTTAAGGAAATAAATATCCCACAACAAATAAGGAATATATCATAGGATTTGCTACATATCTCTAGTTCATTGGGTACTCATTTTAGATAATTTTTTTCTTACTTTGTCTTTTGTATTACCTAATAGGGGCCTTAACATGGCCCAACACTATATTTAAAGCATGCAGGAATAAGTTTTGAACCTTTACACGACACAGATATACTGCATCAGTCTCTACATTCGTAGCTACAGATAAATAGGTTTTCAACCTTTCTATGACATGTATATCTACTACATGATATAACTAATATTGGATTCCTAGGTATGCATTAACTATATTTAATGAGTTAAATTATTAGTGAAATACAAATTTTCATACACCAATAAACAAGATTTTTCCAAAATGATTTCTAGGAAACCATATGCTGGAAAACAACATAACTCAAAACAACATATCTCCAATAAGTTGTAGTAAAAGAGATTGATGTTACAGGAAATTTTCATCTTTAGAAGATGAATAAGATGCTGATATTCTACTAGTGAAAGAGAAGAAAACTTTATCTGTCTGATTTAGGTTGGAACCAGACAATTTATGCACAAAACAATCTGTCTAGAAATTAGTAAAAATTATTAAGGTAGATGTCTCGTTACATGTGAATGGGCATACCTTCCTTTTACATTGAAGTCTGAATCAAGAAGAAGGAAGCCACTACCCTTAGCATTTCCTTCTTTATCCCCAAGGCAAGATATCATTATTTCACCAGATGCAAGACAATGGGAAGTATGAGGATATGCTAGTTCAGTCTTTTGCACAATATCCTCAGGCTCAACAACCTTATGCAATGATGGAGCTCTCGGAGATTTTGCAGTGTTAACGGCGTATACGCGGCCGGATCTGAAAAGATAAGAAAAGAGCAAGCTTGATTATTGAACACATCTAAATAGCAGACAACAAAGGATGTAGCTTAGGAGCTATTCAGAATGGTTTTGAACCAGTCATCACAGGAAGCACTCCTATAACAGAATTCTCAAATGTAAATATTATCCCTGTAAGGCATAATAGATAAAGACAGAACATAACGGATTTGAATATTTTAATATTAAGTCACTCGAGGAATAAACATTCTAAAATCAAGGAACATACTCCTTCATGTCAGGTGGTTTGTACAATTTGATTTAGGGAATAACACAAACAATTATTATTTTACATCCAATTATAATTTTAGCATAAAACATCAATTTCATGGACAATCAAAATAGTTATATTTTTATGAGAATATATCGCATCTTAATAATCTTATCCAACAAAGAACCTTTGTCTTTTGCAAGTGAATTGTTTCTTATGACCAATATTTATACAATATTTATTTGTAAGACATACTTGGGAAGTTGGCAGACCATGCAGCTATATACCTGAAAATCCTAGGATTTCTGTCAGGTGAACATAAGAATGATCATTGCTAATAGTGAACATGAATGAAATAAAACTGAATCATAGATATTGACGATGAATGTCTTATGACTTAAATACTCACAGAACAGCTCCGAATATTGTTTAAGCTGTTCCTGAACTATAAATCATGTATAGCTTGTTAGATAAAAGTATGCTTTACAGGACCAAATATAAAAGCACCAATAAACAAAATCAACATTTGTTCATAAGAAGTGAGAATATAAACAAGCAGAACACCACATGCTACATATACAATCTTACAGCAATGAAGGTAAAACCAAGAATTGTCGAACTGCTGAAGCGTCACCATGACAAGAGCTGCAGGAATTCCAACCAGAATGATGCAGTTCATCACCAACATAGGGCATAGGGAGTCTGTGAATAACTTTGGAATAGGATGGGGAGTTCGGATCCACATCCACTGTTGCCAAGTAGTCAGGCTTTTCTATTCCAGTTCCTACATAAATGAAGAAAGGGTATTTGCTGTCAAGTCTATCAGCTAAAACTTAAATATAACTGCCAACAAAAGCTTGTCTAAAATATCTTTATTTGACTTTTTTTTTTACAAAATGAATTAAATTAAAGTGAGTGATAAGCATTGCAATCTAATAAAATGTATTGTCCAACAAGCATTTTTATTTAAGCTTGCAGAAATTTTGTAGCATAGCATATACACCTACCAAAGCCTACTGAAGAAAATATTTTAGTTATCGATATCCAAAAATAAAAGAAGTGCAAAATGCGCAGCTACAAGGACCATAACAATTTTAAATTACAAGAAAAGGGACCCAGAAAGAATTAGTTATGCAAAACCACATTGTAGAAAAAAAATATCTATGATCTTTCATATATAACTTCCTCAAGTATCCTTTGTCAATTCACCTTCCATGGAAGGAAATGAGCGTGCATGAGAAAAGGAGATAAATAATTTACTGAAGGGTAAGTGCATTACCAATCAATTATCAAAAAATAAATTATACGTCGCACCAAGCGGTGCCGCTTTGGTTTATGCTCTGCTGGAAGGAATAATAGGTGATTCTAATTTGAATAAATTTTCATAATCGGATAATAAGATTTTCTGTATCTCCTGATACTGGCCAGTTTGTTTTAGCCATTTGTGTTGGATGTTTTAGTAAAGTGCCTGCACAGTTACCAAGTTCAAAATGCATGAATTGGAAACCTGCAAGATTCCTCCAAAGCCATCACAGGAATCAAACATTAACAATGAACTTAAAAATCTCTTCTTGAAGCCCCCTGGCAAGAGTCTGTGATACGAGACTGCAACTCCAGCTAAGTCCGAAGAAATGAATTCTATTAATGCCGAGAAGGAGCTAAAAAGTATTGAACGACAACTCTTCCTGTTATGCCCTAAAAATAGAGGGAATTAAAGATTTTTTAATCTCAGCCAACAAGAAAATTCCTCCTTAATGAAACCTTCAAAATCATGATGATATGGATTCCCAAAGAAGGGGCCTGAGAGCAATAAAAACTATGAAGGCTACAAAAGTAACATCAATAATTAATAGGCAGCAGCCCCGGGACCATGACACCATGCATGAACAATAGAATCAAGTCCAAAATCAAAGTGCAGGCTCCAAGCAATTAAAAAATGATACGATTCGACTAGCAGGGCATCCTTTTTGGTTTTGCGGATCAGTACAAGTAACTTTTTCTTTATCTACGTAGATTAAAGAGACGCAGCGTGTAAGGCCAACAAAGCCAGTGTCTTTAGATGGGTCATGAAGGAACCTTGTCTGCAGAAAGTAGTAATAGTTTTCAGAATATGAATATACTGGAGTTTAATATTAAGCTCAACACAACTGATACTGACTTCTAAGGGTAGCAGCCCCGAATTTCCAAGATCCAATGTCTGTTTTATTTCGCCATCTGGCCAGCTATAAACATTCAAGTGTCTTCCATATAATCCATCTGACACATGCTGTAGGTTGAAGCCCTTTGAAAAAGCCGAAGGAGCACCCCATGAAGAACTGATCATGGTCTCGTGTCGTGGTTGGTACCAAAAATCATAGCCAAATATGGGAGCATGGCCTGGTTTTTCCCATCTGTATGGATGTGACATACAATCAAATCAAACTTCATTTGCAACAAGGAAGTCACAAATAAACAGAAATGGAAATAACATCTTATAATCCCCAAAGAAAAAGAAGAGACACGGTTGTGAAATAGGGAAGAAGCTACCATTATAGTGTTTGCTACTTATTGTATATCATGTTGCAGTGTTCAACTCTAACTGCAGTTTAAGGAAACAATATCGGAAGTGTTCAACTCTCACTGCAGTTTTAAGGAAACAATATCAGAAGAGGAAAGGAAAGAATAAAGAAAAACCCTTAAAAATCTTTTAAGGAAATAAATATCCCACAACAAATAAGGAATTTATCATAGGATTTGCTACATATCTCTAGTTCATTGGGTACTCATTTTAGATAATTTTTTTCTTACTTTGTCTTTTGTATTACCTAATAGGGGCCTTAACATGGCCCAACACTATATTTAAAGCATGCAGGAATAAGTTTTGAACCTTTACACGACACAGATATACTGCATCAGTCTCTACATTCGTAGCTACAGATAAATAGGTTTTCAACCTTTCTATGACATGTATATCTACTACATGATATAACTAATATTGGATTCCTAGGTATGCATTAACTATATTTAATGAGTTAAATTATTAGTGAAATACAAATTTTCATACACCAATAAACAAGATTTTTCCAAAATGATTTCTAGGAAACCATATGCTGGAAAACAACATAACTCAAAACAACATATCTCCAATAAGTTGTAGTAAAAGAGATTGATGTTACAGGAAATTTTCATCTTTAGAAGATGAATAAGATGCTGATATTCTACTAGTGAAAGAGAAGAAAACTTTATCTGTCTGATTTAGGTTGGAACCAGACAATTTATGCACAAAACAATCTGTCTAGAAATTAGTAAAAATTATTAAGGTAGATGTCTCGTTACATGTGAATGGGCATACCTTCCTTTTACATTGAAGTCTGAATCAAGAAGAAGGAAGCCACTACCCTTAGCATTTCCTTCTTTATCCCCAAGGCAAGATATCATTATTTCACCAGATGCAAGACAATGGGAAGTATGAGGATATGCTAGTTCAGTCTTTTGCACAATATCCTCAGGCTCAACAACCTTATGCAATGATGGAGCTCTCGGAGATTTTGCAGTGTTAACGGCGTATACGCGGCCGGATCTGAAAAGATAAGAAAAGAGCAAGCTTGATTATTGAACACATCTAAATAGCAGACAACAAAGGATGTAGCTTAGGAGCTATTCAGAATGGTTTTGAACCAGTCATCACAGGAAGCACTCCTATAACAGAATTCTCAAATGTAAATATTATCCCTGTAAGGCATAATAGATAAAGACAGAACATAACGGATTTGAATATTTTAATATTAAGTCACTCGAGGAATAAACATTCTAAAATCAAGGAACATACTCCTTCATGTCAGGTGGTTTGTACAATTTGATTTAGGGAATAACACAAACAATTATTATTTTACATCCAATTATAATTTTAGCATAAAACATCAATTTCATGGACAATCAAAATAGTTATATTTTTATGAGAATATATCGCATCTTAATAATCTTATCCAACAAAGAACCTTTGTCTTTTGCAAGTGAATTGTTTCTTATGACCAATATTTATACAATATTTATTTGTAAGACATACTTGGGAAGTTGGCAGACCATGCAGCTATATACCTGAAAATCCTAGGATTTCTGTCAGGTGAACATAAGAATGATCATTGCTAATAGTGAACATGAATGAAATAAAACTGAATCATAGATATTGACGATGAATGTCTTATGACTTAAATACTCACAGAACAGCTCCGAATATTGTTTAAGCTGTTCCTGAACTATAAATCATGTATAGCTTGTTAGATAAAAGTATGCTTTACAGGACCAAATATAAAAGCACCAATAAACAAAATCAACATTTGTTCATAAGAAGTGAGAATATAAACAAGCAGAACACCACATGCTACATATACAATCTTACAGCAATGAAGGTAAAACCAAGAATTGTCGAACTGCTGAAGCGTCACCATGACAAGAGCTGCAGGAATTCCAACCAGAATGATGCAGTTCATCACCAACATAGGGCATAGGGAGTCTGTGAATAACTTTGGAATAGGATGGGGAGTTCGGATCCACATCCACTGTTGCCAAGTAGTCAGGCTTTTCTATTCCAGTTCCTACATAAATGAAGAAAGGGTATTTGCTGTCAAGTCTATCAGCTAAAACTTAAATATAACTGCCAACAAAAGCTTGTCTAAAATATCTTTATTTGACTTTTTTTTTTACAAAATGAATTAAATTAAAGTGAGTGATAAGCATTGCAATCTAATAAAATGTATTGTCCAACAAGCATTTTTATTTAAGCTTGCAGAAATTTTGTAGCATAGCATATACACCTACCAAAGCCTACTGAAGAAAATATTTTAGTTATCGATATCCAAAAATAAAAGAAGTGCAAAATGCGCAGCTACAAGGACCATAACAATTTTAAATTACAAGAAAAGGGACCCAGAAAGAATTAGTTATGCAAAACCACATTGTAGAAAAAAAATATCTATGATCTTTCATATATAACTTCCTCAAGTATCCTTTGTCAATTCACCTTCCATGGAAGGAAATGAGCGTGCATGAGAAAAGGAGATAAATAATTTACTGAAGGGTAAGTGCATTACCAATCAATTATCAAAAAATAAATTATACGTCG
The DNA here is from genome assembly GCA_001649415.1 of Musa itinerans. NCBI lineage: Eukaryota > Viridiplantae > Streptophyta > Magnoliopsida > Zingiberales > Musaceae > Musa > Musa itinerans. Next base: position 79,118 of record LVTN01000226.1, on the reverse strand, counting down.
CACCAAGCGGTGCCGCTTTGGTTTATGCTCTGCTGGAAGGAATAATAGGTGATTCTAATTTGAATAAATTTTCATAATCGGATAATAAGATTTTCTGTATCTCCTGATACTGGCCAGTTTGTTTTAGCCATTTGTGTTGGATGTTTTAGTAAAGTGCCTGCACAGTTACCAAGTTCAAAATGCATGAATTGGAAACCTGCAAGATTCCTCCAAAGCCATCACAGGAATCAAACATTAACAATGAACTTAAAAATCTCTTCTTGAAGCCAAGGCCTGGAAGCCCCCTGGCTAGAGTCTGTGATACGAGACTGTAACTCCAGCCAAGTCCGAAGAAATGAATTCTATTAATGCCGAGGAGCTAAAAAGTATTGAACGACAACTCTTCTTGTTATGCCCTAAAAATAGAGGGAATTAAAGATTTTTTAATCTCAGCCAACAAGAAAAATCCTCCTTAATGAAACCTTCAAAATCATGATGATATGGATTCCCAAAGAAGGGGCCTGAGAGCAATAAAAACTATGAAGGCTACAAAAGTAACATCAATAATTAATAGGCAGCAGCCCCGGGACCATGACACCATGCATGAACAATAGAATCAAGTCCAAAATCAAAGTGCAGGCTCCAAGCAATTAAAAAATGATACGATTCGACTAGCAGGGCATCCTTTTTGGTTTTGCGGATCAGTACAAGTAACTTTTTCTTTATCTACGTAGATTAAAGAGACGCAGCGTGTAAGGGTTACAACAAAACCGAATCTCAAGGGTTAAAAGAAACAAGAAAAAAGATAATAATTTACTTCAAAAACACATCGGAATCAAACCTAAAGAGTCTCCCAAGCAAAAATTACCCAGAGAAACAAGCAAAGGAGAGATCTATGTTTACCATTATACACACAGGTGACATAGATCAGGGCCTCGCGAGGCCCCGCCATGGCCTCGAGGGGGGACGCATAGCCCGGGCCGGTGTGGGCGCAGCAAGCCTTGGCCTCGGCAGCCTGCACTACTTCCGCAGCACCAGCCATCGTAGTGTCCTCAGATCGCCGACAAAATTTTTCCGCTTATGCTCGAATCCGATCAAAATACCCAAAGACAATGTCGAAGTATCGAAACCCCCAATGATGCTTGGAGACGATGAGAACGAGGCTTCGCCGTCCACGGAGACATATACGGAGGTGAAGGGGTACAGTGTTCCACCTACGTGGCGGAGCATGGAACGGTGCAACGAACGAGTCGATTCGCGATTCATGGATGCGGACGCAGAATGAGGTTGTGTCAGTCTTTATCGAATCTGGACCGGATTTTGGTTTAGATCCACTAACGGATTATTAAACGAAATTACTTTTTTCCAAATACATCAATTTCTCAGTTGTCTTACCAATTTTAACATTATATATATATATATAATAAAAAAATATTATTTTTATTTAAAAAGAAAAATTTTTTGCTTCACCTTTGTCACACCAGCAAGATGACATCAAAGAGGTATGAGCTCATCTTAAATCAAAAATAATTTTTGACTATCCATATATCTAAATTTAGAATCCATAATATAGAATCTAACGATATTATATACATTTAATTTTGATTTACGCACACTATAAAATTTGTACAATTTATAATCATACAACGTATCACTTGTTAACATCATAAAATCTAATGTCGAATTAAAATCATTAACAACCACTTATAGATTCACAAGATCTAATAAAAATATCATAATAATAAAAATCGATCATTTACTATAAATTCACATAAATATAAAGTTTTCCTATTTAACATTTTAAACTTTCAAAATATGAGGGGTTTTTGACATTTACATTGGCACACGCAAACTCATACTTTTTCATAATATTACAAGCAAGATATTTTTTACAAGAACATCTTGTTAAACTACCAAAAATATATCATAAACTTTTAATATTCCACAGTCCAATCCAAAATTAACATAAGTGTGAGAGACAAGTAAAAATGTATACAGTAACTATATGTGCTTACAAAACTTAGCAAATGTTCTATCCATCATATAGTGATTCTTATATTTGGTTCCTTCTTATTTATGAATAATTTGTAAAGCTTTACATGTTTCTGATAGCATTAATTTTATTTGAGTTGTAAGCTTATTATTCTGAAATTAATTCTGACATATATGTATTGTTTTGACTATAACATTCAGTGTAAAATTTTGATTGAGTAAATTTTTTTTTTTTGAAAAGTAGACTTTTATATCTTTCTTATGAAGCCACAACAAGCTCAAAACTATTATTATGTCAATCCAAAAATGAGCAAAATTATGTTATATCATGATCTCAACATAATACAAAATTATTTTTATCTCTTGGACATTGATTAACAATGAACTTAAAAATCTCTTCTTGAAGCCAAGGCCTGGAAGCCCCCTGGCTAGAGTCTGTGATACGAGACTGTAACTCCAGCCAACAATGAACTTAAAAATCTCTTCTTGAAGCCCCCTGGCAAGAGTCTGTGATACGAGACTGCAACTCCAGCTAAGTCCGAAGAAATGAATTCTATTAATGCCGAGAAGGAGCTAAAAAGTATTGAACGACAACTCTTCCTGTTATGCCCTAAAAATAGAGGGAATTAAAGATTTTTTAATCTCAGCCAACAAGAAAAATCCTCCTTAATGAAACCTTCAAAATCATGATGATATGGATTCCCAAAGAAGGGGCCTGAGAGCAATAAAAACTATGAAGGCTACAAAAGTAACATCAATAATTAATAGGCAGCAGCCCCGGGACCATGACACCATGCATGAACAATAGAATCAAGTCCAAAATCAAAGTGCAGGCTCCAAGCAATTAAAAAATGATACGATTCGACTAGCAGGGCATCCTTTTTGGTTTTGCGGATCAGTACAAGTAACTTTTTCTTTATCTACGTAGATTAAAGAGACGCAGCGTGTAAGGGTTACAACAAAACCGAATCTCAAGGGTTAAAAGAAACAAGAAAAAAGATAATAATTTACTTCAAAAACACATCGGAATCAAACCTAAAGAGTCTCCCAAGCAAAAATTACCCAGAGAAACAAGCAAAGGAGAGATCTATTTTTACCATTATACACACAGGTGACATAGATCAGGGCCTCGCGAGGCCCCGCCATGGCCTCGAGGGGGGACGCATAGCCCGGGCCGGTGTGGGCGCAGCAAGCCTTGGCCTCGGCAGCCTGCACTACTTCCGCAGCACCAGCCATCGTAGTGTCCTCAGATCGCCGACAAAATTTTTCCGCTTATGCTCGAATCCGATCAAAATACCCAAAGACAATGTCGAAGTATCGAAACGCCAAATGATGCTTGGAGACGGTCAGAACGAGGCTTCGCCGTCCACGGAGACATATACGGAGGTGAAGGGGTACAGTGTTCCACCTACGTGGCGGAGCATGGAACGGTGCAACGAACGAGTCGATTCGCGATCATATCCATATATCTAAATTTAGAATCCATAATATAGAATCTAAGGATATTATATACATTTAATTTTGATTTACGCACACTATAAAATTTGTACAATTTATAATCATACAACGTATCACTTGTTAACATCATAAAATCTAATGTCGAATTAAAATCATTAACAACCACTTATAGATTCACAAGATCTAATAAAAATATCATAATAATAAAAATCGATCATTTACTATAAATTCACATAAATATAAAGTTTTCCTATTTAACATTTTAAACTTTCAAAATAGGAGAGGTTTTTGACATTTACATTGACACACGCCAACTCATACTTTTTCATAATATTACAAGAAGATATTTTTTACAAGAACATCTTGTTAAACTACCAAAAATATATCATAAACTTTTAATATTCTACGATCCAATCCAAAATTAACATAAGTGTGAGAGACAAGTAAAAATGTATACAGTAACTATATGTGCTTACAAAACTTAGCAAATGTTCTATCCATCATATAGTGATTCTTATATTTGGTTCCTTCTTATTTATGAATAATTTGTAAAGCTTTACATGTTTCTGATAGCATTAATTTTATTTGAGTTGTAAGCTTATTATTCTGAAATTAATTTTGACATATATGTATTGTTTTGACTATAACATTCAGTGTAAAATTTTGATTGAGTAAAATTATTTTTTTTGAAAAGTATACTTTTATATCTTTCTTATGGAGCCACAACAAGCTCTAAACTTATGTTATGTCAATCAAAAAATGAGCAAAATTATGTTATATCATGATCTCAACATAATACAAAATTATTTTTATCTCTTGGACATTGATTCTTATTATAATTGATATGTTTATGTTAGCTTGATATTGTTTCTTTGTCTCACATGTGTTTTTGATATATCTAAATGAAAAGATAATTATTTGTAAAGCCAATGATGTTTTTTAAGCACCAATGATTTCATCCTTAACATTCAGTGTAAAATTTTGATTGAGTAAAATTATTTTTTTTGAAAAGTATACTTTTATATCTTTCTTATGGAGCCACAACAAGCTCTAAACTTATGTTATGTCAATCAAAAAATGAGCAAAATTATGTTATATCATGATCTCAACATAATACAAAATTATTTTTATCTCTTGGACATTGATTCTTATTATAATTGATATGTTTATGTTAGCTTGATATTGTTTCTTTGTCTCACATGTGTTTTTGATATATCTAAATGAAAAGATAATTATTTGTAAAGCCAATGATGTTTTTTAAGCACCAATGATTTCATCCTGATGTAGATGGATAAAACTCCCAAATGTTAGAGACTAGTGATCATTTAAAAGTAGATAGTATTATACTATGTTATAATCTCACTTCACTCACTATGTTCTTTTTATATATTTTTCAATAGACATACCTATGTATTGTTATATGCTCTTTTGATATGAAAGTATTGAATAAAATGTCAAATATTTTTATTATTAATATATTTTTAAACTTAGATCTTGTATTCATTATTTATAATTATATTTTTAAAATTTTATGTTAATCAACTTAATTTTTTTATTTAAAAAAATTGACATGGGAGAGACCAAGTCTAATGTAAGTAAGACTATCTATTGAATAGAGGCAAATATAACTTGTCCAAGCATAGCTTGGTGATCAGAGACTTGATGTGGCCCCTAACTTGACATGGCCTGTGGCCCAACATAATTATGACAATGCAATGATAGTTTAGATCTAATTAGGTCAAAAGGTGATTATAAATTTTTTTTTATTAAAATTTAAATTCTGATGATAAAATCAATTAATGAATTCGATGAACAAATATCTTATCGAGACACGTGGTAACAAAAATATTACATCTAAAATCTTAAGTTTTGTTCTAAAAGAAATTGTTACGGAGATTCATCGTTGATATTAATATCATCATAACAATGCTACTTTTTAAGGGTTATGTTAATTAGAGAGATTAACTAAAGTGATAATATATATATATATATATATTCATAAAAGCTTTTGGATAAATATGCAGAGATAAATACATGCTAAAATCATATTTTGAGGGGTAAAAAGCATTGACTTTGGTGAGATATATTATATTGCCTTTTCTTTCCTTCTTCTATTTCTTTCCTTAATTTCATTTCATAAGTTTGATATGAATTCTTTTGTGGTTTGCTTAAAAACCAATATAATATAAATTAATGGCTACATTATAGAGTAATTTAATCAAAAAAAAATTCATTTGTTAGATCTAATTATTGGGTTGCTTGATTTAGCTCCATATTAGTTTGTAACCTACTATTGATCATGATGACTCCAATGACCCTGAAGGCCCATGGATCAGGTCTATTAAAACACATCAGATGCATTATTAATCTATTGGTCTTTAATTACCAAAAATAAAAAACCTTTGTGAGCATCACTTATGCACAATCTCAATCTCATTTTCATTAAACTCATATATCACCTCCTATGTAGTGAAAATTTATCACTCCATCCGTGTATTATTAATTTTATTATTATTATCCTCTATATATACGAGGTTTAAAATTTAAACTTCTTTACTTTAATTGTATTCAAACTCATTCAGATTCATTTAAGGTCAATTAAAATTTAACTATCATTTTTAGTTATTATATACATACTTATTATTATAATTTAACCTCTAATTCAAGTCAGCTAGCACACTTTGATTTATTGTATTATGTTTAATGTGAACATTAATGTTTATGCATGTTTAACCAATATTTCATAGAATACTAAAAATGATATTTTTAGAAAGCATGTACTTTAATTTTAAAAAATAAAAAATATGAGCATATCATTTTTTATATTTATGAAACATAGATATTACAAATCATACCGATGACATATATATATATATATATATATATATATATAAAATATGTGTTTCTATTGACATGTTAGTCATAGTTTAAAATAAAATATGTGAAACTCAAATATGACATCACATTTTTCTTTTTATCTACCAGTAAATTGTATCCCTATATTTCAATAATTGAGATCATACACATTACCAAAGTCTAGGCATTGTTACTGTAGTATTTGATTAGCAAGACATGCATGCAAGCATCTAACCTACATTGCCATGCAAGAATCATATCCTGATAAATGACATAGAAAAAAAAGGAATTCAATGCCACTCCCTAAGAGAGGTGAGAAGTTGGTGGTGGAGTGGTTTGGCACTTCCTAAAGGCAGGAGTAATAGGTGGGAGATGCCTTCAAGGATGGAGCCAAAGGGGGGTGGGGGAGTGTGTAGTTGTTAGATCTTGACCTGTTCCAGAGGCTATAAATCTAGTATGCATTACTTGTTCCTCACTAAGAGGAATCATTCATTAGATTAACTTGTCCTTCTCAATCTATATGAAATTGCTCTTTCCTTGTTCAGTTGATAACAATTTCTCCCATTTTTCTAATTAGCTAGTCACAAGTTGATGAATCAAGCTGCAAAAACTTGAATTTAGCCTTTTAGTTTCTTCTTCTTCTTCTTCTTCTTTTGTTCTTCCTCTCCACTTCTTAGGGGTACATCAAGGCTTGCAAAACATATAAAGAACAATGGAGATTAGCAAACATGAGATGACAAAACTGCAGTCATACAATTGATTTAAAATATAATAATCTCTAAAGCTAGTATTTATAATTGATTTGCTGAATGAGATTTTTTCCTGATATAGTTCAACAAAGTAATAAGAGAAATGATCTTTCCAGTCCTATGATTCTTTTCAGAAGAACATTGCATTATTGCTATCTCAGAGTACTTGTGCCAAGCAACAGTGTTCAGTGTGCTAATTGATCAGCTTCATTTCATCTCTCTCTTAACTGCACTGAATTATGAAGTCCTACAAGTAAAATCTCTCTCTCTCTCTCTCTCTCTCTCTTGGGTTTATTTCAGTATTTGTTTTAACTGCATGCTGCAGTTTGATCTTTCTCCATTTTGGCCATCTACAGAAGGCAGTTCTGTGTACAGTGTCAGCACCAAAAGAGAGAGTAGCAGCCAACTCTCATGTCGGATACTTGGTTTTGTAGTCACTCGTGAGTATGATTCATGGAAGGTCGGGAAGCTGCTCCCAGCTTTCTTTTCTGGAAGAAGATAACACACAACACCAGAGCAGGCGGCTGCTGTATGCAGTTTTAGCTGCTCACGTGGATTGTCGTGTCCACTGGAGCATCGGATATCAGCGTAGATTACTGCGAGATCGAGATGGGAGGAGTGCCAAGATTGAGCCGCTAATGGAATCCGACAAGAGCCGGATTTAGCGGAGTGGACGATAGCTAGATGCAGGTAGGATTGACCTGGAAGAACACAGATTATTCTAAGTAATCTTCAATGCTTCCAGTTCACTGTTTGACCTTTTTAACCATCTCTCTCTCTCTCATGTGTGTTGGCATCCACCCTTTATTCCCTAAAACAATTGACTACAGGCAGATTACAAGCTCACGATGACAGAAGATGGCGGTGATCTGTAAAAAACTATGATGGAAGCATGGAACCAGGAAAAGGGATGGAAAGGGAGAGGGAGAGGGAGAGGGAGAGGGACATTGGTGGAAGCCCACTCTTCCAAATCATCTTCTTGCATGTGACAGTCAAGAGGTCATTCAATGAGAGGAAGATGAACTGCTTATTGGGTTCAAACACTTCCATTTCAGAAAACTGGAAACGCTTCCTCTCTCTACACGCCAAGACACCTAATTTGTCTTCATTCTACTTTTGATGCATTTCGCCAGCCGAAGGCAAAAGGATGGCACCCAATTAAAGGTCCTCTGCAGCTCAAGCTCATGAACATGATGAACAAAGACTAGAACAGAGGTAAAAAAAACTAGGCAAGTGTTTGAGGATCCATTGTGATTCCTGATGATGTTAATATGCTTTATTCATTTAGATCGAGAGAAGTTAATGAAACCAAGACAACAATCTTTCAAAGCGAGCCAATAAATTCGTCTCCACCTCAAACCTCGAAGAACAAGTGTGATATAAACAAAGAATATAGCATTTGTGCATATTTGGACCAGTAAAAGTATAATAAACTTGTGTACACACTCCACTAGCTCTCCTTTTCGTTCCTTTAATGATTGCTGATCTCCCCCTTCTCTCTCTCTCTGAACCATTTGAGCTCCATGAACTTTTCCTTCTCAGTTATTTCCATTGTATGTAACCTCTCAGAGAAGGTCAACAAGTTGTTTGCTTCTTCTTCCCTCCCTCCCCTTGTGTGTTGCACTCCCCACCTCTTTAAAAAGCTCTCCTTTCTGCAATTTTGTTACCTTTATCACTCCCTCCTTCCTTTCACTTCTCTGCCTCTGCTTTCGCTTTCTCCCTTTCTCCTCCACCTTCCACCTCTCCTCTTTTCGCCCTTTATTCGCCCCCCAAAGATTGTAGCTTTCTGTCGAGCAGAGATTTTTCAACCTTGCCATAATCCAATTCTACTTCCGGAGCTCCTCGTTTATCTTTGGGCATTGGAAACCTCGGTGAATTCACTCTTCTTCCACTTTTTGGTGCTCAACTTCAATAAAGGAGAGATCTTTTTTGCATTGCCGACCTCGCGGAGATGAACTCTGGATCGTCGGATCGATCGCCGAAGTGCTTTCTCAACCAGAATTGGGATCGCTCCGTCGATCACATCAGCCAATTTGGATCGGCGCTTGGCTCCTTCATGTCGCCGCAGTCTTCGTTTGAGCTCGAGAGAGGGTTGCAGAGAATTGGCCACTCGAGCGAGGAGGTCCCGCCGCAGTCCCATTTCATGGATTCCTCTGGGAATTCCCAAGCCTTGGGAGGGTTAGTGATTGCAGGAAATCTGGCCCTGGCACATTTGGATCAGTTTCCGGCTGACCCAGGCTTCGCAGAGAGGGCAGCAAGGTTTTCCAGCTTCGACGGCCAGAGTTACGGTTGGTTCTCAGGCCATTTCGAGCTCCCAGGGAGCGGCAAGCCTTCGACTGCGGCAATCATCCAGTCTCTGACGGCGAGCGGGCTCCAAATTGGGCACTTAGAGAGCAACAGGCAAATTCCAGTATCGAATGGACTGCAATTGAAGATGAATAGCGCTGGTCCGGCAATCTCCAGAGAGGAAATGTCGCTGTCCGATCCGATATCTGCGAGCAACGGCAAGAAGCGAAAAGCTCCTTCGAAGAGCAAAGAAAAGGATGCTGCTTCACCGAAACCCTCCACTGATCCTCCCAAGGTACCAAACTCATCTTCTTGATGTGTATTACCAAGAAAGACTCAAACTTTGCAGCTTTCAGGTGGCAGATGAAGAGGATTCCGACACAAAGCGACGTCGATCCTCGGGGAAAATTCATGAGATCGGCATTGACAATGTTAAGCCAAAGTTGGAGCAAAAAGATGGCGCCAGAAGTAATGGAAATGATGAGCAGAAGCAGAGGAAGACAGGCAATGACAAGCCCTCCGAGCCTCTTAAGGACTACATCCATGTCAGGGCGAGAAGAGGCCAAGCAACTGATAGCCACAGTCTCGCAGAAAGAGTATGTGATGAATGCTATCTCGAGATCCAAATATTGGCTTTCGTCTCTGTCGATGATTCTGATTATTCTTCAACTGTTCACCAGGTGAGAAGAGAGAAGATTAGCCAACGAATGAAGTTGCTGCAAGATCTCGTTCCAGGCTGCAGTAAGGTAACACTTGATCTCAAAGATGCTCTTGTCACCCTGTTTCAGCTTATGAATAGAACACCAGAGACAAGATCTACTTTAGCTTGCTTGGAAATCTAGTCTCAAACTGCAATCTTCTGCTGTAGGTAACTGGCAAAGCAGTCATGCTTGATGAGATCATAAACTATGTGCAGTCGTTGCAGCGACAAGTCGAGGTAAAATGATCATACAACACATGACAATTTCTATATGGAAGTATGGTTTTCTCATCTCGTCTTTCTGTTCTTGTTGTAGTTTCTTTCCATGAAGCTGGCCACCGTAAACCCACAGCTGGACTTTGACAATTTGGCGAATCTCCGAGCCAAGGATGTGAGTTTGGAAATTTCCTGACCATTGGCTTGTTAAAACCAATCAAAATTCAGCCTATAATGCTTGTATCGACTAATTACTGCGGTCATAAATTTCGGATGATTCAGATTTGTGGACCTGTGCCGAATTCAGCTTATTCACCTGAAATGAGTATGGTGTCATCTTACGCTGATGTACCACAACAGAAGGACATTCTTCATTGCATTGCGACCAACGGGATGGATTTCCACTGCTCTATGAACATGTTAGATTCCACAGGCCACCAAGATCTCAATGCACATCAGGCCTGCCTTGGTGGATTTGGAGATGCTTCATCTCAGGTATAAATCATCGTCAAATCTGCGATTATAAAGCTATGGAGATTTTTTTTTTTTTGTTGAGACTTATAAAAATGAATACTGAACATTCAGCTAGGGTTTTTCTGGGAGGATGACCTCCAAAATATTGTTCAGATGGGCATAGGACAAGATCAGGAGACTGTTGCTTCCTCTCACAACTTCCATGGTGGTATGAACATATACAAGGAAACTGTGCCGCTTGCTAACTTCATAAATCCATTAGATGTTACTGATTTTTCATCGGTCGGATGCAGGCACCTCCCCATCTGCTCAAATGAAAATTGAGCTTTGAACAATTGGTTGGTGTGGAGCGAACAAGATGAATCTGTATGTATATATCGCGGTGCTGGATAATCGTAGCCCGCAAAGCTAACAATGGTCTTCAGATCCACGCACATTTTTGTTCTGCTCTCTAATTTATTGAGGGAACATAATTCTTTGGGGACTTCTTGTCAGTTATATCAGTTGTATGATCTAGTTAGAGTTCCATAATGTGGTCCAAATAGAGTACCACATTTGTGATGTATGATAATTAGGAAGGGAGCTTGGAAATCAAGATTCAACAATTGTATTTTGATTCTACCATTTATTCAATTGGATGATTCTTGGTAACATTTCTGGAAATCCACAAAAAAAAGTCTGAGAATGATATCTTAAGCAGCTGCAGCCACAGAACAATCTTGCTTAAGTTCTGCAGATTATTTCAGGTTTGGGTGTCAGTGCTTCTCAAGGAAGAAGTCAACTGCTGAAGCTCCAATCTTGCTTGCAAGTTGCAATTATTCTTATTCTGTAGGCCACCCAGCTACATCCAGCCCTATCCATCTTGTACTTTCTCCAGCACTAATTTCTTCAGTTGTTCTGCAGTTCTCTGAAAGCAGACATTCCTGGAAAGAAAATAACAAAACTTAGCATGCATCAACTTGTTCTGCCATCATGTCTGCCAAACCTGAAATCATACAAAGAAAGAAAAGAAGACAAGAGGCACTGAACCCAGATATGGATGTCTGCTATCTCAAGAAATCTTTGTTGTGCCAAGTTGCATTAACAAGCCTAAATCTATGTGCTCTGGTAAGAGCATGTCTAGAAGAGCAACAAAAGAGCATGAGAGGTATCTGACACTATTCTGTGATGCTGCTTAATAAATTTAGGAAGAATAGTCTGCTTATTTTCTCCTTTTTCTTCAATGAAGAAGACAAGTTCTGACCTGCACAAGCTGCAAAGAAAGGTGCAGTTGTATTGGAGCCACAGGACTTGATCAAGACAAATTTCAAGAATTATGTGGTCCAAAAGAAGGATTTGCAGGTATTAATTAACACATTGCTTGTGACCCTCAAGACAGTTGGCCTCCACATTCTCCATCCATCTCATCAACCATCACTTGGTCATCCTGATGATGAAGAAGAACACATGTGATGAGATACCACTGGGCTCCCCCATCAGCTGTGTGGGGAGCACACATTTGTCAAAGTGCTTTACAGCTGCAAACAATTTGCTATCTAACTGAGGTCAAGTGGGCTCATGTCACCATCCAAACCTTCTTTCATCTATGGTATCTCTCTAATCTATGGGCATCAGAGGTCTGGCCCCAACTGTTTTCTCCATGCTCTGTGTTCCTTCTTGCATCCACCAAGGAGCACTGTGAGTAGAGAGTGGAAGAACAATCCCAGTGCTCATCAGTTGATGGGTTGCTCTCAGTGCCTCATGCAAAAGTGAAGACAAGGAAGGCATCACTGTGAGGATTACAACTAAATCCACAGACTACAATGTTTCAGATCTGGTTCACAGGTGCATTGATGATTCCAGACAGGGCCTTAAGTTGGTGTCTCAATTCAATGCTTACAGTTGAGTGTGGGGTGGGATGTCTGCATCAGGATTTCCACATCAGCAGGAGATATGGAACATTGGCTCTGATCCACTTGAAGCTTTGCTCCTTATCCAGAGCACCAAGAAAGAGCATGTTAGTGTGGACCCAATGCAATCAACTCAATGTGCCTTTTGCTTCATTTGTTTTTTATTTGGTGGGGAGGGGAGGCTTGTCCTTTCAAACCTCAACTCCTCTGGTGTGTGGATAACCCACTCTCACAACCTAACCTGCTGAATCCTACTTTGTCATTCAAACCCAATTAACTTGCCTTCTCACTCAGTAGAACAAATAAATAAATAAAAACAAAGAAAGAGAAGTTTTAGTCTGCATAGAGCATGAAAATAATAATAATAAATCTTTTTTCAATATTTGATAAAATATTTTAATATGTTTAAAAATAGTTATTTTTTTTTTTTTTTTTGAGACTTATAAAAATGAATACTGAACATTCAGCTAGGGTTTTTCTGGGAGGATGACCTCCAAAATATTGTTCAGATGGGCATAGGACAAGATCAGGAGACTGTTGCTTCCTCTCACAACTTCCATGGTGGTATGAACATATACAAGGAAACTGTGCCGCTTGCTAACTTCATAAATCCATTAGATGTTACTGATTTTTCATCGGTCGGATGCAGGCACCTCCCCATCTGCTCAAATGAAAATTGAGCTTTGAACAATTGGTTGGTGTGGAGCGAACAAGATGAATCTGTATGTATATATCGCGGTGCTGGATAATCGTAGCCCGCAAAGCTAACAATGGTCTTCAGATCCACGCACATTTTTGTTCTGCTCTCTAATTTATTGAGGGAACATAATTCTTTGGGGACTTCTTGTCAGTTATATCAGTTGTATGATCTAGTTAGAGTTCCATAATGTGGTCCAAATAGAGTACCACATTTGTGATGTATGATAATTAGGAAGGGAGCTTGGAAATCAAGATTCAACAATTGTATTTTGATTCTACCATTTATTCAATTGGATGATTCTTGGTAACATTTCTGGAAATCCACAAAAAAAAGTCTGAGAATGATATCTTAAGCAGCTGCAGCCACAGAACAATCTTGCTTAAGTTCTGCAGATTATTTCAGGTTTGGGTGTCAGTGCTTCTCAAGGAAGAAGTCAACTGCTGAAGCTCCAATCTTGCTTGCAAGTTGCAATTATTCTTATTCTGTAGGCCACCCAGCTACATCCAGCCCTATCCATCTTGTACTTTCTCCAGCACTAATTTCTTCAGTTGTTCTGCAGTTCTCTGAAAGCAGACATTCCTGGAAAGAAAATAACAAAACTTAGCATGCATCAACTTGTTCTGCCATCATGTCTGCCAAACCTGAAATCATACAAAGAAAGAAAAGAAGACAAGAGGCACTGAACCCAGATATGGATGTCTGCTATCTCAAGAAATCTTTGTTGTGCCAAGTTGCATTAACAAGCCTAAATCTATGTGCTCTGGTAAGAGCATGTCTAGAAGAGCAACAAAAGAGCATGAGAGGTATCTGACACTATTCTGTGATGCTGCTTAATAAATTTAGGAAGAATAGTCTGCTTATTTTCTCCTTTTTCTTCAATGAAGAAGACAAGTTCTGACCTGCACAAGCTGCAAAGAAAGGTGCAGTTGTATTGGAGCCACAGGACTTGATCAAGACAAATTTCAAGAATTATGTGGTCCAAAAGAAGGATTTGCAGGTATTAATTAACACATTGCTTGTGACCCTCAAGACAGTTGGCCTCCACATTCTCCATCCATCTCATCAACCATCACTTGGTCATCCTGATGATGAAGAAGAACACATGTGATGAGATACCACTGGGCTCCCCCATCAGCTGTGTGGGGAGCACACATTTGTCAAAGTGCTTTACAGCTGCAAACAATTTGCTATCTAACTGAGGTCAAGTGGGCTCATGTCACCATCCAAACCTTCTTTCATCTATGGTATCTCTCTAATCTATGGGCATCAGAGGTCTGGCCCCAACTGTTTTCTCCATGCTCTGTGTTCCTTCTTGCATCCACCAAGGAGCACTGTGAGTAGAGAGTGGAAGAACAATCCCAGTGCTCATCAGTTGATGGGTTGCTCTCAGTGCCTCATGCAAAAGTGAAGACAAGGAAGGCATCACTGTGAGGATTACAACTAAATCCACAGACTACAATGTTTCAGATCTGGTTCACAGGTGCATTGATGATTCCAGACAGGGCCTTAAGTTGGTGTCTCAATTCAATGCTTACAGTTGAGTGTGGGGTGGGATGTCTGCATCAGGATTTCCACATCAGCAGGAGATATGGAACATTGGCTCTGATCCACTTGAAGCTTTGCTCCTTATCCAGAGCACCAAGAAAGAGCATGTTAGTGTGGACCCAATGCAATCAACTCAATGTGCCTTTTGCTTCATTTGTTTTTTATTTGGTGGGGAGGGGAGGCTTGTCCTTTCAAACCTCAACTCCTCTGGTTGTGTGGATAACCCACTCTCACAACCTGCTGAATCCTACTTTGTCATTCAAACCCAATTAACTTGCCTTCTCACTCAGTAGAACAAATTAAAAAAAAAAAAAACAAAGAAAGAGAAGTTTTAGTCTGCATAGAGCATGAAAATAATAATTTTTTTTTTAATAATAAATCTTTTTTCAATATTTGATAAAATATTTTAATATGTTTAAAAATAGTTATGACAACAACGATAACAATAATAGAACCGTATGATCTTAACTAATTTAGGATCGACTATGACTCTTTCATCGTTATTGATCGATAAAAATCTAAATCTTTATTTATGATTTCTCTTAATCTCTTCTAATGCCCATCAATGGTAATCATTTTCCTCCTTAGAACTATACTATTTGTAAGTCTTTTTAGCACGTATTTATATCCATATCGAAGCTATTGACAAGTAAAAAATATTTTGATTCTCTCCTAACCTTATCCCATACTACTAGTTAAATATTTTTTTCTCATTTTATACTCTATCAAAGTTACACATAATTATTCATAAATAAAAATAGTTTTTTAATCTTTCCCAATAATTCTTTACATCCATCTCATCATTAACAAAACTCTTTTGTACATATTGTTTCTTAACTATACAATACTTAGATCAGTATTATTCATTTTAACACTGTCTAATAAATAGATAAATAATACATAAACCATCAGCATGATAGTTATGAAAGAGCCAAAAAATGTATTGATAGAACCAAAAGGAGAAAATATTCTACTACTGTCCATGGCAAGTGGAACTGTTTTAAAGATGGCTTTGCTCTCCTTGGATGCTATACATCCAATCTAGATTGCCTTTTTGTTTGTTGAGTTGCTTCATTCATTGATGCTCTTTTTTTCCTCTTTGTAGAATGTACAAAGGGCCTTATTGATGAATAACAAATGGTTTGGAAGCTTGGAAAGCTGTGGACCAAAGTTTTCTTTTGCTCCACATATAGACATTTACATACTCTCATATCTGCTCATCTCTTCTGAAGGCCACATTCTCATTTCTGCAACCTTCCAAACTTTCCACCTACACCAAACTTCAAAAACATGCACACTGATGGATGCATAAAGCAAACAAAGTGCATCAATACTGTTCCTTCTATTGGAACTATTGTGAGCATGTCACAAGCATCCACATGAAACAGCATCAGAATCTTCAACATCATCTTTTACAGGCTTCTTTTTCCCTAATGGAGGAGTAAGCAGATAAAATCACTTGCAACCACAGCAGTTCTCCTAACAAGTGAGAGTGATGTGTCTCCTATTTGAACACTGTGGAATGGCTCATCTCCCATTTGAAGAAGAAAGGATCAAACACACAACACCACCATATCATCAGCAAGAGTAGATGCATGTGTTGGTCTGTGTGTGCTTCGAAGACTTGCATTCCAAGAGCATTGGGTACATGAAATCTCGATATATCAATCAGTAGGCAACAATGTTCAACTACCTCTTGTATATTCTTTTTTATTTCGATTGAATCCTATTGCATTTAATGATTTATGTTGCAATTATTTTATAACATTATAAATAAACATTGCTAGTGTTGACAAGAGTTTTTTCTAAAAAATATTTATTCTATGTTACTCTTCTTAGTCTCATTTATTGTCAGCATTGCATCAATAAAAGAAGTGTTCAATATTTTTTTTTAGTTTTAAGGTTCCTCTAAAATGATAATATGCTTTGAACTCATACCTTTCCAAGTTGAAATAAATATTATTATCATCGGATTCACTAATGACTTGCCTTAATCATAGTCTCTAATTCTTATCCTTATCAACTTAGGAGTTTGGAGAGGATTAATATATTAATTTACAGGACTTGATCAAGACAAATTTCAAGAATTATGTGGTCCAAAAGAAGGATTTGCAGGTATTAATTAACACATTGCTTGTGACCCTCAAGACAGTTGGCCTCCACATTCTCCATCCATCTCATCAACCATCACTTGGTCATCCTGATGATGAAGAAGAACACATGTGATGAGATACCACTGGGCTCCCCCATCAGCTGTGTGGGGAGCACACATTTGTCAAAGTGCTTTACAGCTGCAAACAATTTGCTATCTAACTGAGGTCAAGTGGGCTCATGTCACCATCCAAACCTTCTTTCATCTATGGTATCTCTCTAATCTATGGGCATCAGAGGTCTGGCCCCAACTGTTTTCTCCATGCTCTGTGTTCCTTCTTGCATCCACCAAGGAGCACTGTGAGTAGAGAGTGGAAGAACAATCCCAGTGCTCATCAGTTGATGGGTTGCTCTCAGTGCCTCATGCAAAAGTGAAGACAAGGAAGGCATCACTGTGAGGATTACAACTAAATCCACAGACTACAATGTTTCAGATCTGGTTCACAGGTGCATTGATGATTCCAGACAGGGCCTTAAGTTGGTGTCTCAATTCAATGCTTACAGTTGAGTGTGGGGTGGGATGTCTGCATCAGGATTTCCACATCAGCAGGAGATATGGAACATTGGCTCTGATCCACTTGAAGCTTTGCTCCTTATCCAGAGCACCAAGAAAGAGCATGTTAGTGTGGACCCAATGCAATCAACTCAATGTGCCTTTTGCTTCATTTGTTTTTTATTTGGTGGGGAGGGGAGGCTTGTCCTTTCAAACCTCAACTCCTCTGGTTGTGTGGATAACCCACTCTCACAACCTGCTGAATCCTACTTTGTCATTCAAACCCAATTAACTTGCCTTCTCACTCAGTAGAACAAATAAATAAATACATGTCACAAGCATCCACATGAAACAGCATCAGAATCTTCAACATCATCTTTTACAGGCTTCTTTTTCCCTAATGGAGGAGTAAGCAGATAAAATCACTTGCAACCACAGCAGTTCTCCTAACAAGTGAGAGTGATGTGTCTCCTATTTGAACACTGTGGAATGGCTCATCTCCCATTTGAAGAAGAAAGGATCAAACACACAACACCACCATATCATCAGCAAGAGTAGATGCATGTGTTGGTCTGTGTGTGCTTCGAAGACTTGCATTCCAAGAGCATTGGGTACATGAAATCTCGATATATCAATCAGTAGGCAACAATGTTCAACTACCTCTTGTATATTCTTTTTTATTTCGATTGAATCCTATTGCATTTAATGATTTATGTTGCAATTATTTCATAACATTATAAATAAACATTGCTAGTGTTGACAAGAGTTTTTTCTAAAAAATATTTATTCTATGTTACTCTTCTTAGTCTCATTTATTGTCAGCATTGCATCAATAAAAGAAGTCAGAGAGGTTCAATATTTTTTTTTAGTTTTAAGGTTCCTCTAAAATGATAATATGCTTTGAACTCATACCTTTCCAAGTTGAAATAAATATTATTATCATCGGATTCACTAATGACTTGCCTTAATCATTGTCTCAATTTAAAATTGAGCCAATTATTATCCATTATCAACTTAGGAGTTTGGAGAGGATTAATATATTAATTTATATTTATTTTTTAGTTTTATGATTCCTCTATAATGATAATAGGCTTCGAACTCATACGACAATCTGACTTAGTTCAATTCAATTTTTTTTTACTTAAAATAAATATTATTATTAAGATAGAATCGGATTCACCAAAGACCTATCATAATTGAAGTCTCGATCCAAACAAATTATTACTCTTTATTAGTATTGATGCTCGTTGTCATCTAAATTGCTTTGATTTGAAGTTATATCGCTATCATTGAGTCCCCTATCCACTTAAGTTAAGATCGGCCATGTTGGGGACACGTCCCCATGTGGAATTATGAAGTAGTTGTCAATAATTTATTATTATAGTGCCAAATGTGAGCACCCAAACATTCCAAGGGTTGGAAGAATTCAAATATCAAGTGGCCTACTTGTTACAATTATGTTGGTGGATGACCATATTTATATGCAGTGGAATGTTTCTTAAATAGTATTTCTTTCATTTAATAATATATTATTTTTTTTTTATCATTTTAACCCTTATTATTTGTATTTAATTAATAGTGTTTGAACTTATTATTCTTGAGATTATTTTATCCCATTTATGGCTAATAGGGGTTTAACCATTGAGTGTAAGACAAATATAATCCTCAAATTAAGCAAGTCAAATTGCTAATGCGATCACTAGCGTCTATCAATTCAAAATTGAGATTTGAATATGTAATATTTATTGGACAAATTTCTAGAAAAAAACTTTGAACTTTATGAATTTTTCAAATGGCACTCCATCTTTAAGAAATTCTTATAAAGTGTTTTGTTTTTTAAATAACTATTATATCCCTGTTGACCACCGCCCAACCCTTAGTTGCTTAGTCACGCCTTTACCCCCTTTGTCTCAAATAGTCACTCGTTGTTCATGGCACATGCATGATTATGCATGGAGGCAACTAGCAACGAAGGTCTCACCCTCGCTAGACCCTAACGGCTACCTCCCCTCCTCTTTGCCCCATTAAATCTATCGCATGTAGCCTTTGCACGAGGAAGAAGGGGGCGTGAGAGCCGTCGTCACCTTCTTCCTCGTATAAGAGTTATGAGCGAAATGCATAGGGGAAAAGCTAGTAGGGTCCATAGAGGCGACGACGACCCTCATGCTGCCTCCTTCCTTGTGTGAGGGTTACAAGTGACAGATTCAATAGACTAGAGGGGAGAGAAAGTGGTTGTCAAGGTCCAACAAGGTCGTAGGGGCGATGGCAATAGCAATGACGGAAGTTACACAAAACAATGATGTAAGGAGGAGGAGACAACGATGGATATAATGGAGACAGAAATAAAATAATATTTTCATGCATCTTAGGATGTTCTACGAAAATCTTTCAATGTTGAAACCCTTTACGAAAATTCTCAAGGTTAATTTTTTTTTTGTTTAGAATTCATTCATATTTAGTTAAGATGATATGAATATTAGAGATATTCATTCTACTCAAGCCACTTATAATTAAGTTTGATGGGTTCAAGCGAAAAATATGTATAGAAGTTAGACTTTGATTAGATTCCAAGTACCTAAATGGATTTGGTTTCATAAACATACATTCCAAAATGTGATTATAATGTGAGATAGGAATAGCAACAAGAAGGATTTAGGTATATGATCTACCCGGCCCACTTAGATTGGATTTGAATCAGAGTCTTATGGGGATTCATGTACCTATATAACTGATGAGGTTCAACCGCTCCATATATGATTTACCATTATGCTTGCTAAATGAAACATGCTAATTAAAATTACATTGGAAAAGACCCAAAGAAAATTTCATATGAAACCATGAAATGAATCTGATAACTCATAGATTGTCCAATTATTTTTTTAAGAAAAATACTTTAGAACTAAAAAAAAAAAAAAAAAAAGATTGCACCCTTCGACTTACAGAAGAGAAAATTACACTACTGTGCACCCTGGATTAGATAGCTAATCACTTGGAGCTTATTTAATCTCTATAAATATGGTTAATTAACATTAAAATTAGTAATGAAGTGAGTCCATGTCTCACCTCTTTAATCCCCTCCTTTAGAAGAACCCAACATCTTGATCTCTGAAATAGTCTATTTTGTTGGTCAATGCTTGAAATGTTTATTAGCAATAATCACATTTTCTTATCTCTGTAATCAGTATCAAGGTTTGCAATATCGAACTGTACTGTCCGGTACGGATGGTACATACCGGTCCAATAGACTATTGGTACGATGAATCGTCCGTTATCGGGCGGTATGTACCGATTTCGACTATAGTAGTACATTATAGTAGTGCATTATAATAGCAGTGCACTGTATTATAATACACTATAGTAGCGGCAGTGTAGTGCTACAGTACTCGATACATCTGGGTGTACCGCTTGGTACACTGTTCCATATCGTATCGAGCCCAGATCGAAACATTGATACGGTATGATATTGTGAATCAGTATAATAATCAAAGCCATTAACATTAATCAAGCAATAAATATCTTCAATCATCATCAGAAGTTTTGGATTAAGGCATAAGGAATAGACGTATGGCAATATGCTGTCAAAGTCTTTCTTCTTACTTGTTGAGAGAGAGAGAGAGAGAGATTCCACTGCATTCATAAGATATGGAAGGGTGCAACTCCAAAATGATCACAACCATCAATTTCATCGATCTCAGGACATGACATGATTGATGGCCAGGATCATCTCTTTCGGCTGCTTCGACCCTCCCACTGTTTCTTGCTGGCATCAAAGCAGTAAGCCGCAGTGTTGATGCTTCCAATTCACTTTCGGCGACAAGAAGAAGAAGGATGGTCAACTTACTCATACATACGTGAATAAGATACGTCATTTCAAGTTACGTGCACATGTCATCTCGTATGTGCCATGACATGCATCTCGATCGACTCGCCACATTAGTCCGCTGTCAACAATGGGGGAGACGTTATCCTCAAGGGGGGTGTGTGTGCGTCGTCTTGCTTGCCTGGCTGCGTTGGGAAGCGCTCCTCATGGCGACTCGATCCAAAAGGCCGCTTCTTCCGCGATCGAACTGACCCACCCACGGTTTTCTTCTGTGTCTCCTTCGTTTCCTGGGTGCGCTGCTCCCACCTCCCTCTCACCCTGAGAGCTGCAAGATAGCTCATTGAGGAATCTTGGATGCATACCACTGCGTGTCTCTGCTCTTCTCTTCTTTTATAAGAGCAGCTCATCCTCTTCGTAGAACTTCCTCTTCGTAGAACAGACACCTCTTTCTCTCTCTCCTTTGAAGTGCACAAGAGTTGAGACCTTACGTTAGATGGCAGTCTTCCTTCGAGCGACGCGGGTGACAACCTTGCTCGACGACGACAAGGCAAAGGCCCGCCTTCGGGAAGCCGATGACAGCCACCGCGTGTCCGGCTACGACAGCAGCGGCAGCGAGCACGACTCCCGTTGCCTGTCCGGTCTCGTCCACGCGTTCCTTGAGCACGCACACGGCGACTCCCTCTCCGCTGATGTCGGCGCGGCAGCGCACCCCCATCACAGCTCTGACGATGACCACGCCGACGATCCTGACTGCACCGCCGCTGCGGTGGTGCGGGAGCTGATGGACCCTGCCGCGGAGGGGGATCGGTTTCGAGTCCGGCTCGCGGCAGACGTCTACTCGGTGGTTGAGGGGCTTGCGGGGCTGAGGGCCTGCTGCGGCGCCGCTGGATTACGTCGAGCGGTGATGGCGCGGCTGAGGGCGTCGGGTTACAATGCCGGGATCTGCAAGGCGAGGTCGGACTCGTCCGGTGGGCTCAACGCCGGCAGCTACGAGTACATCGACGTGGTGTCGGCGGCGGCGGCGGAGGGGGCCGGAAGGAGGTACATCGTGGACCTCGAGTTCGCGGCAGAGTTCGAGGTGGCGAGAGCGACGGAGGCGTACAAAACTGTGCTTGCGGCGCTCCCGCGGGCGGCGGTGGCAGGGGAGGAGACGATGCGGCAAGTGGTACGGGTGGTGGCGGAAGCCGTTCAGAGGTCGCTCCGGGCGCAGGATCTCCACATCCCGCCGTGGCGCAAGACCCAGTACATGATCGCCAAGTGGCTGGGGCCCTACCGGAGGACCACGAACGCGGTGCCGGCATCTCCGGGCGGTTCCGTGAGCAGCAGCGGGGCAGAGATCAGCTGCCGATCCGTGGGCTTCACGACGGCCGCGTGGCGAAGGGTCCCGGCACCCGAACACGTTAGAAGCCACGTGGCGTACAGAACCAATTAATTACACCATTATAGTTGTTAATGCTATTTTTCCTCCGATTTTACGACTAATATTAAGCCGATAATTTATTATTAAGATTATTATATGATTTAATTACCTAATGGATGACAAATTGTTTTGGGACGGTTTCATTTGGATAAGCTTCGGATATTTATTTGGCTTCATATGTTGATTTCTTGAAGAAAACAAGATTTACATGGTTTACAGATTTAATGTTGGCTTAGAGATAATTAATTATGAGATAGGTTTAATCCTGTTCTTCTTTCTCAGCTTGAAGCTAAATTTGAAACCCAGATTAAAGTGGTGTTGAATCCACTCGATTCGAATATAATCTTGGCAGAGTCTGATGCTGAATGTTTCACACCATCACTCCCTTAAACTTGCACTTGCTTTTGGAATCATCATGCAATACCATCAATCTGGTTTCTATCACAGCAATTCTATTTCAGCAACAGAGATTTCTTCATTCATATTCAAGAAAGATGTCGCTAATGGTACTTAGCAAAAAGATTTCAAGGATGTCAGACATGGGGAGATGCAGATGAAAGGCAACGGCAGGTGCTGCGAGTGTACCAGCAGCCCGCCCGACGCCGCCTCCACCAGCGCCTTCTTGATCGGACCAAGCAGCTCCGCCACCAGCCGCCACCGAAGCACCAGCCTCCGCCCGAGCACCAGCCTCCGTCGCCGCTCGCCTCCCAGCCGCACCGTCCCCCCGCGCCGCCTCCGCAGCCTCCCCCCGCGCCACCGCATCACCGCAACGCTCCCCAGCTCCGCCATCTCAGTTCGACAAGAAGACGCCGATGAACACAACTGTGATGGAAGGCTAATGATAGGCTGTTAAGCCAACTATTGCTGTGCTCCACAAGCAGATGCCATCATGAGAGAAACAGCGAGAGAGAGAGTGTGGCATCATCAATCATTAAAGGACGGCCTCATATGCCAGTGTGCTGCAAATGGGCAAAAACAAAGTGAAGGTAGAGGAATCAAAGTGAAAGCAGATGGAACTCCGGACTCGTCTCCTGCTCTTATTGCGCTGGAGCACATGATCCATTTGGATGTATCTCCACTGGCCTGTGTACGACAAGCATTCAAAACTATTCCTTCGCCTGTTTTGCTTGTCTTCTTTAACGGCATCATCATTCTGGGGTTAGCAGCAGAATAATCTACTTCACTTCGTTCACAGAACTCGACATAGTTTTATTATTCTTATAACAAGTGTACATGAAAGCTGATCACTGATTTCCTGCGATCTACAACCCTGTAAACTCGTCCCTTTTCTTGCCCTGTAAGCCTGGAGAGGACATTAGAGATCAATCGATCACGTAAGCCGAGCTGCTTAATTTAGTTTTGGTCTGTGGTGCATCGAAGGGTCAACGTCTTTTCATGTACTTTCGGGTAAAGAAGTTGGACTACTGATTATTAGTAGAAGATGTTTCGTTTCTTGTGGCAAACCCCTGTTTAGATGTGTGCATGCACACATCGAGGAGTCGCATTCTGTGGCCGATCACGATCAGTCTCGTGAAATCTAACTCTGATATGTTCTCTAGATAGAGAACAACACACGCATGATGGATGACTTCACGCAGCGCCTGCAGGAGAGAACAGTGATCATATGTACCGGCGATAAGCAGGAAGAAAAGAAACAGCTCCACATGTATTTACACCATGTTCTCCTCATTTATTAAGCCACTACAGGTGGCTACACTTATGCACATAGGAGAGACCATCAGATTTATTGGTCCACCGCGGCAGCCTACGAGTAAAACTGGTAGCTCTTCGCGTCCATTATGATCTGCCGAAGTCCTCCGATGGGCGACAGAATCATCAGCAGAACTCCGAGCAGAATGCAGATCTGAGACAATGTACGAACAAAACACTTTTAGCGACATATCTTTTAGTGCGTCGGTAATGAGATATCACAGGGTGTTTTAGTTCTACCCAGTTGATGATCCAAGATAAGCTGAATCTTCTAGGCTTGTGAACAGAAAGCCATATGACGCAGGGAAGCTGCAAAAGGAGAGATCAGAAAGCATAATCATCTACTTGTTATCTGTTGTTGGATTCCATGAAGGGGACGGAGGCTTACGAAGTATGTTGTCGGGGCAAAAGCAAAGCCGCCGAAGAACCCAAGCAGTCCGCCGAAGAAAGGGAAGGTCATACCGACGAACATCGTAACCGCTGCACATGGCGAGAAGAGCTAAATGAGTTGTTCCTGGACGTGAAAAGCTTGTCAAGGCATTGGCTTTGCCGCAGGAAGATGGAGATTACCAACGTAAGCACTGCGTCCAATCAGGCGAATAGCTAGTCCCGGCGGGAAGTGCAGCTTCTTGACGAGCACTGTCTCTATCATATCGAACACAGGCATGGCGTAGATCTGCTTGGATGAGTATTTACGTGATCAGATCAAGTACACGACAAGTAGAAGAAC
Organism: Musa itinerans; assembly: GCA_001649415.1. Taxonomy (NCBI): domain Eukaryota; kingdom Viridiplantae; phylum Streptophyta; class Magnoliopsida; order Zingiberales; family Musaceae; genus Musa; species Musa itinerans. Next base: position 53,950 of record LVTN01000226.1, on the reverse strand, counting down.
TACGAAAAAGAAAGCTCAATCACCTGATAACTACCGATAACGTGGATGACGACCATCATATTGGCCGTGGCGATCAGCCACCGCGGCTTATTCAGCGTAATGAGGATGTTGTCGGCGACGTCGTTGCCGAACGCCCAGTACCCCAAGAAAGCCACGGGGAAGTAGCAGAGAGCAACGACGATGTAGGCGACGACGACGCCTTTCCACATGGGCTTCTTGGAGGGCTTCTCGGGAGATGACGGGATCGTAGCTTGGATCTCCAACGCCACGTTGTGGCCGGCGTACGCAAAGGACACATCTCCCAGCGCGCTCAAGAAGTTGAAGACGCTTCCTGCGGTGCTTGACGAATTGTAGCCGTACTCCACGTTGGCTTGCTTCCCCCTGTGCACAGAAGCTCCCCAGGCAACGGTGGAGTAGCTGCAAGGCAAGCAAACGGTTTGGTTCGAGGAAGCCATGATCGTTATGATGGAGAAGTGATCTGAAGACACAGATCAACCTAAGCGACATGACAGCAGCTGCCAAGGAGACCCCGGAAATGGAGTTGAAGTTGGGGAGCTGGGAGAGCACGAAGTGCACGGAGCCGAAGATCATGATGAAGTAGGTGAGCTTGATGGACTTGCAGTCGGGGCAGAGGACATCGTGGAACTTCTTGAGGGACTTGCCGCCGGTCACCATGTACACGATGTTGACGCCGACCTCGACGGTGAGCTGTTGCGGCACGACGATCCAAAGGCCGAGCTTGTCGCCGAAGGCTTGCTGCCCCAGCTCGTGGTACCGGTCGAACCGTTTCCCCGGCACCATCTCGTGCATCTGCACCATTTGCCACAGCGTGTAGAGGGTGATGACCCATGACAGGATGAGCACTGCAATGCCGGGGCCCCTGCTCCGTTGAATCCAAGCAACCATGTTCTTAGCTAAGCCGAGCCAAACATCCAAAAGACTCACAGCAATCACATGTTTACCATCCAAGTTGCGCCATAGCGTAGGGCAAACTGAGGACGCCGGCGCCGACCAAGGCCGTGACATTGTGGAAGGCCGAGTACCACCACTTCGCCTTCCTGGAAGATGTGATGGGGAGCCAGTCGTCGATCGACTTCTCCCTCTGCTTCTCCTCGATCTGCACGTTATCAACCTGACAAGCCATGAGGCCAAACTCAAAGAGGAGAAATGGATCAGAAATCTACTCCGGCAGCAACAGAGGCCTATGAAGACTTCAAAACTCCAGAGTAAGCTTAGAGATGCAGTTGCAGACGTAATCTTCGGTGAAAGATTTGCAGGCGGATTTGGAGGCCCTGAAAACTTGCCATAGTTAGATGGAATCGTTAGCTAAGCCTGAGTTGTATCTGTTAAGGTTTGGTAGATCTGTTGAACTGTACATGGAACAGCTTCATCCTCTACCGCGTTTACCTCCGTGCAACCATTCTTAGTGTTTTAACTGAGTTTTTGGGAACTCTTCGCACCCAAATAAATGTGAAGTAGCTTTTGTTTACTTTGCATGAGTGCTTACGTCTCCCTCGAGCATACTCGTGTTGACCCATCTGCTGACCACAAAAATGCTTCTCGGGAGTTGTTTCTGTTTCGGTTTTCAGAAACAAAACACGAAAACCAAGAAAAATACACGTGGCATCATCTTTATTAATTTGCTCACGTGCACAGCGCGTGCAGACGACGACGACCCCATCGTGACTCGTGACCGCGACCTCTCGGGACTCGTGACCGCGACCGATTGCACCACCAGACCCTGGCGGCCACGTGGCGTCGGCACGGGAGAGGTTTCTCGACCGACGTCAGAGTGGGACCCACGGGTACATGTTTGCATACGTTACTAAAAATAATTTAAATTCATAATAATATATATGAATATCGAATTAGCGACGAATTTTCTACGCGTAAATTTGGTACCCGTTCGCTTCAGCTACGTCATAATCGCATCAAGAAATAGAACTGAAGGTGGGGCCCAAAAGAACCCTTTTGGCCTTTCTCTGTGTTCCCATTGTTTCGAGTTTTATATGGAGTATTTTCGTCGCGTTAGGGTTTAATTATTTTTGGAAAGAAGATGGCACTGGAAAAACCCGATGCGCAGCCGACGGCGGAGCAGGAGGACGGAGAGGTAAAGGAGTTGGGGTTAGGGTTTCGTACTTTTCCTCACCCTCCTCCCCCTTCTTCCCATGGGACAGACGCCATCGATGGCGACCTCGAGAAGGTGGGCCCGATCGAAAAGATAGCGGAGAAGCTCCAATTCTGCGCTGTAGAGCAGAAAAAGTGCACTGGAGGAGTCGGAGCTTTTGAGACTGAGGAGAACCGTGGAGAGAAGTCGGATGAGGAGGGCGGTGTGGGTGGTGAGAACGAAGGATTGACGGGGAAAGCTGATGTCGAGAAGGTCTGGGAGACGTCCAAGAAAGCCGATGCCGCGTCCAAGGATGACGAACGGGAGAACAGGAGTATGGGGATTTCTTACCCGCAGAGGCCTGGGCAGCTTGACTGTGCTTACTACTTGAGGACTGGGATTTGTGGATACGGACCCAACTGCAAGTTTAATCATCCTCCGAGAATAAGGCTCACTCAGGTTCGTTCTCTTAGATCATAAGTTTGGGGATTTGAGTCTTTGATACATAATTCTTTGTTTTTTCCTGTTAGCTTGAAAATCTAAAGACAAGAACTCGGGAGCCAGAATTAGTTCAGGTGAGTTATAGCTCTATTTCACCGATCTGTACAGATGTAAGTTTGTAATTCTATGTTTATGTCCCTCATATGTTGTGAACTCTGGAATGTGCAGTTTCTGTTAATTTTAACTTGATTCAGATGTTAAAAAAAAAAAACTTGATTCAAGCATCTGTAGAGGACAGTCTATCATTGGGATTTATCGGAGTGTCTTAAGAGCATCTTATATGTTGTTTCTGTTCTCTCCTTCAAATGTATGTATATCAATAAATGTTTAGTGATTTTCTCTTTCTTTTTTGTTGAAGTGTATGATTGCTTTCACTGTATTAACTTGTTCCGTATTACAAATGTGCCTTATGCTTGCCATGCTGGATCACTTTTCGAAAGTACTTACCATCCTTGAAAATAATCGAGCTGATGAGTCTGCATTTATGATCTTCAAGACACATCATGTTATGCTTTTGTTCATATGAGAATGTCATGAAGCAACTTTGTAATGGTGTACCTCTTATCGATGGAACTTTGGAATCTTATGATCCCTATGGAAATCTAACTTCATCTCTAATTTTAAGACATGTACGCAAATATGGTATTTGACGGGTTGGTTGTAGTAGCACGGCAGCCTTTTAGTTGAGTAGAAAACTGTGAAACTAATTAATGAATCAAGCTATATTTGAACATGTTCTCCTCAATGTGAGTAAGTTTCATGTATTCCTTATATAACCTTATTTGCATCAATTTTTTTTTTCTTTGCGGTTTTAAGTATCCCAAGAACAAGCCTTGTGGCTGGAATTCTGAGCAGATCCAGAACACTTGTAAACTTGACATGTTTGTGAAACTAATTAATGAATCAAGCTATATTTTAACATATTCTCCTCAGTGTGAGTAAGTTTCATGTATTCCTTATATAACCTTATTTGCATCAATTTTTTTTTTCTTTGCGGTTTTAAGTATCCCAAGAACAAGCCTGGTGGCTGGAATTCTGAGCAGGTCCATAACACTTGTAAACTTGACATGTTTTTGTTAAACTAGATGTAAAATTTAGTACATGTTGGTTGGTGAGTTGTTAAAAATGTTCATTGAGCATGTAAAGTCGATGAATGTATACAATGATTAAAAATGTTGGAAACAAGGAAGAATAACTACTTGAAATTAATGTTTTAAGTACCAGTTTATACCAATTTTGCCAACTGTACCAAGATATCAACTAGTATTTTGACTATACCAACCGATGCTTTAAACCCTTCTTGAGATGTTCCCTTCCATAATCAAAATCCTAAATCCTGAGCCCTTGCTCTCTTTTTGCTTTTATCAATCAAATTGGTATGAAGTAGGTTCTTGGGTTCTTCATGTGGTATTAATGGATTTTAAGTACCAGTTTATACCAATTTTGCCAAATGTACCACGATATCAACTAGTATTTTGACTATACCAACTGGTGCTTTAAACCCTTCTTGAGATATTCCCTTCCATAATCAAAATCCTAAATCCTGAGCCCTTGCTCTCTTTTTTGCTTTTATCAACGAAATTGATATGAAGTAGGTACTTGGGTTCTTCATGTGGTATTAATGGTCCTTCATGCACAATGACAATAGGATACTATTTCTTTTGTAAAAAAAAATAAATCTCACTTTTCTGTTAACACTAATTGGGTTCTTATTTTGGACTTTTAGAATGTTTGGGCTAGAAAAAGCAAGTGACCAAATGAAGAGAATGGATGTGAAGTTTAATAAAGAATAAGACTTGTTTAGTTGGTGAAATAATCTTATTGCTGTTGTTTTTATGGTATTTTAATGTTGATTCATTTCACTAGCACAAACACACACATATGCAAACATAGAGGAACAATTTCCCTTTCTTATTCCTTTATTCCCTTATTCAGGGCAGTGGCTACTCGTACTCCCCTCCATTATACACTAGAAAATTTTCACTTTTTGTAATCTTACCTTGTAGAAGCGCCTTTTTTGCTAGCGACATTGGCTAAATTAATTGGTGCAATCATTTATGAAGTTGTCAACAATTTTAATCTCTAATTTAAGTATACCCCAAGGTTTGAGTTTTGTGATTAAATTCGAAATGCATGTTTCAAATAGAGTAATGTGTTGTCTATAAGGTTTTTCCCTTCTTCTAGTCAATAGAATTTTTTGATTGAATTCAAGGTTCACAATTTCATATACTGGTAGTGTATTAGTTAAGGCTCACACCGGTATGGTTAGTGTCATACTGGTGTACAGAGAGTTAGTACATCGGTACCTATTGGATTTCAGATTTAGCCTTAAAAAAAGCAGGCATTCGGTATGCTGATATGTTCCTGATTTTGGATTTGCCCTAAAAAATTCTAGGAATCAAGAGAAAACCCTATTAGGGTTTTTTTGCTCCCCTTTTCTAGTGATATACCATCAATTAGACATCTATAAACTGAATTTAGATTATAAAACAATGAATGAGATGTAATACAAAGACATGCCTGCTTGGACCATTACTAGTCCATCTAGTGCCTGTACAGATCTGGTACGTTCAGTGGTCATTTCCCATCATAATAATCTTTCATTTGGTCACTAGTTCACAATTGATTAAAGGAGCACATTCATTAATTCCCACGACATGTCATTTCACAATTTCTCATCATAAATATCCATCATTTGATCAGTTCACAATTTGTTTTCTCATTATTTCATTGGCTCATGTTTGATTGAAGTTTTTTTATAATGATTATCTTTATTTTTAATTATACTTTTTTATAATTTTTCAAGATGAGCGCCTTGTTTCATTCAAGCAAGTGCCTAGGGGAGTGCCAAGTGCCTTGGGCAAATTTGTAATGTTAGCACCTTTTGTAGTGCTTTATGCCTTTGACAACAATGCTAAAACATAAATGCTAACCTAAGATTTCGAGTGTTGATAGGTAATGGATTTATCATTGAAAATTGTTTGTTCTAAATTACAGAATATTTTAACAGAATATAGAATATAATTGATTTGTATAAAAATAAATGTCAGATTGTGTCATCTAGGTTTTATTTTATTTGTAATGCACATTCAGTTATATAATTATATTGTAATTGAAAGTTACATTTTTTTAAACTTGTAATATGCATATTTTTATGTACAGTCTTCCTTGATTCTCTGCAGTGCTTGGATTTTTTTTTTTCTTTTTGGATCTTCACTTCTATTCACATCCATCTCATTTAAGATTGTTCAGGTTCATTGATACATTTTTCTTCAACTGAAGTGTTTCTGTCATGTGGATGAAACCCATTGTAATTTTTAATTACTTGAGCATATATGCTTTTGGTTTCTGAAGATTGCAATACTTGAATGATTGCCTTTTTCTTTTGAAAAGAATACACTTTTCATTGTTTGTTAACTTATTTAATATTTTAATATTGTAGTTTTGTGGTCTTATGGTGTGTGATTATTACTTGGAATTTTTTCAGCAGCCTATTAGCATGGAGGAAAAGGAGGAATTCCCTGAAAAGGCTGGGCGAAAAGAATGCAAGGTTGAAAGAAACCTGTATTGCATATTATCCTCGGGGTCTTACTTTATGTTTATTTTTATTGAATAATTGTACATTATTGTTGATGTATTTAGCTTTATCTTCATTTGTCATGTTTTTAGCGCTAGGTTGAGGGTGTCCTGTAGTTGCATGAATGTTGTGGCTTTTGTTTTTTTATTTATGAATAACTTTCGATGGTATACTTTCTATGTTTATGGCTATTAGCTATTGTGTAAAATACTTGTTTTGTTAAATAACTTTAGTATGCTTGGATTCATGACCTTTTGCAAATAGTTTTGTTAATCCTGTTTGTTTCTACAATTTTTTGTCTATTTACATGTTGAGCAATTAACAACTTCTTGTTTTATAAAAGCTTTGCTACTTCCATCATTTGTTTTATAGATAACAGTTTCAAGATGGTTTTTAGTTTGTTTTATTGACATAATTTGTATTCAAAATTTTCCTACTTATTGATTTTTCATTTTTTTTCTTTCGGCATAGTAATTTGTATTCAAAATTTTCCTACTTATTGACATTTCATGTTTTTTCTTTCGGCGTAGTCATCTGTGGTAAAATAAGCAGGTAGAAGAGTCATAGGAGGGGGAGGGAATGGTTCATTTCCTAGAAAGATGTCCTTCACTTTGACCCTCATTAATTTGACCTATCTATCGGTAGTTGCATTATACAGCTCAGTGAAATTAGACTGATCAGAACCATTAACTGCAAAGAAGATAGATCAATGTAGAAAAAGGAACTAATAGAAGAATATGTTAGCCGGAAATCATTACAAAGTTGTAAATATGAGAACATGAATATTATTTTCAATAATAACTATTGATATCAGTGAACTGATTATCTGGCGTTTGTAAGACAATTTAGAAGTGTGGATGTAAACAAGATAATGGGATTACACAACTTTTATTGAGCATTTTATGACATGAAAAGTTTTCTCTATATAACTAAGGGCTCGACTCAAGAAAGAATTTTTACATAAGATAACAAAACTATTATTTAAACTAATGGCTATCTTATTTAATTGCATGACTGCTTCTTAGGTCTATGTGTACCACACCTTTAATGTGTTTGTTCTAGATGGTTAAGTTCCAAAGTTCTCTGTTCTTGTGCAGACTTGGGTATGTTTGTAATCTCTATTTCTGTCTTTCTTTTTCTCTTTCAAGAGATTGTTATCCTTATCCTGAGTTTTATTGCAATCTTCTATTCTGTTACTTCACGAATAGGTTTTGTACCTTTTTTATAAGCACTTGCCAAGTTTTCTTTTTGCATCTCGTGTTTTATGTTCTGAAGTTTTTCTTTATTATGAAGGAATTCAAGATCCAAATTAGGCAAGTCAATAATAGACCGGATAAATTTGGTCCATTACTAAGCAAGGCTCTAATTCTTAGTCATTTCATTTTGATGTGTCAAAAAATTGTTATTCCAACAGTGGAACGAAATGACAGAATGGGTGTGTTGCCCTAAGTTAAAGGTCAAATAATCTTAACTTGAAATTTTGAATCGTTTGAACGGTTAGCAGCTCAAGGGGGCCAATTGTCTAGAATTTGACTAAGCCTTGTGCCAGTTCAATTAAATAACTGGTCCGGGGCTATAACTAGAAGGTTCCGCCATTCCTTTTATTTCGGCTGGGTAAGGGTCTTCTTAGGTTGTTCCATTAACTTTTGTGTTTGGTAGAGTTCTACATTTTTTTGTTGTTGGGTAGAAAGTCATTTACTCAGAAAATAATGAATTACATCAGTCTCGAAGATCCCTTTTATTATACAAGTAAAATATTTTCTTTTTTTTTGTGTTCTATGATTGAAGTGCAAAAAGTGATGTAAATGATTTAATTTTATTGTGTGTCTAGTTTTTAAGTTGGTTTCCTTGAGAATCTATTTATGGATCTGAGATTTTTGCTTGTGATGGAAGTTTCAATGTTTTATTGACAATTTAAAATGTGAACATATTCATTTGAGGAAATGTTTACATGTTTTGCTAGTGAAAAAATGTTTTATAAATTATGATGAAAGTTTGTCTTAGTAATGAATTGACCATTTGTAGAATGCAATCAGTTTTTTTTACTTTCTTTACTGTCATTTACTTATCATGGTGCTTGATGTTTTAATGATTTATGTTGGTTTTGCAGTTCTTCTTAATGCCGGGAGGTTGCAAGTTTGGAAATTCCTGCATGTTTGCTCACTCTCAACAAAAACCTGAAGTATCAGGAATTAGGCATAACTTTTTAGGGCTTCCAATCCGAACAGTAAGTTTGTCGATCTATTTGCATCTTAGTTACTTAGAGACACGTTTGAGGTATGCCATATATTTTCTTGATTGACTTTTCACCTTGCAGAGTTCATATTTTTTCTACTCGATGTGTTTATTATTCCAGGGAGAAAAAGAATGCCCCTACTACATGCGTACTGGCAGTTGCAAATTTTCGAGTAACTGCTGGTTTAACCATCCTGATCCTACTGTTGTAACTGCACAAGATTGTGTATTGGAATATCAAAATGGTGGATCTCCTAAACGACATGCTTCAGCGGAAATGAATATGCCAAATCACTTTCATAGCTTCAGCCAAACAGTTACTCACTTAGATTCCTTACCATCTTATGTCCCAAGCTTCGTCCCTCCTCCTAAAGGTTTCAACTTCAACCCTAACTTAAGGCCCCAGGTAACTTATGTTTTGTATTTATTTATCATCTTTCAGACGAAAGAATATTTTTCTGCTTTTGCTATTGATAAATTTATCTTATTTTTGTTGCACGTTAGCCGGGTCTGTTTATAGAAATTGTTCCAAACTTAGAATATTTATTTGACGGGCTCTTGGTAATTTGATTTGTAGTTATTGTTTAATAACTTTTTCCTAGTAATTTGTAGCTTTGATCAATAAACGAATTTTGTATATGACAGATGCCAATGAACGGTAAATGGCATAAGTTTACACCTTTTTTGGAATCATATCATAGTTTGTAACTGAAATTGTGCTTTCATGGTTTTTGAGTTTTGTTGTTAATTGGCTCAGTAGAATGTTAGTATTCCTTTTTTCTTATGGTGATCTGCTTTTTCTGAAAACCTTGGCATTTGTACCTTGATCTGCATTTTAGGTGTTATTTTCTCCAAGTTGTTAGGATTATATTGAATTTAGCATATTATTCATCATGAAACAATAATAATATTATAAACACAGATTCAACCCTTTACCGGTGCACTTATTTGTGTTTTGTATTTTTTTTTGGACTTCTTCTGAGCTTCTCTTGCTTCTTATGTGTCTTACCACCATTCAGCACAAACTAACTATTAAATAGTTTTATCTGTTTGAAGTTTACATATTCTATGTGGATGTACTGAAGCTGATCCACTGAAGTCCTTATCCCTTTTAGTCGATCAGATGATTGAACATACAAATGCATATTGTTTCATCTTCATAGTAGAAAAAAATTTGTTGTCAAATTGTCAGAGAGAATTGTTTTTTATTCTTCAGTCAATCTTTGATACTGGAAGGATGGTTTCAATTATCTACCCTAGTCAGTGGCTGAGGAAAGATCAGTGATATATTATTTTGCTTAACAGTTAGTTTCTTGAATGCTTTTTTGCAAGTTGACTAATAAAAGAAATACATATTATGTTTTTATATTTTCTTTATTGATATTAAATTGCTTTATTTGACTTTGATTATGATCCTCTATATTAGGTCCCATCAAGCCCATCTTTCCCTTCATCGAGGAATATACAGCAGCCTTCGTGTGCAATTTCCTTTAGTAATACAAGTGCTATACAGCAGCAGGGAGACATGGTGTATCCTGAGAGACCTGGTCAACCGGAGTGTCCATACTTTATGAAGACTGGAGATTGTAAATTCAAATCAGCATGTAAATTTCATCATCCAAGAAGTCGCCTCACAGGAATTTCTAGTTGCAATATTAGTCCTCTAGGGCTTCCCTTGAGACCTGTGAGTTTCACTTATAAATTCTTGTACTTGATGACTTTTGGTTTATATCCTTGAAGTTCTACTAACAAATGGTTGTTTCTCTAATTTTGTTTGCTAAATACCTGAGGTCTGAGTGATACTCTGTCATGCTTATTTTTTTTGCCTGTCTGTTTTAACTTTTATCCGGGTGGTACCATCTATTTTATCACCAATAAATCTTTATAACTATTTCGTGGATCGTGCATCAGTCAAGAGTCTTGGTGTTAATTATGTGCTGTATTCATTCATAATGAATCAAAGGACTTTCCATTGAGCCATTTTATATACTATATTTAACTGGATCATTTTTAGAGTCAGTAGAAAAGGGAGAAGACCAGGTTTGCTGCTTGTGATGGTTTTGTCACAATTCTGGTGTTAAGACTTTGCAGTTATGTCAGCATTAGGCAACCAAATGTCCAGCTCAGAATTCTGGTGTTAAGACTTTGCAGTTATGTCAGAAAGCAACTAATGGATCATTATTTTTTTAAGTCTGCTCTATCGTATTTCAGATTTCCTTAATTTGTTTTGGACATTGCTTAGGATTTTAATTGTTTCTCAGTCACTTGACATATATCAATTTATATAGGATCAACCAGTCTGTGCATTTTATAGCCGTCTCGGAATCTGCAAATATGGGCCTGCTTGTAAGTTCGATCATCCAATGGATTTTGCTTCTTCGGCATCACCAACAGGAAGATCTGGAGAAGTTTCAGACTTGTGAAGATGCTGAAAGAGAAGCCCTTCAAAGTACCTTAGTCTGACAATCACCAAATTGCTATGCGGTGGATCGACTGCTGATTAGCACAACTGAACGACCACCAGCTTTGGTATTTTTTGTTCTCCAGCAACAATTAAGTTGCTATATATATATATATATTCAGTGTTTTTGTACTGTATATAAAACCTTGCGGCCGATATGTTGCAAGTAGTTTAGAGTTTGTTTCTTTTGTGAGACATCTACTGCAGGGGCGGGTTAATTTTTTTTTGAAAGCCGAGATGGAATTTTTAGTAATATCTGCATTCCCAGTAATGACTGTTGATATGGGCTTCGCCATGTGTTATTTCTCTTATGAGGTATGTCATATAAAGAGCTGCTGCATTTAACTTATGCCCAGTTGTCCTTATATAATAATATTGTGAAGAGTCTGCCAGAGCTGATATATAGCTATCATAATTGTTATTATTTGGTGGAAAAGATGCAGCCTTTAGGTACATGACCACAATTACGTGCTTTTACTGAGAAGTTCTCCATGCCATTGATAATTAGTGGTAAAGTGTATTTCTCGTGGTTGATTTTTGGTGGAAAAGATGCAGCCTTTAGGTACATAAACTCCTTTTTATCAGTAATTCTTTTTTGTAGCTTTTGAATCATGGTTTATTTCAACAACACATTAAAATTCCATATGCTCATGTTTTTGTCCACCTTTGCGTAGTATCATTAGCTCTTAAGTATTTTTTTCAACATCCCGAACTAGATCTTAATGTTCACTATGGCATAAAACTCTCACTGTCACATGCAAAATCTTTCCCTCTTTATTATTAGTCATTTGAAATAATCCATTTCATTTTTAACAGCAGGTTTTTAAAAGAGAGTGAGAAAGGTTGATGACGGAGCTTTATAACTGTTTTTAACGTCCTGTAGTGTTTACCCGTTATGATGGGCCTTTACCGCTTCCGGATTCATGCAGGTGTATCTTGATTCTGTTTGGCTGGGATCCCCTCGAACATTGGTGCGAATCTCAACACAATCCGGACGTTCATATTCAAACCTGGTGGCTGGACCCACCGAGGCCGTGGAAATGGACGGTTCCCGTTGGTTCTTGATCGGTTCGCTTTGTAGGGAATCATGGAGAGGATCCACATGCCCTCTTTTTGTCCGGGCGATCCGTCGCCCACAGGTTGTTTCCACTGTCGTACTTGGCGCGACAATTAACATTAACACGTCGCGTTATAGTGATCGCTGTTAGAGGTGCGCCCCTCCGCTGCTCCTCTTGGCTTCCGTGATGGCCACCGCGCGGGTGCTTCTCCGCCGAGGCCTCCTCCCCGGTCACTAACCTAGCGCCGCCGCCGCCACCGCCACCGCCACCGTCCGCCTGCTCCTGGCGCAGACCCACTCCTCCCTGTCAGAATCGGCCAAGCCCAAGCGCCTCAAGACCTTCTCGATCTACCGTTGGAACCCCGACCGGCCGGAGTCGCCGCAGATGCAGGAGTACGAGGTGGACCTCAACGAGTGCGGCCCGATGGTGCTCGGGTGCTCGACGCCCTTCTCAAGATCAAAAACGAGGTGGACCCGTCCCTCACCTTCCGCCGCTCCTGCCGCGAGGGCATATGCGGCTCCTGCGCCATGAACATCGACGGCCACAACGGCCTCGCCAGCCTCACCAAGATCCCGGCCGCAGAGTCGGCGGCTGCGGCCATGATCACGCCGCTGCTGCACATGGTCGTGGTCAAGGATCTGGTGGTGGACATGACCAACTTCTACAGCCAGTACAAGAGCGTGGAGCCGTGGCTCAAGCGGAAGGACCCACCGCCGGAGATGGGAAAGGAGGTCCCGGAGAGCAACAAGGACAGGGCAAAGCTGGATGGGATGTACGAGTGCATCCTCTGCGCTTGCTGCAGCACCTCGTGTCCCAGCTACTGGTGGAACCCCGAGACATACCTTGTCCCGGCGGCTCTCCTCCACGCCCATAGGTATGTGCTTCTCCTTTGACCTTCCCTTGCATCATCGATCGTATATTTAATCAATGTAGAGATATGATTTTTTATTCCAAAGAATTTTTCTTCATATGTATGCGTCTCTTGCAATGGTTCTTCTTTCTTAGGTGATGATTAATATAACATGATGGGGGAGATTGAACAGTTCGTGTTTTTAGATCATTGTCTCAGGTTCTTGTGAAGCAGTTGTTAATGATCAAAGCGCATAGAACCAAAATATAAGCTCACTATATGCTGCCATTTGCAAGAAATATTCAGAAAAAGAAAAGAAAATACCTATAATTTGATGCAACCATGTTCAAATTATGTAAGATCGTATCATTAGCCCCAACACGTTTGTTGTAAGGACTGAAACTTGCTTGTATGCACTTAGTTATTTTTCTTTTGACATCATAGAGTACTCAGGTATATTTGAATGATGGATAATTTTTTTCTTATAATGTTTCTGCTGGAAAGTGGGCTCAAGAAGTAAGAACTATTAAAGTTGTGGCCTTCGTGTTTTTCTCCAGTTTATTTTTTTGTTTTATAGTGCATACTGCTGCTGATATATAATTTACTCAATCATGAGTTTCTGTTTTATTATATTGTGATTTGGATAAAAGAAAAAAAATTATTTGGATAACAATCAGGCTCAAGTTGTTTAGATGGAAACCACATGCTAAATTTTCATCTTGTAACATTGCAAAAATTTGCAGAAGTCTGTATGGTTGTACCTTGTGATAGATAACTGTGTACTATGAAACTGTTTGGTTATTTTCTCATCTTTATTATTTTTTTAAGCCCTTCTTTTGTTTTGAAATGAAAGTGCTTATGAGTATTTGAAAGACTCGTATCAAGTGCTTAAGAAGGTTATATTTGTGGCAGGAAAAACCCTCTCCATGACATTAGGAAATTAAGGGGTAGAATTATTTGTAATTCTTAATGCTCATAGATTTAGGGATGAAAATACTGTAAAGTTAATGAATTCCATACTTCACATGTGAATTTCCTAATATTATTTTCATTTATTGGGATATCTATCTATAGATTTTATTTTATCTATAATAGTGGCATCTCATTATTATGGTGATAATGTTCTGTATTCTTCTATTCACTTTTAGTTGTACCATATCTTCCATATTTTTTACAGTATTCATAGTCTTAATATCTTAAGACTAGCAAGTTGCCCAAGAAACTTTTGGTTAGATCTTTCTTTAAGAAAAGTTAGGTTAACTAAGATTTCCAAGGTAGGGAGATAGGTCTTTCTCATGTTTGTTTCTTCAGTATTTTTTATCATTTTATTTCCACTCTCGTATGATCATTGAATGCTTCAAAATGTTCTTTTAAGTCTCTGTGACAAAAAGAAACCTGCTAAATGCTTGCACAAGACTTGGTTTTTAGTATAGTTATCTATGGATATCAAGTTTTCTGCTCTCTCCTTGTTATCTTGTTTCCTTATATTACACAATATTTCATCAGAATCTTTGTTTCAAGGAATAAAATATCTTGGCTTGCCGGATGATGTCTCCAATGATGATTGTGCCACATGTTTATTGGCTATGCATGACATATTAAGATCCTGATTTTTAGCCATTGGCAGACAATTTATGAGTTTGATAAGAATTAAAGAATGCTGAATAGGGAGAGGAGACATCCTTGAAAGATTTGCCAGACCTGGGGAACTGATTTCCTCGCCGATTTTTGTGTAAACCCTAATTCCCTTTTTTATTCTCCAACAGTAGAATAAAATGATTTTATTTACTAAAATAGATATGAAAGCATGTATCTATCACAAAATCCAACTGTAATGCACCCAGTTTTTTTATAGGAAGAGATGCTGAGAAATGACCTGTTAAAATGAATTCTTTCAATTTGGTTATGTTACTCTATAAAACATTTTTTAAGGCAAGTAGAATTTAAGCTAGTGATAGGCTTTCCCATGCATCTTACAACTATGTTGTACTTTGTATCTCAAGTTTATCTGTTGACAAGTTATATCTACAAAAATATTCATAAATTGTCTGCCAGCCCAGATGAACTACTTGTAAGCTGAACATGCTACGGTAAGTCACTGCTATTGTTATGTATCTAATTGATTTTGAGACAGAACTATTATTAACTAAAAATTTGAGAGGAAATTGATATCAGATATGTATTGAAGTCTGGAAAATAAGTTTAATGCAGAATTATGCAACTCCTAAACACCTTGACTTTCTTCTTTGCTTGCTGCTATGATATATTTTCTGTTGCTGCCACCATTTGTTAGGACTCTGTATGTTGATATGGCTGGGGTAAGGAAAGCATTGTGTGCTTCCTAGAAAGCTAATGCTAGCATGTGTACCTTTATGTCAAATTTGATGAGTTGTGTACAACATTTGTATCATTTTAAATGACAAAAATAACCATGTGAACTTTTACTTGTGAGCAGATTTTATGGCACAAACTTTGGTGCCAATTATTTGGCAAAGGTGATTGAACTTTTGCAACTTCAGCGAATAGATAGATACTAATTTATGAGTCGATTAGCTTATGAGTTAATTTGTGTTATATTTATTGGCATGTTGGTATCCACTGCCATGTAGTCTAGACAGCTTGATCAAATGAGTCCTACTTAAATACCAAAATCCATCTTTCTGAAGTATTCCATATTCAGGATTGTGGGGAAGTAGGTAAAATATGTACTTCATCCAAGTTGCCGTTGACGATCTGTGACCTGCAAATATATCCATTATATTCAATATGATTTTAAGGAGCAAGTAGGTTTCTTATGGAAAGAGAAAACACAAGGTTTTGCTTTCTACATCGATATCTTTGATCGCTTAATTCATACATTCTATCTAAAGCATGAGCCACTTCAAATACTTGTGGATTACTGGAGGGACCGAGAAGATGGTTCATCTCACTATAATTACTCAGAAGTAGACAGCTGTTTGTGCATGTACATGTGGCATTGTGTTTTTTTCTAAAGACTTAGAGATTGAGCATACTTTTTAATGTATAATATATATTTTTTAAATTGTAACGATATCTATTAAGGTATAAATTCCTTGAGCTTATAGTCACAGCGCAGAAGTTCCTGGGTGTGGCTAAAAGGCCTTGAGTTATTGATTGTAGAGATACAACAATAGCATTTGGAAGTTGTTCAGCAATAAACATGTAAAATTTCGTGTAATGTTCATGGCCAAAATATGATGTCTCCAATATTTGGTGCTTTTGTTAGACCATCATGTAATAATGCCTGGCTGACATAGTCCTTAAAACTTCTGTATCTATTTTCTGGATACTTTTCTGAAAATTCTGGTGTTAGTTACTATTACTTGATAGTGCATGCAATATGGTGTTCGAGTGAACAAGCATATGATGAGAAAACAGGCGGAAGAGAAGGAAAATGAAAGCGAAAGAATGTAATGTTGGTAATTTCTATCCTCATGACTGGTATATATAATCTCTTCGTTGTATGACTCTTCTGCTATTTTTTCCTTGCCATTTCAAGTTGAACTCTTTCGAAAATACTTCCTATTTTCTTTCTGTTTTGTTTTTCGCATTCCTCTGTTGCATGTTTGCTTGTTATGGATTAATTCAATTTATGGACAAATATTTTCGCAACAGTTTGTTTCCTCTGTTGAGTAGGTGGGATACAAGATAGTCGGGTTCAGTACACAAAGGAGCGGCTCGAGGCAATAAATGATGCATTCAAGCTATATTGCTGCCATAATATCCAGAACTGTGTGCATGCTTGCCCTAAGGGATTGAACCCTGCGAAGCAAATCAATTCGCTCAAAAAGCCTCAGCCGCAGTAACATGTGCAGATACGCCGCCACTAGTCTTTCTTGCAAAGATGGTGCCTGGTACTTTTCTTTTTGCTGCTAATGATCACAACTGAGTGCATACTTCTTTAGTTCCTACTTCCTGTTTATGCCTAAAATAAGGACCTTAAGCTTTTGTCTTCTGTTGGAAGAATGTGATTAAGCCATGCCGTGTTTGAGATGCGCAGCCCTTGCCGGTCATTGACCTGAAACCAAAACTCATTGTTTTTGTTGCATATATCATTGGGATCCAACATCGTTCCCCGCAATTGGGCCTTTCATCTTGATGTTGCCAACTCCATATTATGCTTTGTTTAGTGCATACTTATGACCTTTGCACTTGGATAGAAATTTCTCTTTACTTGGAGAGTATATTTTGGTAGGTTATTGTACACTTCATCACTATCACACTTCAATCTCTGTGACTTTCCCAAGACTGCTCTGCTTGCATGAACAGCACTAGTTGCTTTGCTAACCTCAAATCTGTTCTCAAGTTCTATTATTCTTGCCATCATGAGTTCTTGCATGGGCCTCTCCGAGACCATTTATATTACTCTCAATTGTTCATGTTCTCATCTTCTGATCCATGGTATAGACATTCATTGCAGTAACAAACAAAATCTAATGAGTTAGCGTTGTTCATTCTTTACTCTCTGGGAAAAACACATTGCAGTAACAAACAAAATCTAATGAGTTAAGAGTTGTTCATTCTTTATTCTCTGGGAAAAACTCGCATGCTTTGCAGTGATCTGTTCCTTCATTCTTTTGTATTTCAAGATCTCTAATTAGATTTCAATATGAAATGTTCATAAAACAGGGAAATGAATGGTAGCAAGCGTTGCCCTCTGCAGAATGCATCCCAAAAAGATGGTGGGGATCTGGAAAAGCGAAGCAGCGAGGTGGGTGATGGGTCTTAATCTGGAGGCTGCCTGCTCGTCAGTACTTCTCCCATTCAGTCGAAAGCTACAGGAGATGAGATTAATCCTTTTCAGAAGCCATTCAGGAACGTATACTGCCCACCTCTCACTCCCAACTCCTTTTGTGTTTGCCCCCAAGTGCTGCTGCCGCTGCAGGTTTTGCTTTATCCTCCGTACCGCAGCGTGCGTGTAGGCAGCACCCTCTTTACCAAACTTGTGCCACATAAATCATACTTCATCACCTGCTCTTGCTTTATCCTCCGTACCGCAGCGTGCGTGTACGCAGCACCCTCAACCAAACTTGTGCCACATAAATCATACTTCATCACCTGCTCTTTACATACCGTATATTATAGTCTTACATACATTATATTATACTGTATATAGACGAATTTAAATATCCCTAATAGGACAACTTATAATATTTTGATGAATACATAAAAATATTGTAACTTCAGATTCTTATCCCTAAATTAATAATAGTACATATTTGAAATCATATTTTTAAATAAACTTATAGTGTCTTCAGGAATGTGTCAAAAACACTATAATTGATTGTGCAAATCAATTGAACCGTTTCATCCTATGGTTGTCTCGTGGAAATATTAGAAAGATTTTTTGAGAATATATATGTGTGTGTATATATATAATAAAAATAATTTTTTATTTGAAAATGATAAGCGATGAAGTCATGATTTGATCTGAAGACCTTAATGAACTCATAAGTGTTTTTGTTTAGGTTACACTAGCTGATACTTTCTAAGATTTGTAAAACAAGATTTTAAACCCTAATCTAAGATAAGTGAACGTATAGTTTAGAGACAGTAGGGAATTGAAGATTAAAAAAAACCATGGATAATTAATTATACATCGATAAGAATTGAAATAGTGAAATAATATACCGAGTCTTAATAATTTTTAAATTTTAAATTAAATTAATATTCTATCTCATGTATATTTTAATAAATTAAAAATTATTATATTAAATGATTTGATACTCACATGTTAAGATTTATTATTTATATAATAATATACTAATCAATCAAAATTATATATATATATATATATTTAAAAATTATTAGATATTTTAGGTTCGAATATGAGAATTATCACTTTCTTGAATATATCAATAAAGACCGAAATTAACATCGATCAATTTAATAACTAATATAACTGCAATTGCGTGATAGTTGGCTCGAGCCGTGAAGCGTCGGTCAATGGCGGTGACCGGGGGTGGGGACGGGGAAGGACACGTCATTGGGGATATCGGCCTACGTGTTCGACGCGTCTACCTGTCGGGCACTTGGATTCTGACAACCCCACCCAGGCCGCCTCGATGTCCGATCCCTCACTGTCCCTGTCCCTGTCCCTTTCCCCTTCGTCTTCTCTCCCCTTGGCGTTTCCCCTTCCCTCAAAAACGTCGTCCCACGCCCGCCCCCCGCCCCCGCCCCCGC